>JAPQNM010000023.1:280000-302500 GCA_029783475.1 Metacarcinus magister
TATGCCAGCAAAAATAAAACAACAACAACAACAACCGTCAACAAATACAGGCAGCGAGGGTGGGAGGTCACAAGTAAGCTACACAGACAATCGGTGATGCAACCTGCTGGGCTAGGTGGTCATGGCGAGATGGTCAGGCCATCATGTGATCAGATTATTACGTATTTCCCCAGGTGCTCCGAGAAACCTGGATACCCATATCTCGAGCATGTGTAAGACATGTGACATTTTATTATGATAATAAGCAATCAATTTATATGCGTCATTATCATAATCATTATTATTTTTATTACTATTAATATTACTTTTGTTATTATTATTATTATTATATATTAGTATTATTATTGTTATTATTTTTTATTATCATTATCATTATTATTATTATTATTATTATTATTATTATTATTATTATTATAGCTTCTACTACTACCACTGCTATTAATATTTATCTACATCTTATCTATCAATAATGTTTTTTAAAAATTTATCTTTACTTTGCAGGATATGCTTTCATACTATATAAAAACCAGTATAACAAAAAATCATATGTGATCGTCCACTGCACTGCCCTTTTTTCCTCTTCTTTTCTTTACCTAATGCAAAAAACATTGTGTATACCCGGACACGATGCATATGTTTATTGAGTTGCCATGTCGCAGGAAAGCGTTATGGACAAAGCGTCGAAGAGTCTTACATTTTTACACTTGGGTATTTCATCACTAAAACTCCTTGTGATGTCTTTTATGGCTCATGACAGCGCAAAATATTTGAGTTTTGAGTGAGGAAATGCATGCGAAGAGAGAGAGAGAGAGAGAGAGAGAGAGAGAGAGAGAGAGAGAGAGAGAGAGAGAGAGAGAGAGAGAGAGAGAGAGAGAGAGAGAGCACGCACGCAACCAGGTTTTTCTCGACTTTTTTTCCTCTTCTCCTATCATGCCTCTACTTAAATAATTGCATAAAAAAAGGACGCCGTGACCTTCTTCCACTCACTGTGACTGTCGCTGGAGCATTGCACGCACACCAAAATAACAGTCATCGTTTTTAAGAACTTAATAAAAACCTTTTCTTAACCGGAAGTGCCACAGAAGATTAGTCGGTGAGTTGATATCATGAGAATTTATCACGTGCTGTGGTTATGAAATTTCGTCCGGTTCTTTCATGTGGAGGAAAATTAATATGGTTCCCGGCTAGGTGTGTGCGGAGGACGTAGTGGACAAGTGGGTGAGGACAATGATAGTATACTGCCTGGATGTTGTTTTCCTGCTGATCTTGTCTTGGTGTGTTGAGACAGTCTTGATATTCATCGTGTGTGTGTGTGTGTGTGTGTGTGTGTGTGTGTGTGTGTGTGTGTGTGTGTTTGCGCGTCTGGTTAGCACAATACATCTCAGGTGCAAATGTTTATTCATGTTTCGTAATGTCATCGTCCTCACCAAACAAGTTATTTAAATGTTCTTCACTACCACAAATTCACCTCCTTTAACGCGCGGATTTATTTATCAGTGGTAATTATGTCTTTATTGTATAATCAAATCTTTCTGAAACACTTATTTCCTATTGATAAGCCACGTAGTAACGGAGGCAACACAAAAAAACTGTATTGAAAGAAGCGCTAAGAAGAATACCACCGCCACGCACTGGTTTGCTGTTCTCAAGGTCAAATGGACGTTGCTGGGGTAAGCAACACGATAAACTTAGAAAGTGTGCTGTAATTAATAGATAGCTCATCACTAATATGGGAAAAAATAATCTTATTTCAATTTCAAGGTGATATTACATAAGGTCTGCGGGACAGGTGAAGTGATACAGTTACCAGGCAACAGGTGACGCCTAGCAACACCCTAGAAAAAGAATAAAAGGTAATGAAGGCATTACATTCCTAACCCACTTAATGCTATAGATGCTGAAAATTATCATCTTAATATGCCTACATTGCATAAGTGTCGCGATTATAGCATCACAAAAAGAGTGAGAAAGAAAAGAAAGGAAGAAAATACATTTTCTCACGCCCTCGCGCGCCACCCATTCAGTGCTCATGTCCGCTTGCTTAGCCGTGCATGTGTTGCTTGCTTGTACTGTGTGTGCCTCAGGCTGAGCAGCGTGATGCTGCTGCTGCTCCTACTGCTCGGATCTGCTTGAAGTTACTTGTGTATATATTATCTTTATTATCTATTTGTAGTATTTATAGTTTGTTTCCATGTAGCATGTTTGAGATTTGTGTATTGGATATTATTAAGTATTTTACGTTCTGAGTCCTCGAGGCAGCCTGGGCATGAAGTGGACCTTGAACGTCAAGTATACATTAATGTCTCTTTTCATTCATGTTTTCATTCCCTTTCACTCCTTCAAGGTGACACTCGTGTGGGAATGTCATCATTTAAAATCTCGTGGAGTACTTGTGTAACTTGCATGGCACTTGCCTGTAGATAAGCGAGATATAATTAGTACAGACTGTCTAGTCCATTGAAGTGATCGATCAATAGTTGTCCGAGTGTGTCGAATCCTGCGAAACCTGAGTCCAGCGCATCACGCCATACGAAGGTGGCGCGTCCTCCCCCCGACCCTCACTGGCTGCCATTGGTGGAGGGTGTGTGACGTAGTGGATTTTCCTTGCGTTCATTGGCCAGGTCGCTGTGGTCCCACCTCGCCTCAGCCGGCCTGGAAATTGACGTTAGGGAAATTATAAAGCAGGAGGCGGAGCAGTTGCTGTTGCATTGTACGGGAAGAGGCGGTGAGGGTTTGACGTGAGTTCTGTCAACCTCCTGGTGGCGTGTTAACTTCATATAAAGTGATTTTTAAGTAAGTAATACAGTAGTGAAACCGGTTATAGCTCATAATTGAGTTGAATTTATTCAGTGACAATATCAATATCAATATCACTCGAGGGAAGACATATAGCCACGAAATTACTGGACGATGAAATACGCGGTGAAAAAAATAAACCGTTAAAAAAAATATAAGCAAGTTCCCTTCAAGCGTGTGACAAGAAGCGGTGGTACGCTAATCACAGGTGTGCCCCTCCCTCTTTTACAGGTGAACGGTGGTGTCCCTAGTTCCTCCTGTATTGTCAAGAAGTGACCGCTACCTGACCAGAATGCCTGCCTACGCTGACACTGTGCCTGACACCAAGCCGGGGGACATCACTTCACTCGATTCCCTTCAAAAGGTTAGTCCCCCGTGGCAGTGAACTGAAGAGGAAGTGCTGACGTTGTTGATAAGGAAGGAATGTGCAGTATTAACTTAAATAAAATAGTATGCCATTAATCTTCGCTGTCAGTTAGTTTTATGTTCAATATCGTCATTACTTTTCTGACAGTGCTTGTATGATAGTCAAATATGAATAAATATGTTGACCACACCCGGCTTATTCACCTTTGATAGTGTGAATTACAGTAAAGTGGGAAAATAACATGATTTGCCTGTTATGCTGATCTAATTCAATAGATTTGATATCCTTTCAATTCCCAGTTTTATTTTTATTTGACTTGAGGTTAAATAGTATCACCCGGTGTTTTCGGTGGTTTATTTCTAGTTGTATGGAAGTTAAAACATTCATATGGTTTAAAAAGTAATATCAGCGTATCGGCATTGCTTTAAGTTCTCAAGTTTTTTTTTCATTTGACAAAATTATATTTCCTTGTACCTCTGCATATATGGTTATCGTTATTATTTTCTAGTTTCTACTTATCACGTAGCTGTAGGCTGGCATTCCTTTGTCATTTTACACACTTTCGTATAGTTTCGGCTCTGCTTCAAGTTTCAACTGTTTTACTGCATGAAAGAACAAAAAGTAAGATAAAAAGGCATGGAAAACCGTTGCAAACTTCCGAGAGCGTGAAAAAGCAGTGGAGCAGAACACATATGGACTAGTCATTCCTAAAAAAAAGTGGCAGCAGTTTTCTCTACACAGTAAGAAAAGGTGGACTTTCTAAACCCAAGTCTGCATCAATTTCAAAAAGAAAAAAAGTTGAGAACGTGCAACATTTGAATATCTCCAATGAGACACACCAAGTAGGTCGCTGAAATAAGGAACCCTGAACATGTGTGTGATTAGTGTGGTAGAAGGGAAGGGAAGAGTCAACAGCTACAGGTCGTATTGGAAGGACTTTGCCGAGTCGCAACTTTGTTAGAAAACTTTCAATGTTTGTTTTTACATGTCATAGTCAATTATTTTTCCTCCTTGCTTAGAGAAAGGTATGCGTTTGTTGAACAAGGCCTGTGCGTGTCCCGTCCGTGTCTGTGTCAAGGTGTTCAGCATCAACTCAAATTAGGGAATTCTATCTGTCCTCGATTTCATAAACCACAAATATTCACAGCATCTTGAATTTCAACATGTGTGCGCTACAGAGGGTACACATGCTACCTTACTCTTTACTTCTAGGTATAAATATGTATGTTTATATTAGGAAGGTCACGTACTACAGCGAGGTGAACGGCAGCCTTGGGGAATGGGGAGAGGTCGTGCCAAGGTGTGGAAGGGGCCAGGGTGGTGCCTCGGGTTGGTGCGTAGTATGGAATGGAGGTCTTGGCTGGTGTGCCCAAGTATTGTTTTCAGGTGGAAGATCGTCAAACAAGCACTGCATATTTTTTTTTATCATATCCAAGACATGTTTTTAAGAAGCTGTATTTCTTGTTTGATGTCAATACTTGTACTGGTTGATGCAGTATTATATTGTTCGGTTTCTTGATGTCCCTCAGCCCGTCCAGATCGCGGGGTCTGCGCGGGGTCTGGAGGCAGTGGTGGTGAGTGGCATGTCTGGCCGCTTCCCAGAGAGTGCCAATGTGGAGGAGTTCGCCCACAACCTTTACAATGGAGTGGATATGGTTTCAGAAAACGATCGCCGCTGGACACCCGGTAAGCAAGTGATCGGGGTGAGGATTTATACTTTAAGGTAGTGATTAGTAACTTGATTAGACCTTGAATGTTTCTAGCTATCTGTCCATAGTTGCATGAACATAAATATTGTTATGTACGGTAAGTGAAAGGTATGCAGAATGTCGTTCATATGTTTTTTGTTCATAAGAGGTTTTTTTCGTTGTGTATGTATGTGTGCTTGTGTGTGTGTTTGTGTTGGCGCAACATGACTCTGATCCTCTTCCAGGCGTGCATGGCCTTCCCCGCCGCTCCGGCAAACTCCCTGACCTGGCACACTTTGACAGCTCCTTCTTCAGTGTGTCTCCCCGCCAAGCCCATGCCATGGACCCTCAGCTACGCATCCTCCTCGAGCTAACCTACGAAGCCATTGTTGATGCCGGTTAGTTTTGGGGAACAGGTTCTAAATTCTACTTTTTCCTTCCTTTCGTAAGGAACTCCATTTACCCTTAAAGAACTTCTGCGTTTCTACGGAAATTTAGCTTTTTAACTCGTTTGCCTTGAATATTCTTTATCAAGTTCTTTTCTATCAGGTTACAACCCCAGTGAGCTGCGAGGCCGACGGATCGGAGTGTATGTGGGAGTGAGTAGCAGTGAGAGTGAAGAGGCGTGGACAGCTGACCCTGCAAACGTGTCAGGCTATGCTCTCATTGGGTGTTGTCGGGCCATGTTTGCAAACAGGATTTCATACACCTTCGATTTCAAGGGTAATATGAATTTTTTTTTCATTTGTTTGGGGTATACCAGTTTCACATGATAGGTCATATGTAAAACTTGATGCCTTACAATGTGGACTTGTGGATTAAATTTCCGGGAAGATTGTTGTAAATGTTATAGGTATTGTGTTCAATTCAGATTCATTGTGAATACTTAGGTTAGTTGAACTTTGATGTGATTAACTTAAATGTACTTATGCTTCTTGTACTGTGCAGGTCCCAGCTTCGCCATCGACACTGCATGTTCCTCCTCCATGGTAGCGCTGCAGGAGGCATGGGCGGCAGTGAGTGAGGGTGAGGTTGAAGCTGCAATAGTGGCGGGCACAAACCTCACCCTAAAACCTCAGAATTCCATGCAGTTCAATGCCCTGAATATGCTGGCATCTGATGGCAAGTGCAAGTCCTTCGATGCCTCTGGGAATGGGTGAGTGAACCTTTTTTTTTTGTTTATTTCAAGTAGGTTTTAAGGAGTGAAGTGATAGTAACAAATTGGAGGCCTCATTTAATGTAATAAGTGGTCAACAAGGTGTGGTATGATGTATGGTAGTTATTGAGACTAGGTATACTGATGGGGTTTTAGCCAATGGTAATTATGTAGTTAATATAACCATTGTTTGTTACCCAGGTATGTGAGGAGTGAGGCAGCAGTAGCAATCCTGTTGCAGCGGGCATCAGATTCTCGTCGTGTGTATGCCAACGTGGTGCATGCCCGTGCCAACACTGATGGTAACAAGGGGGAAGGCGTCACTTTCCCTTCAGGAGCTGTGCAAAGACAACTTTTAGAAGAAGTTTACCAACATGCGGGAGTCTCCCCGCTGGATGTCTCGTACATAGAGGCTCATGGCACAGGCACAAAAGTGAGTTCTGTCTCTTATTTGCTTCTTACACTAATGGTAATGGATGGCATTGCATCTGCAAATACCATTTATAATGTTGCAATACCATTTATGAAGTTAAAATGCTAACCATTCTGGTTGTTGGACAGGCTGGTGACCCACAGGAAGTAGGAGCCCTTGCTGAAGTATTCTGCCCCAGACGTTCATCACCCTTGTTGGTTGGTTCAGTGAAGTCTAACATGGGCCACTCTGAACCTGCTTCTGGACTGTGTTCTATTGTCAAGGTTAGTGTTGGAGAGAATGCATAAACTGGTGGTTATTAAATTGTTTTGGTTGTTTTATATATAATGTCCTGAACTAACTTCTCTCATTATTTCTATTTTTCAGGTACTGCTAGCAATGCAACGCAAGGAGTTGCCAGGAAACCTTCACTTCTCTTCTCCAAATCCTGAAATCCCAGCTTTGCTTGATGGCAGAATTAAGGTGCTTACACATTTAATTTTCAAGGAGTTTTATATGCTGATCTTTAGAGTAAATGTTATTGCTAAAGGGTTGCTGCATATATAAACTGACATTTTGTAAATTTTTTTCCTGTAGGTTGTGAGCAAGAACATGCCATGGGCTGGAGGTTATGCAGCAGTGAACAGCTTTGGTTTTGGTGGTGCTAATGTACACGTGCTGCTACGCTCTCCATCTGCTCCCTCGCTTAACCAAACACCTCACCCCAGGGCTGTCCTCATCCCATCCACACACAGGATCAACCACACACAAGCCACCAATGGGATGCTCACATTAGATGACCTGGCTATGAATAATAATGATAACACGGACAAGAGTGCAATCTCTGGTTCCTCCACATGTGAAACCAGGCCGCGTCTTGTGGTAGGAGCTGGCCGTACTGAGGAAGCCGTAACAACCCTACTGGAAGGTGTCAGGGAGAAAGCCACTCCAGCACTCGTCAGCCTCTTAGATAAGCTATCGGACATGCCCACTGCTAGTCATCCTGCCCGTGGCTGTACCATCATAAACTCTGAGAAGAATATTGTACAGGTAATGCTTAAATTAATTATATGATAAGAATGGATAATATTCTTGAGTTAGTAGAAGATTTAATATAAGGAAGGAATTAGTTTGCATGCCATTCATATGATTAATGTGTTTCTTCTGCGCAGGTGTCCCAAACATCCCCCAATACTCGTCCTCTGTGGCTGGTGTTCTCGGGCATGGGATCACAATGGGTAGGGTGTGGCAAGGCTCTCCTATGTTATCCCACCTTCGCCAACACACTCAAGCGGTGTCATGCTGCTCTGGTGCCTTATGGGGAGGACCTCATGAATATCCTTACTACCCAGGATCCTACAGCCATGTCCTCCACAGCCTCCAGCTTTGCCTCTATTGCGGCCATGCAGGTGAGGTCATTCAGTGGTGTTAAGTAAGGTCAACTTTGTGGTCTTGAATGGTTACTTGAGCCTGTACCGCTAGCACCCAGACTGGACCTTTAACACGGTGATAATATTTCTTCGTTTTAAACCTTCCCTGTTCCTCTACATGTCATTTTGAGGGATGGAGGAGCAGTAACACATTATTCCTCACCATTAATAGTGGTTGGATATAAAGAAAACAGTGCCTATTAAGTGTAATAACTTGATAGAACATAACAGAACAGGTCTTTTTCTTGTGACCGCTAGCAGCCGACAGGATCTCCAACCTGGTAATATTTCTTCGTTTTAAACCTTCCCTGTTCCTCTACATGTCATTTTGAGGGATGGAGGAACAGTAACACGTTATTCTTCACCATTAACCCTTAAACCGCGGGGATGTTTTGGCGTGCCTGGCCCCCACCGCGGGCATATTCACGCAAAAACATACCTCACTTCAACTTCCTGTAGCTTCTCTCCAAGGAACTGCCTCGTGTAGGTCATCAACTGGCCTCTTGCAGTCTCCTCAATTCTTATGTTCTCATGTTCTTATGAATTATGAATGAAACCTGGAAAACCTGTAAGACTTTGAAGTAATTATTTTATTTCTTGATCAGATTGCCTTGATGGATATGCTGAGGGTGTTAGGTGTCCATGAGGTGTCTGGCATGGTGGGTCACAGTGTTGGGGAACTTGGGTGTGCCTATGCTGATGGCTCCTTAACAGCCGAGCAAACAGTACTGTCTGCTTATTGGAGAGGCAAAGCTGTTCAGGAAGCTAGTCTACCTCCTGGTGCCATGGCTGCTGTGGGTAAGTACGAGTTAATTGTGGCCTTTTTATTTAGTAGCAATATAATCATTTATTTATTTATTTATTTATTATATTGAACTGAAAGGGTACTGGCTAAGGGACAACAAAAATACGTTAAAAAAAAAAAAATCCTGCTTGTCGCCAGACCCTTGTATTGATACTTAGCATGTTATTACAAGGTGAATGTGTGTGTTTAGGTTTGAGTGGCAGTGAGGCTGAGAAGTGGTGTGAAGGCGGGGTGGTGGTGGCTTGTCGCAATGCCAAGGATTCCGTTACACTATCTGGGCCTAAAGATGCTATGAAGACTGTCATGGAGAAGCTAACGGCTGCTGAAGTGTTCTGTAGGGCTGTCCGTTCTGAAGGTGTTGCGTTCCACCACCCTTCACTCCGGGCTGCTGCTCCTCGTCTACTGCAAGAACTGACGAAGGTAAAGTTTCTGTTTAAAGCCAAATTATCAATCATGGAAAGAGTTAGAATGATCAGGTGGTTATTCATAGCATTCTGTTGATATTTGTTTGTGCAGGGTAGGTGTGTATTTCTCATAATGTACTCTAGTTATTGTAGAATTTAGTTAAGCTGCATATCATTAACCGGGTATGTCATGTTACACAGGTGATTCCATTGGTACATAAGCGGTCGTCCCGTTGGATCAGTTCTTCAGTGCCAGAGAATCGTTGGGGTTCTGCCGAGGCGAGTGTGTGTTCACCTCAGTACCTGGTCAACAACCTCCTCTCACCGGGTTTGTAGCATTAGTATTCATCTTACCTAGAATAATGAACTTCTATGGATATCTCCATTAATTTTGTTCCTGTGAATTCAATAGGAAGAGTGTCATTCATCATGTAAATTTTTTTGGCATATGTACAGTGTTTTAACAGTTTAGAGGTCTTACGAGTGGTGTTGAATCCTCAGTGAGGTTTGCCGATGCCTTGGAGAAGGTTCCTGCTGATGCTGTAGTGGTGGAAGTGTCTCCTCACGGCCTGCTGCAAGCCATTCTCCGACGCTCCTTACCTGAGGCCACTCCTATCCCTCTCATCAGGAAGGATGCTACTTGTACCCTCTCACACTTCCTGGAGGCTGTTGGCAAGTGAGTTATTAGTTCATTTTACTATGGAAATATAGGGTTTTATCAGTAAAGGAAATTGTATGTAATTCATATCATTAGAGACTTTATTTAATGTATACATGTTGTGGGACTAAATCTTTGTAAATCTTTTGTGCAGGATGTACATGGCTGGTCTTACTGTGGATGTGGGAGCCCTTTCTCCACCTGAGGTTATGCCTGTTCCACCCTCCACCCCATCCATTGCCAGCCTCATAAGGTAATGCTGGATCTATTTATATTTTGGAAAAGTTACCAGTACTTACTCTACTGTGCATTCACTAAGGATTAACTTTTAGGATTGGTTAAAGAAATTTGAAATGTTTATGCAGGTGGGACCACAACCAGGAATGGGATGTGGCTCGCTTCTCCACCTCCACGTCGGGCTCAGATTATGAGGTTAAAATTGACCTTGACTCTGAGGATCATCGCTACGTGGAAGGTCACACCATTGATGGGAGAATGATCTTTCCAGCTACAGGCTACATGGTAATTATGACCTCAGTGGTCCTTATTTGTTCATTGTATGACTTGAAAAACTATGTACTTGCTGATAAAATCCTTAATTCCTTTTCAGTATTATGCTCTTAGTTGAGTAATGAGTCTTTTTGATCCATTAGTAATTACTGTGTTCATCTTCCCTCAGGTGTTGGCATGGCAGGCTCTGTGCCGGCTGAACGGAACACAGTGGGAGGATACGCCAGTTGTGTTTTCAGATGTGAACCTGCACCAAGCCACTGTGTTGTCCACCTCCTCACCCACCACACTCACTGTCAGGATTCTGCTGGTTAAAGGAGAGTTTGAGGTAAGTGTTGCAATGATATTACCTTTCTGCCGAGAAGACTCCGTTGATGTTTGATATGTTCATGTTCTTTATATAGTAGAGACATAAGAAAATCCAGTGTCTTGGATAATTTACATTTTTCTTGGAATATTCCCTGCAAATTGCTTTAGTAATTTACACATTTTTCCTTACGATACACTACTAATTGCATTACAGATTGTAGTGAGTGACACTGTTGCTGCTTCGGGACGGATTCATGTTGGAAGCGACCATATGTCCGAGAATGCTTCCTTGCTCAGTTTCCTGGATAAGTCAGACGCTAAGGGCACCAAATCAGACACCACCACCACCGCCCTTGAGAAGAAAGATGTGTACAGAGAGCTGCGTCTTCGTGGCTATGAGTACAAGGGACTCTTCCAGGGCATCACCTCGGCTAACCTTGAGGGTGAGTTGATGCACTGGGATACACAACCTTAGGTGACTTTAATGGAAGGAAAATGAGGATTGTAGTTTGTGTAGTTCTTTACGTTATGAAGACTGAAGTTCTATGCATCTAAGCTTTGGTCCGTTTCATCTTTTCATGTTTTTTATGGATAATATTCTTGTCTACCTAGGCACTGAGGGACAACTTGCCTGGCATAACAACTGGGTGCCACTCTTGGATACACTACTCCAGTTTTCTCTGCTTGGAACCAAACAACGCGCTCTCATGTTACCCACCAGGATCCGCAAGGTTACCATAGATCCCAACACTTTCCTGACACACCTCCAGGAAGTTGGGGAGGTGAAGACAACTGCTGTAAGTAAAGTTTAACTACCTTTTTTTAATGATGAGAACGAAGCTCCACATAAAATGAGTTCCTAAGAAATGTTCACAAAATTTTCAGTCACGGTTTGGAGTAATTTTACAATACTTTTTAATTACAGAATAGTGCTAATGTTTTGAAATATGGTCATTATCTAACACAATTTTTATTTCTAGGTACATCATAATTCCAAGATAGGAGTTACAGCCTGCCAAGGAGTAGTATTCCAGGGTCTGAAGGCCACCTTAGCTCCCAGGCGCCCTACTCAGGACCGTCCCGTGCTTGAAAACTACTCCTTTGTACCACTCCACCTACGGGACACCAAAGACACCAGCAACATGACGGAGGAGACTGGCTTGGGGTTACTGGTGGATGTGTGTCTTGAGAACAGCCTGACACGAGGACTGAGAGTGGTGGAAGGCGTCTGTGGGAACACCTGCCTTGCACCAGCACTCCTGAAGGTCATCTCCAAGAAGCCACAGATGAAGGTTAGTGGTCAAAGGGTTTCAAGATGGATCGGTGGAATGCCGTACTTTCATAACCTTGAATATTATTACGGACTAGCCCTGTGGTGGAGGCTGCAGGAGTACCACCACCGTATTCCCTGCGCCTTGTAAAGGGCAACCAAAAGGGACTAAGCGAGTGGTCTGGGAAGCCTCTCCTCTGTATTCTCTCCTATGAAAAGACAGGGTGCAGAGGGGGAGGAGAGAGTAAATCTCCCTGAACCCTAAATGCCTTATCTGGCTTTTAATGGGGATTTAAACTAAGTATATATATATATATATATATATATATTTATAGGTTTAAGTAATGAACTTCATGTCAACAGGTGGAGTACGTGGTGTGTGCAGCCAACACACTGCCTGCAGAGAAGAAGGAACAGCTTGCAGAGTGTCCAGTACAGATGAAGGGTGACCTCTCCTCCAGCTTGGCATCCCCACCTTCCATACTCGTCCTCCATCAAGTGCAGGATGTCCAGGAGGCTGACAAGATAGAGGAAGGAACATTCATCTTAACTGACTCCAAAGAAACTGGAAATGAGCTTATTGGAGCTGGCTACCTCCAAGTGGCAGTCATTGAAGTGCTGGGACTGAGTCTGTTCAGGAAGGTGAGACGGTTTCCTCACTGGTATCTGGGATAAGATTGAAAAATTATGATTAGCAGCTATCTAGGCTCGTACTTTTGTCATCTTTTAAACATTTTTATTTACTCCCTGAACCTTGCTGTATCCTGTTTCTTACGCTTCATATTAAGTATTTATGACATTGTCGATTTCCTGTTTCAGAGCCGCAGTAGTGTGTTGCCGCATGCTACTCTAGAAGTCAGTAGGGAAGATGCACAATTTTCCTGGGTGACTCCTCTCAAGCAGATGATGATGGCCAAGGAAAATGAAGCTGTGTGGCTCCTGTCTTCTGGCGAACCTACCTCTGGCATTCTGGGTCTTGTTAACTGTCTGAGGAAGGAGGAAGGAGGAGGAAAGATCAGGTGAATTACACATTATGAAATACAGGATGGGGACTTTGGTACTTCAAATATAGTTATATAATTTAAGTAACTATTGAATAAGTTTATTAATTTATTATTTTAATTTTACAGATGTGTGTTTGCCCGATCGGGTAAGGCCGTTTTAAATCAAACTCTCTTGCGTCAAGATTTGGCAATGAATGTTGAGCAGGACAATGTGTGGGGTACCTACAGACACCTGACCTTGCCTCAGCTGGTCACTAAGCCATCACACCACGCCCTCCTCAACGTGGCGACCCGGGGTGACCTGGCTTCACTAACCTGGTTCCAAATGGCAGAACCCGAGGCCACTGACCCGGCTGGCCGTGATACAGTTCTGTGTGAGGTGTATTATGCACCGCTTAATTTCCGAGATGTTATGTTGGCAACCGGCAAGCTGCCTCCTGATGCTCTGCCTGGGGATCTGGCTACCAAGGTAAAGGAATCAAGTGTTTATTGAATATTTTTGTGTATGGCAGAAGTATGCATGTTTATAAAGATTGCCTTCAATCGTGGATCAAATTTAATGATTAATTTTTATAGATATCGATCTCCATGCATAGTTGTAATAAATTCAACCTTTTCAGGAATGTATTCTTGGCCTTGAGTTTGCTGGGGTGAGTAATGGCCAGCGTGTGATGGGTTTGGTAGCTGCTGGAGGGCTTGCCACCTGTGTCCGGGCTGATCCTCTCTTGACCTGGCCTGTGCCTACCTCCTGGTCCCTGAAGGAAGCTGCCACTGTGCCGGTTGTGTATGCAACGGTAAGTCCTTCCCTTGTCACTGTGGTTATAGGCTGAATTTTGTATTGAAATGTTATTGTCATGCATGATGCTAAAATTAATATGTTTATGGAAAGGATGAAAATTAATTGTATTAAGAGTGGAACATCTGGTCAATCTGCATTAGGATGACAATCTAATTAATATTTCCTGTTTAGGCTTACTATGCGTTGGTAGTGCGTGGAGGCCTGCGGCGTGGAGACAGTGTGCTGATCCATGCAGGATCTGGGGGCGTGGGTCAGGCTGCCATCAGTATTGCATTGGCTTCCTCATGCACTGTGTATACTACCGTCAGCAGCCCACAGAAGAGAGCTGTACTTCAAAAGCGTTTCCCACAGGTGGGTAGAGAGAGAAGCACGGGATCAAACTTTGTTATATTTAATTAAATGTATACAGAAATGATTACTTACAAATGGAGGAGCTACATAGTTTATTAAATTCTAACGTGTGATTCCATGTCCAGCTGAAGGAGGAGAACTTTGCCAATTCCCGCGATGGTTCCTTTGAGTACCACGTCCTGGAGCAGACTGGAGGTCGAGGCGTGGACCTGGTGCTCAACTCACTGGCTGGGGAGCTGCTCCAAGCCTCTGTTAGGTGTTTGAGGGAACATGGACGCTTCCTGGAGATTGGAAAGGCTGATCTATCCAACAACACTGCCTTGGGTAGGTGTGATATGGGTTGAGAATGAACGTATTTCTAGGAATATTCAAATTCAGGGAATTCTTTTGAAAATAGATTAAATTATAGAGATCGAAAGTTTTTACAGAAAATTTTACCATTTATTCTCCCTTTCACTCTCTCTATCTAAATGAATTGTTTATTCATCTTCAGGTATGGCCATTTTCCTGAAGAATGTCACCTTCCATGGTATCCTGCTGGACTCCTTGTTTGACGCCTCCCCTGAGGAGCGCCAACGCCTCAACAGTCTGGTGAATGAAGGACTCAAGGCTGGGGTGGTGAAGCCTCTCCCACACACACTATACACAAGGGACTGTGCTGAGGATGCATTCAGGTGAGACTGTGGATATTGTTACACTGTCTACCGGAGAAGAATTAGTAAGACATTCATATATATGTGAATACTGTATGTACGTATGTAGTTTAATTGCTTATTAAATCCTCAGGTTCATGGCAGCTGGGAAGCATATAGGAAAGGTGGTGTTGGAGGTGTGCAAAGAACAACTTCCTTCCTCCACCCCATTGGAAGTGTCTCCTTTGGTGCCGGCTCTGCCACGTCTAGCCGCCTATCCCAACCTGGTGTACCTTATCACGGGGGGGCTGGGGGGACTGGGCTTGGAATTGGCTGGCTGGCTCATTGGACGAGGAGCTAAGAAATTAGTCCTTACATCACGCAGAGGAGTCACTACAGGGTATCAGGTGGGTAGAAATTATTTATAAACCAGAAAAGGCTTGTGAATTATTTTTTTCATGAGATATTTGTATTAATCTGACTAACAGGATTTGAAAATTTGTTGATACTGTTTATTAATATATTAATTTCCACATTGCAGAGGTTGTGTGTGAAGCGATGGAAGGAATCCGGTGCCAGTGTACGAGTGTTGACCCAAGACGCTTCAACTCTGGCTGGTGCAAAGACCCTTCTGAAGGAGGCAGCCCAAGAGGGACCAGTTGGGGGCATCTTCCATCTGGCTGTGGTGAGTAACAGGAAATTTATGAACCATTGATAATACTTCAATAAATGTCGGTCATAAACTGTTTATTATAAAGGATTATGTCTGAAACCCGGTGATAATATTTCTTCGTTTTAAACCTTCCCTGTTCCTCTACATGTCATTTTGAGGGATGGAGGAACAATATAACGTTATTCTTCACCATTAATAGTGGTTGGATGTAAAGAAAACATTACCTATTAAGCATAAATAGTCTTAATAAATAACATCAAGTTTCAACAGATACCTTTAAACCTACGCCAAATAACAGGCGAGGCAAGTCCATCTGTGTCTCAATAAGCCTACTGGCGCCAAGGGTTAATGATATATATATATTTATTTAAAATAATAATAATGTTGGGTCACGTATATATAAAACCAAAATTGAGATTTTTATCATACACAGGAAAGCAACTATATATACTTTAAAAAATCGTTTGAAACACCTATCAGTTTCCTACATAAACATTTATTATATTTGATTCGTATTTATTTCATGAAAAATGTTTATTTCTAAGGTCAATCATAAGATCGAATAATAGAATAAAGCAATAATAATTAAATTAAACCAATATAAACCATAGAATAGAATATATAAAAATTATTCAAACCGAAAGTAAAGCCGAGATAAACCATAACACAAAGAAAAACGGAAAATACAACGAACAAATGAGGAAAAAACACCATAATTATTTGTTTACATCCAAGAGTGTTAATTATAGCGTGTTAGGTACAGTAAAAGAAGTGTTAGGACATGGTGACTTACAAGGATAGAGATGAAGGTGAGTGTGTTGTGTTGTGAGTGTGTTATGGTGGGCTGAAGGGCTCACAGGCTGACGAATCGGCAAAAATCGATAAAAAAATATCGGTATACCGGATAGGATCACATCCCTAGACACACACACACACACACACACACACACACACTCAACTGACGCCAGGCAATGTAATCTGATTGTGTTTCCGATTAATAATTATAATACTTAGGGCACCAGTTGTGTTGTATATCACTTATATATATATATATATATATATATATATATATATATATATATATATATATATATATATATATATATATATATATATATATATATAGGCTGGGTAGACACGTGGTGAGTCAATAGGTAGCTTTAAAAGACGATTGGATCAGAGTATGGATAGGGATGACGGGTGGGATGGATAAATATTGGATTATTCCAAGGGTGAGGGACAAGGAACTGCCTCGTGTAGGTCATCAACTGGCCTCTTGCAGTCTCCTCAATTCTTATGTTATGAACTTTTGCTGACATTTTTTTAATAATTTTAATAAATGTTGATCGTAAACTGAAGAGAAAAACTGTTAATTATAAACGATTGTGTCTGAAAAGTATGTCCATGTAAAAATTAATGTTTCAGGTTTTGCAAGATGCCCTGTTGGAGAACCAGACCGAGGATACCTTCAGACAGGTTAATAAAGTGAAGGGTGAAGGAGCCATTGCCTTGGATGCTGCTTCTCGTGCGTCCTGCCCTGACCTGCACCTGTGGGTCACCTTCTCCAGTGTCGCCTGTGGAAGGGGAAACATGGGTCAGTTGAATGGGTCATCTATATGTAAAAATATAACATCCAACAAATTAATTAATGCTTTTGATAATGAACGGTTCTCAGAAAATCGTTAAATGTGCTTTATTTTTCTAGGTCAAACCAACTATGGCTGGGCGAACTCTGTGTGTGAGCGTGTAGTGGAGGAGCGAGTGAAGGCAGGGCTGGCCGGGGTGGCTATCCAATGGGGGGGTATTGGTGATGTAGGAATCCTTGCTGACACCCTCGGAGAAATTGAGGTGGGTTATACCGTACTATAGATATATTCTTTACTTTATTCAGTGATATATTGATCGACCGTATAATATAAATAGAACCTCAATTATTTAATTATTTTTATGATTTTTATATGTAAATTCACCCTCCTCAGGTTGGTGGGACTAAGCCTCAGTCTGTGAGGTCAGTGCTTGAGAGCCTGGATACTCTGCTTCTTGCTGGGTGTCCTGTAGTGTCCTCCTTCTGCCTTGCCTCTTCATCCGGCAAGAGTGACGGCTCCGGGGGGGCATCTCTACTCAAAGCTGTAGCCAACATTCTGGGTGGGTGGAAGGGTTAACTTGCATCTATTATTTGGTATTAATATTGTATACCTATATCTGATCAACATTTATAAAAAAAAACTAACAGAATAGGTTGGTAATGCATTGTGAATGATATTAATATTTTGTAGTTATGTATGGGTGTATAGTAGATAGTTTACTCTTTGCTTTCCAACAGGTATAAAGGATGTATCCAAGGCACCCATGGATATAAGTCTTGGTGATCTTGGTCTGGACTCCCTCATGAGTGTGGAGGTGAAGCAGACACTGGAGCGAGAGGCTGATCTGGTGCTGTCGGCCACCCAGGTGAGGGACCTCACACTCAGGGCACTTGATGACCTGGACAAGAATGGTGCCAACCCTTCACAGGAACCAACCGAGGGTAAGTGGAAGCAGAAAAGAGAATTTACACAAGCACTCACCTTGTACTTGCATTCTGAATTTTTTCTTCTCGGGTCTCGTGTTTTCCATCTTTATTAATAGTCCATTTGACAAGTTTTTCAGTAGTAGAGTCTGTCTTGTATACAATATTAGATTACTATTATAAAGTTTAATCAGTCAAACGTTTGAAATATTTAAAATATTTGTCAATGGATTGTTTGCTAACTCTGGTTGAAATCTTCAGCTGTGAAGTCTGCCAGTGCACCATCTGGCTCTGTGGTGCCTGATGCCACCATGCCACAGCCTTGGTTGACCCTCCCTCTGGTGCCTGAGAACACCATCACCATTCTGCATGAGTCTGGCACCTCTCGTGTGCCTCTCTTCTTGGCCGCCCCCATCCAGGGCACAACTGACCCTCTGCTGCAGGTGGCTCAAGACCTAGACCGACCTGTGTACGGCCTGCAGTACCCTCCAAACCTTCCTTACAAGTCCATCACGGAAATGGCTCAAACACTAGTACAGGTGAGGATTATATTGTTACTTGACTAAACCAGACATGAGAAAATGATTGTGTAGGTGTCGTTGCAGTGATGTTTTGTGTGTTTGGTTGATATAATCTTTGTGTACCGTTTCAGGAGTTGTTGAGGGTACATCCATCAGGAGAGTATGTCCTTGGTGGTTACTCCTTTGGTACTGCTGTGGCACTTGAGATGACCAAACTGTTAGAAAGTAAAGGGTGCCGTCCATCCTCCATTGTCCTCCTTGATGGTTCCCAGTCATACGTGTCTGGCATCATTGAAGGTTACAAGTCCCGTCTGAGTTCCGGTGGACCAGAGAAGGAATCCACAAGCACCGCCCAGGAACAAGTGGAGGTGCTGTTGGTGTTTGCAATGCAGTTCATTTCCACTGATGCAACCACACTCAAGAAGTCCTTGTTATCTTTAGGGTCTTGGGAGGAAAGAGTAAATCATGTGGCCAAGTTGGTGACCCAGAGAAGAGCTGCAGTTGGCGTCACCTCTGAGAATGGTGTTGAACAGGTACGGCAATAATGCATTAACCTTTCCCATTTCACCTCTGTATATAAAGATGGTTTCATTAGTAGGTTAGCAATATGAAGTTTAACTAAAGCTATTAACCATTTTCTAACAGGCTGTGAAAGCAGGAGAGTTGCTATACGAGCGGCTGAGGGCTGGCAGCGAGCACCGGTGGGAAGGTCACGTAACGGCTCCTACTTTGCTGGTGCGGGCCCGAGACAACCCTCAGGCAGCTGCTCTGGGCCATGACTATCGGCTCTCTAAGGTAAGCAGCCCATTACAGGCTGACTATCAATAATCCAGCATGAGCAAACACCTAATTCTGGGTACAGCGCCATCAAAACATCAACATAAACAGCGCCTCCTGAAAACAGTGATGCGCCAACTCGGGAAATTTGAAACTGCGCTCTGAAATTCATGCTGGAAAACTGATGGAACTGGAATATTGATAGCAACCTGTATTACGACAAAGCATGACTGTGAGAATGTTAAAGAGGGGACAATGAATATATCCGAGAGTTGTCCAGTGAGGTACATAATTTTAATTCTATTTCTTTATCCTTGCAGGTGATGAAGGGCAGCTTGCAGATTGAGGTTGTAGCTGGGAGTCACGAGAGCTTTGTGCTGGGTGAGAGTGGACGGCAAGTGGCTAGTATCGTTCAAACCTTCCTCAAGCAGACGTCTGGGCTTACTAATGGGTGCTAAAGGAGTAACTGAGTATTTGTGTCTTAACTGTGATAGTGTGAAGGGAGAGTGAGGGAAAGTGAACTAGGACGGACCGGCATTCCTTTTTTTTTTAAGAAGTTGTTCGTTTTACAGGGAAATATATTAAGTGGAGACTATTTATATATATTTTGTAGGTTATTTTTTTTTAATGGCTTTAATGTTTTGTATCCCTTTGTTATCTAGACGAGGATGATTTCATGTGTACAACAGCTATATTGATTTTATATTCCACATCTTGGGTAGGTACAGGAGAAGGAAGATTTTGACCACTTGTACAGAATCAATGTTTCCTTAAATTATCAACAGGTTAGATGGGTAAAACTACACTAACATGAAGCTTATGTATGTAATTACTGGTGTTCCACAAGGAATTATTATCTATTAATGTTGACACCAGGGACTATTGCATACAGTTTAAGTAATGTAATTTTCACTTACCTGCCTGTACACTTTTAACTAAACTCGCTGTAAGTGTCACGTGAAACTCTGTACCCAAAGGAAGTACACTGAATATATATACTCTATGCATTAGTATCAGTTTCTTCATATGTTGTGTGTATCATGTTGAGTTGATACACAAATCTTCATGTTAATGCTGCACTTATTTAAAATCAAACCACGCACATAATTTAATGTCAGAATTCATGTAAGTTAAGGCATTATATACCTCTATGCACCCTTGGATGTGTGCGTGAATGTGCATATCAGTAGACCAAGTCACTAACTGGGATGCAGCAAGAGTGTTATGTTGTATTTCCTGCCATCTGCACATACCCAGCTAGTGACTGGTATATATACACCTCCATGTGGCAGGATTCCCTTAGGTGTGTGTCTGTGAGAGTAAAAACTTCTCAAAACCACATGATAGGTCACAAAATGATGTAATGCACTGTTTGCTATGCAGTCTAACAGTGGCTGCCATGTAGTGAGTAGGTTAGGTTATGTGTTTGCATGCTTCAGAGTTGGGCTACACCTTGTTTATTAAGCTGTGGTGTTGGCTAAGATTTCAGTACACCTGACATGGTTCAGGACTTGCAATGCCAACAATGCAGGCTATTTTTCCCCTTAAGGCTTGTTGATAAAAAGGCTGATTATTATATTTTTCAGTGCACCATTCCTATATTCTGTATATGCACCGTAGAAACTAGGCTGTATGACTTGTATATTCAAAGACTTCAGGTATTATTACCATACATCATCATCATTGATTCATTATTTCGTTTACTAACTTGCATTAAAACATTCTTAAACCATTACTTGCACCAACTCCTCCTCGTGTGGAGTCTAATTATTATTGACACGAATTGTTAATAGCGTTAGTGAAGTGCTTAGAGTCCACTGAAGTTGTGTTCGAGTGAGGCTTCAATAGGCAGTGTTGTATTGACTGGCAGACTTGAAAGGTATGCTTGTATATATGTATTTTTGATCGTGAAAATTTATTGTTGTTAAGATAATTTGACTTTCATTTATTAACCTGGTTACTCCTATGGGTTGAATGTGCTTGCATGTGAAGCTGAGAATGTATAAGAACTCTATGCAAAGCGTGGAATGAGATGGAATGGATATGGCAGCTAGTATACTTAATAACTTTGACATTTTCTTTAAAACATTGGTATGAGACTATACAAATTAAGAAAAATCATTGTTCAAAATTGCTGAAATATTTGAGTTTCCCGGGTCTTGAAGTGCTCAGTCTATCTTCCAAGGTGGCTGCGTGGGTACGACTGAACAGTTGCTAAAAGTGGGTTAAACTATGCTAATATACTGTTAATTCCACTTAAAAAGAGAGGTAAGTGTTCATGGTAGTAGGGAAAGAGTAAGTATTTCAGGCTAGTTTTAATAGTTTAGAAGGGCATGGATGCTTATATTATGAACAGGGTACAAAGTTAATTAAACACATTGCCATTAGCGAGTGTCAGTGGCGAACAGCATGAAGTATATAACATTTTTAACTCTGAATCTTTGGAAAGACCCTTTTTGCAACTCGAAGCTTCACTTTCCTCTGTTCGTTCATTGGTTCATGGTTCGTGTTGGTTGGTAATTCCCTTTCCAAATTTCAAGGCTCTATTGTCTAGTGTGCCCACAACCCCCCCCAACCCCCTCACTGAGTCTAGTCCGAGGACGACGCACAAGCTATAGCCTGTATAGGCCTGGGGGGGCTGGAGTTTGAGCTACGGGGTCCACATTATTAAATAAATAATAAGATTAAATTGTGAAAATAGATGATCTTTAACTATTTTAACTTTTTTTCATTTTATCAATATATATGCACTAAAATTTTTCATTAAATCATGAGCTAAATAGTTAATGAAATTAATAAAATAGGACAATAGTTCTTGATGGCACCAATATCCGCCATTGGGAACCACTTGGAGACGAGACACCATGGAGGTAGGATCTGTGCAGGTACGTACGTAGAAACAATTTGCACGTGTTATAAATTAAAGTATAATGACTTCTTGATTAAGATAACATACTATAGATGTAAAAAAGTTTATTTAAATACATAATTACTGTGTGGAGTGCGAGGGAAGGTGGATGATGGTGATAATTACTGATTAATATATGAATATCCGAGATGGCGTCAGGCAGGCAGGCAGGCTACCTTAACACCTTAATTAATAACCTTGTAATCTGTTATATTTTTGGTGTATTGAGATGATTTTCGTGTTATTATTTATTTTATGTACTAATTTGTATGTTAATTAAGGTGATACAAGGGTGATATTAGGGTGGTGGTGATGATGGTGCAACACCACCACCACCACCACCATGGTGGTGATGGTGGTGGTGGTGGTACTACAGGGCCCACGTGCAATTGTCTTTAACTATTATCTTATTTTTTTACATGTTATTAATATATACTAAACTTTTATTAAATCATGAACTAAATAATTAATGAAATATAAAAAAAAAAATTCACATGTGCGACAATACATCATGAGGTACG
>JAPQNM010000023.1:307500-322500 GCA_029783475.1 Metacarcinus magister
GTGTTTTCTGTTGTACTATTTGAAGGTCAATTACATTAATATCAACTGCAAAACATTAAAGGGCTACTGTGTGTGTGTGTGTGTGTGTGTGTGTGTGTGTGTGTGTGTGTGTGTGTGTGTGTGTGTGTCACTCAATCATTTATAGTCCTTTGTAGTGCAGTGTCGTGATGTGTTGAACGCTCCCTTAGAGTTTTGTACTTTTTTGCAATAATGGTGGTGATGGTGGTAGTCATGTAGTACTATTAATATTTATAACAGTGATGTGCAGTGCTTGAAAATATTGCTACACGGGCGTGGGGGCGGTGATACGTTAGGTGATGTTATTGTGGTGGTGACTGTGGTATTGTTATTATTATTATTGTTATGGTGGTGGTGGTGGTGGTGGTGGTATGGCTTTTGAGTCAACTGATGCATTCTTAATCAGCCCGCGGCCCACAGAACCCTACCTGCATTGTCCTTTCTGATTGCCTTACCTGTGTGCTGGGGGACAGGTGGGTTGGTGAACTGGGAACATTGCGAAAAATTTACCTTTAATGCGAAACAGAAAGAAAGAAAGAAAGAAAGAGAGAGTCACACGAAGGAGGAGGAGGAGGAGGAGGGGCGATATAAAATGTACAATTCAGATCACCTAGAGAGCTACCTGTGAAGGGTTAACGTGTTCAATTTACAAGGTGATGCGGGTAACTTAATGTGTTTAGTCAGCCTTCTCTTCCTTCCTGGGCTTGTGGAGGTGTAAAGGCGTGCGAACAGGCTGATAACTCTTTAAGGCTTACCAGATTAGAGGCAGATTGGGCTGGTGTTAGTGCATTGTGCTAGACTTGGGCGTGGTACAAACTATAGTCTTTTGGGCTGAATTGGGCTACTTAAGGCTTGAGGGAATTTTTTTAAGTGGGAGAAAATGGGGTTTAAGGCTTGACTGGAAATGTTTGGGCGTGGTTTGGCGGGTGGGCGGTGTGTGGGCGTGCGATGGGATATTTAGGGTGAGGGGGACGGTCTTAATGCCTTGATTGTGTTATCTTAATCCAAGGGTGTGTGTTATGTGATGAAAAGATAAGAACAAATAGCTTGTGTTTTATTTTCTCTCTCTCTCTCTCTCTCTCTCTCTCTCTCTCTCTCTCTCTCTCTCTCTCTCTCTCTCTCTCTCTCTCTCGTGTTTTTTTCTTGATCCTTTCCTCTTTTTTTTTTTTTTCCTTGTCCTGGTTTTTGTATAACTGCTTTATTATTTTTTTTTCTTATGTTTATTTTGTATTTTTTTCTTCTCCCCTTTATGTGTGTGTGTGTGTGTGTGTGTGTGTGTGTGTGTGTGTGTGTGTGTGTGTGTGTGTGTGTGTGAAAGTGATTCTTATATACACATACACACACACATACATACATAAATCCTTTTCAAGCTCTCCTGTCGGTGTTACAGGGAGAGAGAGAGAGAGAGAGAGAGAGAGAGAGAGAGAGAGAGAGAGAGAGAGAGAGAGAGAGAGAGACAGAGAGACACACAGACAGAGACGAAAAAGAATAACGGTAAAAACAAATAGAAATCGAGACTCCTCCCACTCCAAAATACAAATAAAATGAAAATGAAAATAAAAACTTTCATCCCGAACAGTCACCTTTATTTGCTTCATTATTCACGTTTCGAAGGGAATGGAAACGAGATTCACATGAGGTTTATGAGACCAGTGAAACAATGATGACAACTGTGATGAAATGACTCTGAAAACCCATTACCTACCTAACCACAAGGACCACCGCCCCCCCAAACCCGCCCCCGCCCCCCCAGTACTTCCTTGCCCCCCTTAATGCAAACTGGAAGGAAGGAAGACATAGTACACCTCTTTCTTTCCAGCCATTCCAGATTTTCCAGACTTTCCTTCCTTCCCTCCTTCCTTTCTTTCCTTTGTTCCCGTTTCTGTGTGTTTTCTAAATCATCTTTCCGTCTTCCTGTTTTTCTTCCTTGTTTTGTTGCACTGATTATCGCTTTTTTTTGTTATGTACTCTCTCTCTCTCTCTCTCTCTCTCTCTCTCTCTCTCTCTCTCTCTCTCTCTCTCTCTCTCTCTCTCCTTTCTTCTATTCTTCCAACAGAAAGGAGAATAACATTACGAGAAGGATCTTTCCCATCAATCCTTCAGTACAGTATGACTCCTCCTCCTCCTCCTCCTCCTCCTCCTCCTCCTCCTCCTCCTCCTCCTCCTCCTCCTCCTCCTCCTCCTATCATCACCCTGAAATCATGGGAACATCTCTCCTTCATGCTAGGAGATGAGGCGAAGAGACTTGTATATGTAACACTGGCTTATATAAATGTGTGTGTGTGTGTGTGTGTGTGTGTGTGTGTGTGTGTGTGTGTGTAAGGATTCATATCCCAGCTTTATCTCTCCCCATACAACTCGGCTTTAGGGGAACCAGTGAAGACAGACACAGACAATGTACTGGACTTGAAGCTGTGTGTGTGTGTGTGTGTGTGTGTGTGTGTGTTACTTTGTCTTCTCATACGTTAATATGTTTTGCATTTTCTTTCTTTCTTTCTATTCTTCTTCTTCTCTTTATCATAATCTTTCTCTGCGGTAAATCTATGTTTGATTTTTTCTGTTTGCCTCTGCACCGAAATCGAACAACGTGTCGAGATGCTTCACGCGATGCTGCCTCATATGTGCTACTCTCTCTCTCTCTCTCTCTCTCTCTCTCTCTCTCTCTCTCTCTCTCTCTCTCTCTCTCTCTCTCTCTCTCTCTCTCTGTGTTTTTGTCCTGTCACTTGCTTGTTTTCCCTTTGCTTTTTGCTCGCTTAGGTCGTGTCTACCTGTTAAGCTTTATCAGGTGAACACAGGCGATTCTCTCTCTCTCTCTCTCTCTCTCTCTCTCTCTCTCTCTCTCTCTCTCTCTCTCTCTCTCTCTCTCCTTTTCTCTCCCTCTCTCCCTCCCTTCCCTTCCCTTCCCTCTCCCTCCCTCTCCCTTCCCTTTCCTCGTCCACACTAGAGATAAGCCCAGATAAGAGTCTGTGTAACCTTGATAGGGCGCTGTTGCTTCTGATAAAGACTCCCACACCTGTTAATTAATGCAAGTGTTGAGAAGCATTACCTGTTACCTGTTTGACCTCATTTTATCGTGTGTGTGTGTGTGTGTGTGTGTGTGTGTGTGTGTGTGTGTGTGTGTGTGTGTGTGTGTGTGTGTGTGTGTTTGAGAGAGATACGACATTTTTGACAAAGGAAAAAAACTGTTTAAAATAAAATAGAGGGAGAGGAGGTAAAGGGTGGAAGGGGGGAGGTGAAAGGGAAGGGAGAGGAGGAAAGTGAGGGGGAGGGAGGGGAATGTAGGGGAGGAATGTGAGGGGAGGGGAGGTAGTGCTAAATACTATGTACATAATGCAGCAGCCAGAGGGGAGGAAGCCTACAAAATTGGCGCCAAAATTAACATACGAACAAAATACTCTCGTGAAACTTGTATTAGTGCCATGTTGAAGCTGAGGGAGAGAGAGAGAGAGAGAGAGAGAGAGAGAGAGAGAGAGAGAGAGAGAGAGAGAGAGAGAGAGAGAGAGAGAGAGAGAGAGAAATATACAAACATATCTATTTTCTCATCCTATTGTTTTCTCGTGTAATATTTGTTTGTTTATTTGTTTATTTATGTAGTCAATGTTTCTCCCTTCCATCCCTCTCCCTTCCCTTCCTTCCACTATCTCTCTTGTATTTATTTCGTTATTTCTTTCTTTGATTTATATATTATTACAACATTCTTCAAGGTCACTGTTTTTTTGTTTTTTTTAGTTGAACATTAATACTAGTAATAATAATAATAATAACAATGATAATAATAGTAATAATATTAATGTGTGTATAATAGAAATGGTTCACGTATTATATCTTTATTCTAATTTTTTTTTTTATCTTTTGTCTCTGTTGACGTTACTTTTTTTCTTGTTACGAGAGAGGAACAAAGTAATAATGTGTTACTAAGCTTGTCCTTCCACACACACACACACACACACACACACACACCACACACACACACACACACACACACACACATACATATACAAGTGACAAAAAAGAGCAATTGGAAAACTCAATAACAGTAAGAGAGAAATAGAATATCTCACACCTTCTACCTGTCTCCCTTACACACACACACACACACACACACACACACACACACACACACACACACACACACACACACACACACACACACCTTCGGGCGTCCTCGCAAAATTGTGCAAACTCATTTTCGCTACAATACATTTATACGTTGCTTTATTTTTCTAACCTCATGTTTTTTTTCCCTTACCTGAGTAGATTGCATGAGAGAGAGAGAGAGAGAGAGAGAGAGAGAGAGAGAGAGAGAGAGAGAGAGAGAGAGAGAGAGAGAGAGAGAGAGAGAGAGAGAATCATTAGTCTTCAAGATAACCTTCTCCATCACCTCCTAAGTTTACTTTTCTGAAATAGATGGTCTCCTCCTCCTCCTCCTCCTCTTCCTCTCTATTTTCTTCTTCCTCATCGGCACTTTTCCTGGCTTCCGCTCTTCTTCTTCTTCTTCTTCTTCTTCTTCTTACTGGTAAACACTTCCTTTCTCTCTATCTTCATCCATAAAATTTCCTTCCCTTACTTTTCCATCCAGCCTTTCCTCCATTCCTACTTTCTTCCCTTACCTCCTTACCTTACCCTCTCCCTTCTCCCCTTACCCTCCCCTTACCTGGTATCTTGCAGGTAAAGGGAAGTTGTGTTGTGTTCCTTTCCCCTTAACCCATTCACCGTAATAATGCAAAAAGTTTCTCGTATCGCCTGTGGTCTAATAATTTATGATTTTTCAATCTATACATTGAATACTATGCTTAGGATGGTAAATTTCTCCTGGTTTATATGATTTGAACAGTGGCATCAACACATCGTTTAGTCTTAAGTTACACAAGTTATACAGCATTGAAGTTGAATATAAAACGATCTCCAAGCGATGATACAAGCGAAGCGCGCTGCCAGACGTATGACACGCCACCCACCTCACCAAAGTATATAATATATATATATATATATATATATATATATATATATATATATATATATATATATATATTTGTGTGTGTGTGTGTGTGTGTGTGTGTGTGTATAACAATTCACCATTACTATTTCCCACACTAGTCAAAATCATGAGTGCTAGCTCTACCTTTTGCAAGTGATCATAGTTTATAATTATGATCGATAATGGTTGTGCCTTGCAGACAGCGCTGCAAATACAGTGTGCCGCAAGCACTGAATGGGTTAAGTAACTGGACGAAGGAATGGACTACTGTGTTCTCCCCTCTCGTCTTCCTTCGCCTGATGTTTCCTCTCGGTTTTCCCTTTTCCCTTTTCCCCCTTTCTTTATTGAGGTCCATTTCCTGTTTCCCTTTCTCATTCTTGTCTCATTCGTCTGCCATCCGATTTGGGGAATGTATGATACCAGCTTTTAAAAAAAAAAATTATTCTTTATTTTCCTTGTTATTATTTATTTATATATTTTTATTTCACGTTTAACTTCAGCGTGTCTCATTTCCCTTCACAATTTTCTTATTTATAAAACGTTGCTGTTCTATTTGCAATTTGATCTTCTTTTGTTTTTTTATTTGTTTAATATTTATAATTTTCATGCAATCTTCGCCTTCGTTCAAGTTATTTTCTTTCTTTATATATAGTTATACTTCTTTTTTTTTTTTATCTTTCTTTTTTATTTTCTTAATTTTTTTTTCGTATGACCTTAATTTCTTTTCCTTTAATTTTCTCTTATTTTTGAGTGTATCGTTTTAATCTTTTATTTTCTGTTCCTCTCTCTCTCTCTCTCTCTCTCTCTCTCTCTCTCTCTCTCTCTCTCTCTCTCTCTCTCTCTCTTTCTCTTTCTCTTTCATCCTCTGTGTAATTTTCTCTCGCTTTCCTTTTATCGTTCTTGCTTCAGTCTTTCTTTTTTTCCCTTCACTTTTTTTGCGTGTAGTTTTCCTTAATTGTTTTTCCTTTACATCAATCTCTTTTTTTCTTCCTCCTTTTCTTTTCTTACACTTCTCCATTATCTGTTGTTTGTAATTCTGCTTTTGTTTTCATTTTATCTCTAATCCCCATTTTGCTTTTCTTTTATTTTTATATCTTCCTTCATCAAATGTTCTTATATTTTTTCCCAATTTACCATTATACCTTTTTTTCCTTTTTTTTCTGCCTTTCTTTAACTCTCTTCTCTCTCTCTTCATGTGGCTTTCTAACTCTTTTTTTCTCTTCATCCTAATCTCTACACTCCTCTCTCTCTCTCTTTCCTTTTTCTTTCTCATTCCCTTTCCTCTCCTCTCCTCTCCTTTCCTTTCCTTTCCTTTCCTCTTCCTCCGTGTCTCTTCCTTGCTATAATTTACGTTTCCATGACACTTTAGAACCATTGTGTCTGAACCCAAACCACTGGTCCTTTTTGTGACTTATTCTTCTGGTGGTGTCGTTTAAGATAACATTGTGCTGCGCTTGTGTCTGTCTGTATGTCTGTCTGTCTGTCTGGTGGTGGTGGTGGTCGTGGGTGTAATAGTAGTAGTAGTAGTAGTGATAGTTTTCAAAGGTGATATATATGAAATAAACATGAAAAGGTTATTATTGTCATTTCATATATTTTTTCTCTCTCCCTTTCTCTCTCTCTCTCTCTCTCTCTGGTTGTATCTCACTTATTTATGCTAGGACTTCAAGGTCAGTGGGTGCTGTTTGGTGGGGGGGCGAGGGGGTCTTGTTGATGCTGTGATTGTGACCTTCAAAGATGGCGCTGGTCTGTGTGTCTCCCCTTCCCCCCCCCCCTAATTACGTGTCCCTTCTCTCACTCGCTTCCCCAATTTTCTCTGTGACCTGTATTTCAACCCTTTTCTCACTTCCCTTTCATTATCGACGAGGCTGGTGTGACTCTCTTCTTCTTCTTCTTCTTCTTCTTCTTCTTCTTGTTCGTCGTCTTCTTCTTCTTCTTGTTCGTCTTCTTCTTGTTCGTCTTCTTCTTCTCTTTATGTTCGTCTTCTTGTTCTTGTTCTTCTTTGTACTTCTTCCTAGCATTGCATACACACATCTACATTCTCTCTCTCTCTCTCTCTCTCTCTCTCTCTCTCTCTCTCTCTCTCTCTCTCTCTCTCTCTCTCTCTCTCTTTCTGTGTTTGTGTGTGTGTGTGTTCATTCTTTTTCTATTTTTACGTCCGTTTCTTTTCCTCTTTATCTCTGTCTGGTTGCCTGCCTCTGTTCTCTCTCTCTCTCTCTCTCTCTCTCTCTCTCTCTCTCTCTCTCTCTCTCTCTCTCTCTCTCTCTCTCTCTCTCTCTCTCTCTCTCAGTGGCCTAACTCATCACCTTTAAAACTATCTTGGGCCAGAGACCTTGTGGCTGTGTGTGTGCGTGTGTGTGTGTGTGTGTGTGTGTGTGAGTGTGAGAGAGAGAGAGAGAGAGAGAGAGAGAGAGAGAGAGAGAGAGAGAGAGAGAGAGAGAGAGAGAGAGAGAGAGAGAGAGATGCATTGGTTAAGTGTGGAGTGATTATTGTTGTCTTCGTGTTGGAGAGAAGAAGGGAAGGAGAGAAAGAGAGAAGGAGAGAAGGAGAGAAAGAGAGAAGAAGGGAAGGAGAGAAAGAGAGAAGAAGGGAAGGAGGTGGTGGTGATGGTGATGGTGGTGATGGTGATGGTGATGGTGATGATGATGATGGTGATGGTGATGGTGATGATACAGTAGAGACAATCAAATGGAACAATACTACTCTCTCTCTCTCTCTCTCTCTCTCTCTCTCTCTCTCTCTCTCTCTTTCTCTCTCTTTATCTCTATCTCTATCTCGTGGCCTTGACCTGCCGCACCATTTTCCTCTCCCTTCACCATTCCTTTTTCCCTTCCCTCTCCCCTACCCCTTCACCCCTTCCCCTTCACCCCTTTCCCCTCACTCTACACGTGCCCTTCTGTTTGGTATTGGACCGGAAGTCGTTATATTAGTGCGAGGTGATGAAGGGGGGGAAGGGGGGAGGGGGTAGAGATTATGTGAGGGGGGGGAGGAGGAGAAGGAGGAGGAGGAAGAGGAGAGGGGAATAGCATGCTGCTCCTCCTCTTTAATTCTGCCTTTGGTTATTCTGTCTACCTGTCTGGTTTTTTTTCCTCTCTCTCTCTCTCTCTCTCTCTCTCTCTCTCTCTCTCTCCTCTCTCTCTCTTTGGGTTCAAGTTGCATTAATTCTTTATTTATTCATCTTTTCCCCTCTTCTTCGATCTTCTCTTTTTATTTTTTATTTTTCTAGTGCATCTTTCATGACCTTTCTTCCTCTTCCTCTTCCTCTTCCTCTTCCTCTTCCTCTTCCTTCTTTCCTCCTCTTAGTTCTCCTCCTCTTCCTGCTTTCCTTGCATTCCCTAACTTTTACTTCCTTTTCCTTTTCCTCTTTCTCTCCATTCCTCCCTACTTACTTCTTTATCATGCTATCTCCTTCCTCTCTTTCCTTCTTTCTTCCTAAATCCTCTACCTATAAATTGATAAGAGACAAAGGACTTTTAACCTCTCCTCGAAGCCTATTAAGGAAAGGGGATGGAGAGGAGGTGAGGAAGGAGAGGGAAGGGGAGAGAATAGAAGAAGGGAGGAGGAGGAGGAGGAGGAGGAGGGGAAGAGGAGGAAAGATGGAGAGGTGGAGAGTTAAGACCTCGAAGGGTGTGTATAGGTTGACTGACTTATTGACCGAGCATTCTCTCTCTCTCTCTCTCTCTCTCTCTCTCTCTCTCTCTCTCTCTCTCTCTCTCTCTCTCTCTCTCTCGAACGCATGTGGAGTTTCGTATTTAATGAGAGAGAGAGAGAGAGAGAGAGAGAGAGAGAGAGAGAGAGAGAGAGAGAGAGAGTGAGAGTGAGAGTTGCAGACAAACAGATGGACAACAATTATATAGACAGACAGGAACACCCACACACACACACCCACACACACACACACACACACACCCACACACACACACACACACACACACACCCACACACACAGCCAGTCAGATAACGAAGAGGAAACAAACAAAAAAATAAGGTTGAAATTATGCAAAGGCTATTTTTTCCTCTCACACATTTAGCTACCTGTAAAAAAAATTGAAAGATAATGTAAATATATAAAAAAAATCCACCCTACCTGATTTTTACACTGAAATACTACCACTTTCTCTCTCTCTCTCTCTCTCTCTCTCTCTCTCTCTCTCTCTCTCTCTCTCTCTCTCTCTCTCTCTCTCCTTTTATTCATCACTCCTATTTTCCACTCACTGTTTACTCTGCTTTATTTATTGTTTATTTACACAATTCTATCCATTTATTACAACTTATTTCTCTTTCTACTTTTAGTTTGAATTTATCTCATTTTTAAAAATCATCTGTCTTGCTGGAGGAGGAGAAGGAGGAGGAGGAGGAGGAGGAAGAGAAGGAGAAGGAGGAGGAGGAGGAGGAGGATGTCAACGAATATACCTTCTTTCCTTTTTTGTCATCCTCTTGAGAAGAAAAGATTGGAAGGAAAGGAAGGAGAGGGGAGGAGAGGATAGAAAGAGGAGAGCTGGAGAGGGAAGGAAAATAAAAAAGGAGGGAGATAAGAGGAAAGAATGAAGGAAGAGGAAGAGGAAGGTTGAAACTCTATGCTATGACCTGCTAATTACTTTTCCTGGAACATGTGTTACCTGGTGTATCGTGTCAACAGAGAGAGAGAGAGAGAGAGAGAGAGAGAGAGAGAGAGAGAGAGAGAGAGAGAGAGAGAGAGAGAGAGAGAGAGAGGGAGGGAGAAAAGTTGTCTATATAAGTACACTCCCTTTATTTTACCCTCCTCTCTTTTCCCCTCTCTCTCTACTCCCTTTCCTCATCCCTACCTGTCTCCTCTCTTTACCTTTCCCTCATCTATCTCTCCTCCACCTATCACCTCCACCTCTCCTTTCTCTCTATCCCTCATCCCTTATTATCACTTCCTCCTTATCTACCGTTCCTTACCTGACCCTCTTTTCCTTTCCCTTCTCTTCCTGCCCCACAATTCTTATACAGGTGTGCTAAGGTAATTTAAAAGTGGTTTGTGGTATTAATTAAACAGGTGCGTGATACCTGATTATTTTTTTGCATCAATTCACGGCTCTCAAGGGATCTGGTAGGACAAGGTCTCTTAAGTTTGTGAATTGAGTATAAGGAAAAGGATTAGATTGTGTGTTGTTGATGTTCTTTTTTTTTATTATTATATTTTGATGTTCCTGGGTGTCCTAAGATTTTTTTTTATATTTTTGTTTATGTAATGTGTTTATATTGTATAGGATTATTGAATTTTTTTTGTATTTAATGTTTTGTTTATAAGTTATTGTTGTTTTTGTTATTATTATTATCATTATTAGGAAAGGATATTTTTTTTTAACATCTTTTTTGTTATTGTTCATACTCACTCATTATATTTTATTATTATTTTTTTCTCCTACTGCCCTTGAACCTTCACCACCACCACCACCACCACCACCACCACCACCACCACCACCACCACCACCACCACCACAATTAACAGTCTTGCTACTACTACTAATAAGCACCACAAACAAAGTCCTTAATTAACCTTTCTTTTGGGACCAAAGTAGAAGGGGAGGAGAGGCAAGGGAGACAATAATTAAAAAAAAAGAATAGAGAAAAAAAAATAACAAAGAGGAAGAAGAAATATGAAAAGAAGGTAAAATAGAAAACTGATTTAAAAAGAGAAAGAGAAGAGAGATAGAGAGCAGGGGAAGAAGAGGAGGGAGGAGGGAGAATGGACAAAAAAGAGTATTGGTTATCAAAGGAGGAGGAGGAGGAGAGGGAGAGGAGGAGGAGGAGGAGGGGGAGGAGGTGTGTGTTCAGGTAACTTGGATGGACCAGAGAAGTGGGTCATTTGGTCACTATTTTTATGACTCTTACAGCTGCTGGATTTGACCTCCTCTTATTGATTTTGCCCGACGCACACCTCTTCCTCTTCTTCCTCCTCCTCCTCCTCCTCTTTCTCCTCTTCCTCTGCTACCTCTCGCTCCACCACCTCCACCTCCTCCTCCACTGACTGCTACTGTTGCCTGCACTACTAATCCTCTCACTACTACTACTACTACTACTACTACTACTACTACTACTACTACTACTACTACTACTACTACTACTATTACTACTGCTGTAAAGAAGGTCAGGGTGTGTTGAAATTTACCTGGTGTGTAGCTGAGGTAGTTTGTCGGTCACATCTGTGTTAGTGCACAGGTGTGAGGGGGAATGAGTCACCGAGATGTGTTCATACCTCCACACCTCCACTCCTCCACTCCTCCAGGTATGCTCTTGGTGGATGATGGGGGGTGATGGGGGGAGGGGGTATGGGGTTTGAAGGTAAGCTGCTGTGAGGAGAGAAAGAGAGGAATGGGGTTGATCTAAAAGTTTGCCACGTGACTGTATGTCTATCAGGTGGTGGTGGTGGTGGTTGTGTTGTAGTATTATTAGTTGTAGTAGTAGTAGTAGTAGTAGTAGTAGTAGTAGTAGTAGTAGTAGTAGTAGTATTAGTAATGATATTGTAGTAGCAGTAGTAGTTTTAGTAATAGATGTAGTGCTTTACAATATATAATTTTTTTTTCTTGATTATTATTATTGTTATTATTATTATTTTGATTGGTACCTATTATCATTAGCATTATTACTAAACTTTTTTTATAAACTAATTATTATTATTTTTGTTCTGAATACAGCTATTATTACAAAGCACAGTGTGTATGCATGTGTGTGTGTGTGTGTATATGTATGTGTGTACCTGTATCCACATATTCGTACTGTATCACCATGAAATTTGTATCACGTGATGTCCACCAATTATGGCCACGTTAGGGGGTGAGGGGGCGTGAGGGTGGGTGAGGGTGTCATGGGTGTTGTTGTGGGTGGTGGTGAGGGGAAAAGGGGAGGCTCCGAGGGTCACACCTGCTCACGTGCGCCATTAATTAGTGTTATTGAATGCGTGATCACCTGTCATGGTCGGTTGGGTGTTTGTGGGACACCATCCACACCGGACATGAATGCAAATTGATAAAAATATGTATAAAAAAAAATTAGCTCTATCTATATAACTTTTTTTTTTAGAATGACCCTTGATTATTCTATTTTTTCCTTCTCTATCTTTCTCTCTATTTTTTCTGATTAGCTGGTTATATATAGTTAGTTCGTTTATTTTTTTTATGTTTAGGAATGTGTGGTAAAAAAATGTTAAGCTTAAAATAGTGGGTCTTATTTTATGGCCTTAGCAAGCTTCCTTCCTGTTGCATATTCTTATTATGTAATTACTTATTTTTTTCTTCTGTCTGAGTGTGCAATTTTCTCTTTTGACTCCCTCTACTTATATGTGCATTATCTTTACCAAGGAATGTGCACAATAAAGTACTATTAAAATATAACTGAAAAATTTACTCTTATACTAATAATTTATCATTTTAAGTATATTTGTATAAGTTGAGTTTCACTGCAGAATCACCTGTTTTAATTAATCTTCTTACCTTTACTTTATGTCTTTTAACTATAGATTAAGTAGATACAATGGTAGAGAATGATCAAGAGTGTATCCATCTTGCTTTTTTTTCTTTGTTTTTGCAGTGTTAAGATTGTCTGTGTAAGAATGTACTGCATGAACACAATTTATGGATAGAAAAAGTAGTTTAAATCTGTGAAAATCTTCTTTGTTCTTTAAACTTGCTTACTATTTAATTTTTTTGCCAAGTCAATTTATTTTTCATCCATTTGTTTATTTTGTTCTATTCTTCCTCTCCTCCTTTTCCTCGCTTCCTTGCTTTCTTCCTCCTTTCCCTTCTCACTCACTTTCATCCTTTCTTCCTTCATTTGCATTCTGTTCCATGATCCTTGTGGTGTGGCCTCTCTCTCTCTCTCTCTCTCTCTCTCTCTCTCTCTCTCTCTTCTCTCTTCTCTCTTCTCTCTCTGTGTGTGTTTGTGTTCAGAATAAAAGGTTTCAAAACGTAGCTCATTAAATTTAGAAACTTTCCTGAGAGAGAGAGAGAGAGAGAGAGAGAGAGAGAGAGAGAGAGAGAGAGAGAGAGAGAGAGAGAGAGAGAGAGAGAGAGAGAGAGAGAGAGAGAATGTTTGCGATCGCCATTTCCTTTCTTTTTATAGTGGCATGCTAATTGGTATTACGGTAAATAATAATAAAGGAAAATTATTTTTGTCATGGTCAGTTATGGGACACTGACCTCGCCTTTCCCCCTCTCTCTCTCTCTCTCTCTCTCTCTCTCTCTCTCTCTCTCTCTCTCTCTCTCTCTCTCTCTCTCTCTCTCTCTCTCGGATCAAGGTGTTCAGGTTACAAGGGAGGAAGGGAGTAAGGGTGAAAATGGGCAGGTAATTAGTGAACGGTAGGAGGAACGGCAGGTATAAATTGGCTAGTGAGAGGTGAGAGGTGAGACGAAGGTGACATTTATTAAAGGTGTGACGGAAGAGACAGGTAAACGAGAGAGGAAGGAAGAGAGAGAGAGAGAGAGAGAGAGAGAGAGAGAGAGAGAGAGAGAGAGAGAGAGAGAGAGAGAGAGAGAGAGAGAGATTGAGAGAAGTGTATACATAGCTTATGAATAATGAATATACATACTTATACATATGCTAAACGTAGAGAGTTGCAAGAATGAATAATAGAAACAATAAATAGATGAATAAGTTAACATTTGTGTATAATGGAGGAAGGAAGAGGAGGAGGAGGAGGAAGAGGAGGAAAATTTATTGATGAAGGAAGAAAAAGTTTAGGATTAGAAGGGAGAGATGTATTTACTTCTCTTAATGAGTGTAAACGTGTGTGTGTGTGTGTGTGTGTGTGTGTATGTGTGTGTGTGTATGTTATTTATTTATACTGCAAAAAGTGAGGAAAAGTGAAAGGGATGATTGAGGGAGGAGGAATATAATGAGAGGTTGATATGTCGATACACACACACACACACACACACACACACACACACACACACACACACACACACACACACACACACACACACACACACACACACACACACACTAATATGAGTCTATTTACATTTGCATTACGTTTATAGTATTTGACCTTTGCTCTTATAGTAATAGTAATGATAATAATAATAATAATAACAATAATAATAATAATAATGTCCTATCCACTTTTTAATTTATTTTCATCTCTTTTCTTTATTATACACTAAAGTTATTGACTCTCCTTGTCCTCTTATTTCAGTATCATTTGTATTCTCATTTAGTCTTCCTCCTCCTCCTCCTCCTCCTCCTCCTCCTCCTCCTCCTCCTCCTCCTCCTCCTCCTCCTCCTCTTCCTCTTCCTGCCTCAATAGTCTGGGTGATAGACGAACTTAGATGAAAAAAGTTGTTTTAGTCGATGGACGTTGATCTGAGGAGGAGGAGGAGGAGGAGGAGGGTGGAAGAGGAATATGACGAGGAAGATTAACATGGAGAGAGATAGAGTAAAGGGAAGAAGTAAGAAGAAAGGGGAAGAGGAAGAGGAAGAGGAAGTTGTCTGTGAACTCTCACATTGAGCTTACCGAGCCTACCATAACCTTGCCTTGCTATACAACAAAATTATTCTCTCTCTCTCTCTCTCTCTCTCTCTCTCTCTCTCTCTCTCTCTCTCTCTCTCTCTCTCTCTCTCTCTCTCTCTCTCTCTCACAATATGGAACTCACTCTCCGGGTAATAAATTATGTGGGTCATTTCTTTTCCATAATGTTTACTTGTATAACTAACTATTTATTTCCCCTTTTATCTCCTTCCTCTTCCTCTTCCTCTTCCTATTTATCTTTTGCATCATTCATCATCTTATTTTGCATTTTATATTTCGTACATATTCATTCTATCCTTTTATTTATTTTTTATTTTTTCTGATTTTGTTTTTTCATCATCCTTGTTATCACCTTCTTCCTCCTCCTCCTCCTCCTCCTCCTCCTCCTCTTCGTTCTTTCTTCACGCACACACAGATAAGAAAAGGACATTATATACATCCTGTGAAAAAAAGGTCTTAACGATGTATTGTATTGTATTTTTCCGTCTACACAATACAACAGTAACGTAAT
>JAPQNM010000023.1:332500-335000 GCA_029783475.1 Metacarcinus magister
AGAGGATTGAACACCTTTAATAGGAGGTCAAATACCTTTCATGCATAAAATTCAACACCATCCTCTCTCTCTCTCTCTCTCTCTCTCTCTCTCTCTCTCTCTCTCTCTCTCTCTCTCTCTCTCTCTCTCTCTCTCTCTCTCTCTCTCTCTCTCTCTCTCCACCCCCTCACATACCTTCCTCCTCCCTCACGCCACTCTTTAGACTCTTTGCACATATTAATCTTGGAATCAAATCCTTTTAAAAGCTGCTGGAAATTGAGGATTGAATTCCCTCGCATCTGAAATTGACGCCCATCGTGGCATGGCTTCTTACTCATCTGGCACAGGTCAGGGGGCAGATGTGACCTGGCTGGGGAGGTCACGGCCGAGGGAGTGTTCGTCTTTAACAGTTCAGAAGGAGTAGGAGGAGGAGGAGGAGGTGGTAGTGGTAGGAGGAGGAGGTAGTGGTGGTGGTGGTGGAGGTAAGCTATTGTTTTGACTAGAGTGTTAAGGGAGAAGAGGAGGGCGGAAGGAGGGAGAGGTTTAGAGGTGATAAACATTCTTACGCGTGCAGGAAGGAGGGAAAGGAAGAAGAGTTGAGCACGTAACTCATTCCTTCTACTCCCTATTGCCTCTTTTTCCCGCCTTCCTCATCCCTAGTGAGGAGGAGCGAGGTGCAAGGAACATAGGAAGGATAAGAGGGGGACGATCTAGCTCTGGCGGGTCAAAGAGGAGAAGAGGATGGATGGAAGGGGCGTGTTAGGTGCCTCTTGAAAATTAAGAGACGGAGTGGACTTTAACTGTGCCTTTTTGGCCTCAGTCAGATGGTGGTTGTGTGTAGGCGAAGATAGACGTTCCCCTTACCCTCTCTTCCCCTCAGACTCATTCCTATCTTTGCTAATAGTGGTGTGAAGGTTAGCAAGGAAATGTAGGGAGATATATTTGAATTTTTTGCGCGTGTTAAGTGAGTTTTTTTTCCTTTCCCGTAGGATATTTTCAGTACTAAACTCAAGGAAACGGAGAGGAAAAAAAAGAGAAGGGACTTGTTAAATGGGAGAATTTTTTTTTGCTTAAGGGGGAAAGTTTTTTTTTTGTGTGTGTATTATGTTGTATTTACCTTCCTCCCTCCTCTGTTTAATCGTTGTCCTCCTCCTCCTCCTCCTCCTCCTCCTCCTCCTCCTCCTCCTCCTCCTCCTCCTCCTCCTCCTCCTCCTCCTCCTCCTCCTCCTCCTCCTCCTCTCCTCTCCTCCTACTCAGCATGATACATACGTGTTTTCTGAGGAAATACTTGTTTTTCCTCCATCACATTCCATGCAATTCACACGTATTACCGTAATGAGAAAACAGTGTGTGTGTGTGTGTGTGTGTGTGTGTGTGTGTGTGTGTGTGTGTGTGTGTGTGTGTGTGTGTGTGTGTGTGTGTGTGTATGTGTGTGTGTTTATGTGTGTGTGTATGTGTATGTATGTGTGTGTGTGTGTTTTACTATACTTATCGCCACACACCGTAACCATAATTCCGCGTCTGCCAGCCTTTCCCGACCATAGATGCTTCCTCTCAAGACGGAAACTCTTGTCACAACAAACTGAATGAGGGGGAGAAACAGGCAGGGACGGAGGACAACTACGTGGAGGAAAGGGAGAGTAGGATAAGAAAGGGAATACATAGGAATGGATAGGATAAGTAAAGGGGAGGGGATGGGTAAAACTGGAAATGTTATTACCACTAGTATGAATGGCGTGGGAGGAGAAAGATAGTTTTAGGAGAGGTGCTGTGAGTGTGTGTGGGTGTGGAGGTCTTATGAAATAGAAAGGATGGAAGAAATGAAGGAAAAAAGGAATAAGTAGGAGGAGGAAGAGGAAATGGAGAAGAAAAATCAAATTCTGTTAAAGGGAAGGTTGTTTGAATGAAGGGAGAAGCCATGAAAAGTTTGCTATAAGGAATTGGAGAGGAAAGGAAGGGAGAGCCAAGTGTTTGCTTTGGATGAGGGAGGAGGAAGAAAAAGAAAGGAAGGGAGGGAGGGAGGAAGAGGGGTTAGGGTCCGGTAAGGAAAGCCAACAAGATTTTAAAAGAATATCCCTGGAAAGTGTGTTTTTCCTTATCAAAAGTTATATATCAGAGTTTATATAATTTAGTTTTATATTCTTTTCAGGGTTATCTATTTATATATTTTTTTTAAAGTTTTTTTTCTTCTTAGGTTTATTTGTGGAAAGAATCTGAACGATGATTCTGAAAAGACTATCTGGGTCGTAAAAGTTTCTAGGCGTGTCAAAAAATTATGTTTTTTGAAATTTATATATAAGTGTTATTTAGTGGTTTCAAGTTTAACTGTTTTATTTACTCTTCTTATTGATGTATATATAATTTTTTTCTAGTTTCCTTCGTTAATAATTCAGAATCTTGAGGACGAAAAAAAACAAACCGATGTCTCTCATTCGTAAATTGGTGTTGTTTCCAAAGGCTTTGACGTAGGAATTTCCAGCAATGAATTGTGGGAAGGAAGAAGTTTCCTATCGAAGGACTC
>JAPQNM010000023.1:337500-355000 GCA_029783475.1 Metacarcinus magister
TGTCTAGGGAGAGGAAGGGGTGATGAGGTGAGGGGACGAGGTGAGGGACAAGGAACCAATCCTCAGGGGCTCCACTTTCTAATGGAGTGTTGGGGAACCAATTATCCAAAGGTTGGGTTATTTGGAGGAAGAAGAGGAGGAGGAATGCTGGCGGAGGTAGGATGAAGGGGTGGAAGTGAGGGTAGGAGAGGGAAGGGGGGGTTGTAGTCTAATTAACAAAGATGGGGAGAGAAACTGTGGGGGAGGATAATTAGGTGGGTGATTGGGGGTGAGTGAAGGGTGAGAGGAAGGGAGAAGTGGGTGGATGAGGAGTAAGAGGAACGAGTGACGGATGAGTAAGAATATATTTAGGTTGTGAGGATGTAAATATAGGTTTAGATTTAAAGCTTGACTTGTGAGTGTGTATGTGTGGATGTGGATGTTTGTGGATGAGTGTATGTATGTATGTGTGGATGCTGGGATGTGTACATGATGTGTTTGTGTGTGTATGTGTGTGTTTGTGGTTAATATTTGCATGTTTGTGTGAGTGAGTAAGCAGATGATGAGGTGAATACATATCAATTTGCCATTTTCATAATATATAATAAATGAAATGTTGTTTTCATAAAAAGTAAAAGTTAATTAGAAAAAAATATGATAATAATGAAACTTATATGGGTAATGAGGATATTTAAGTTAAACTAGTGAGTGAGTGAGTGAGTTTAAGCATACCAAAAGAGTGAGGAATAATGGGATCAATATATCAATGCATGAGTGAGTGAATGATTGCTTGAGTGAATGAACAAATGAATAAATAACAGTGGGAGGAGGTAAATCAATGAAAAGTATGTACGTAAGCGAGTGAGAGAATACGTGAGTCAGCAAGTGTGAGAGTGAGTCAGCAAGGGAGAGAATGAATGAGTCAGTGGGAAAGTGAATGCGTGGGAGTGTTTTGGTTAAGTGAAAGTGACCGTAGGGCATGGCGTGGGATGCATGGGAAGGAGGGGAAGAGGAGGGGAAGAAGGGAAAGAGGAGGGCAAGAAGTTGAAAGGGTGGTTATGCATGTGGGTTGAGCAAGGATATTGAGATGGTGGAGAAGAAGAAGAAGAAGAAGAAGAAGAAGAAGAAGAAGAAGAAGAAGCAAAACAGGACAAAGAGAGAGAAGATAAAAGAGGAATGCATATAGAAATACAGAAGAATAGTTTGCATTCCGGAACGTAACATTTGAAACCTTAACAAAACCATGGCTCTCGCTCTCTCTCTCTCTCTCTCTCTCTCTCTCTCTCTCTCTCTCTCTCTCTCTCTCTCTCTCTCTCTCTCTCTCTTTTGGGTATCACACCTTTATAGTCTATATTTATCGTATTTCCACCTTATTATACAGGGCTGCGAGGGAAGGAGAGAGAGAAAGAGAAAGAGAGAGAGAGAGAGAGAGAGAGAGAGAGAGAGAGAGAGAGAGAGAGAGAGAGAGAGAGAGAGAAAGAGAAAGAGAGAAAGGATACAACTAGTTAAATGCCTATTATTGTTCCTCAACCATAGCGTGACGTCACTATTATTGCCTTGTCTATGTTGTTGCATCATTTGTTTACATTTCATTGTAGGCAGCCATCTTTGTGCTGAGGATTGTGGGTACTTTTGTTATGCTTTTGTTTTCGGTTTATATTAATATTCAAAGTTTTTATGTCCCTTTTTAGAGGCACGAAAATGTGTAATCAGAGAGAGAGAGAGAGAGAGAGAGAGAGAGAGAGAGAGAGAGAGAGAGAGAGAGAGAGAGAGAGAGAGAGAGAGAGAGAGAGAGAGAGAGAGAGAGATTGGATTGGCAAGGGAGGGGAAGGATGGGAGAGGAGGGGAGGGCGGCAGCGTGGTCGTCATGGCAACCACTCACTCTTACGCTTGAAGGGTCGTGGCGCGTTGTGGGGGGGGGAGGGGGCGTGGCACAGTGACCCGCACCACACGCACACACACACACACACACACACACACACACACACACACACACACACACACACACACACACACACACACACACACACACTATGATATACACATGTACAATTTTCTCTCTCTCTCTCTCTCTCCCTCTCTCCCTCTCTTAATGCTCTCCTGACTAAAATGTTAAGTCTTATTTTCGTCCGATGTTTTTCTGTGTTTTTAAATAGTTGCTTTTGTTGCCTGCTTCTACTTTTTTCCTCTGGCGAAATTTTGTGCTTTAGCTTCAAGGGGAAATGGGAGAGGAAAAGGAGGAGCAGGAGGAGGAGGAGGAGGAGGAAGAGCAGGAGGAGGAGGAGGAGCTGAAGGTAGTGAAAGTGGTAGTCTGCATTTAATTTCTACCCAAAGAGGAAAAGACTTGAAATTTGAGGTTAATTCCATGGGCTCTCTCTCTCTCTCTCTCTCTCTCTCTCTCTCTCTCTCTCTCTCTCTCTCTCTCTCTCTCTCTCTCTCTCTCTCTCTCTCTTTCTCTCTCTCTCATTGTGTTTTTGTTTGTTTTCTCGGATTCAGTTTGCTTTCTTTTGTTGGTTAAAAAATTTGTTTTCTTGTTTGCCTGTTTGTAAGTTTAATAATTTTTGTTTCATTGCGGCAAATTACGTGAAAAATGAATGTCAACGTGTGGGCGTGTTGAAATTCATTAGTGTGTGTGTGTGTGTGTGTGTGTGTGTGTGTGTGTGTGTGTGTGTGTGTGTGTGTGTGTGTGTGTGTGTGTGTGTTAGTAGTAGTATCGTAGCATTACATCTAGGAACATTAAAACAAAAAAAACAACAGCTACACATTATTCAAACAACCTAATTCAACAAACCACAAATCATATATAAAAAAAAAGCACAAAGATAAACAACACATCAATACGAAGACAAAAAAAAGGTTGAAATTACATTGAAGCTGAAAAATGGCTTCAATTCGTACACAGACTCGTGAATGTTGAGTGAAGGGTCGTTGAGTGTACTGGGTCGATGAGGTAAGCTTGAGGGGATTGATGGATGCAAGGCAGGTTAACAGTAGCAGCAGCAGCACAGTGGTGGGAGGTTTTTTGACAGGCGTTAAAGGGAAAGTCTGCTCAGGTACTGCAACGGAAACTCTCCACCTTCCCTATCATTTTCTTTTTTTTCTATAGCACTGTTTGTTTTCCTATCTTCCTGTTGTGTTTGTTTTCTGTCTGTATGTCTATCTGTCTATCCGTTTTTTTCTTCACTATTTTTTCTGTTTTCCCAATTTTTTTTTAATGTCTCCGTATATAATAGCATTTTAACCTTACATCAACTAAGCCTTGATTTGTTTTCATATACAAACTGAACAGTCATTAAGTATATATACAAAGTAGAGTAAATTATTGGATAGTGTGCCTTCATTAATATCAAAATAGAACTCGGTTGCTGTGGATAATTTTTTTTTTTTTAATCCAGATTGACTGATTTTGATATAATGACGATAGACCCCTTGATGGAGCCAGCAAATAACCTTACATATACTATTTGATCAACATGTTTCAGTCTGATTTATCACTTTAGTTACGGGGAAAGAAAACAAATATAAAGGGGTCAGACATAGTCAAACGTGGCAAGGCAATACCGTAGACTTTTTACAGAATCGGCATTTTGTAAATCTAAAATGTGAAGTTCGGTCCCGTAGATTTTAAATAATACTGGAGTCCTGGAGGGTAAAAATGCGTTTTACTAATGAATCTCCATTAATTAACCGTGGATGCGTTTAGAGAGGCGGATGAGGGAACAGTCGGATAGATAGAGGGAAGGGAGAGATGGATAGGATAGACATATATGTTTTTAGCAGATATAAAGACGGAACACAAGGAATATGAATAACGAGATTGGTATAGAATAAAAGAGGACAGCCTTGAGGAGGACTGAGGTACGACGCTGAATTGATAGAAACTGACAAGTGAATAACGGAGTGCGTAATCTAGACTAATTATATTGACTCATGAAATACTGTGGGTCTTATTAATAGTACTCGAGGTCCCCATTAACCACTGCCTGACTTCCTTCTGCAGTAATTCAGAGAGAGAGAGAGAGAGAGAGAGAGAGAGAGAGAGAGAGAGAGAGAGAGAGAGAGAGAGAGAGAGAAAGAGAGAGAGAATCATATTAATTTTTTAAGTTAAACTACATATATATTTCTTTCTCCTGTATTGTGTGGCTGGTTGGGTATATTTTGGATCTCCTTCAGTATTTTTTTTTCAATAGATATAAATCCCTATTTCTTATAATTTTACAGGTTTGAAAAATATATATAAAAATAGATACATATATATAGTCATGAAAATATTACTGAAAACGTGAAAGGACGGAGGGGTTGACAATTTTTTTCTACCCTTTTTTTCCCACTTTCTATTTTTTATGGCACAGGAGACTAATGTGGAAAGTTTTAGTCCGGCTTTCTCTCAGCGTCAGCAGTTATGGCGGGAGTGTTTACTTAATGCGTGAGGAGGCTTACACGTCATCCCCAGCCCGTATAAATAACAGGTTTCTTATTGCTGCGTTTCCACCCTGTACGGACGCGGGGGAAACCTAGCTATTCTGAAGGTTTTCTTGCTATTATTTCTGCTATTTTCTCGTGTAAATAGTATGTGAATCTTTTCTTATATCCTTTTTTTTGGCTATCTAATTCTTTGTTTCTTTATAAGTATGAGAAATAGCTGTTTATTTTACTGTTACTAAGTTGTGTTATAATATCTATCTACTGTCTCTCTCTCCCTCTCTGTTCCTCTTGAAAGATTTATGCGTTTTCATTGACTTTCGTTATATTTTTATGATTTCCAATAATTAGCGGGTGTTAACATATTTCATCGGCGTGACACAGGAGAGCCAGGAAGGATCGGTCATGCATGCAAAACACACTGATATACGTCGTTCTAAAATGGCTGTAATCGTACCATTAATTGTGCTTTGGTACATTTCGTTCAACATTAACTAAACGTGTGGTGTGTAACCTCAGCCAAAAGATAAATAGATAAATAGATAGGTAGTTGGATAAGTATGAGAGAGAGAAAGAGAGAGAGAGACACACACATTTATTCACACGACACCAGAGGGAGCCTGTTGGTGCTATTATGGAGGCAGTGTGGCTATTCCTGTCGTGCCTTTTTATGTGTGGAGAATCGTCATGTAATTTGTCTTGTGCATTCTATCAATAGTTCGCCAGCAGCTGAGTGCCACTTGATAGAAAATTGTGCCTAAGGATATTCTATAATGATTTCTATTTTCTTACCATTCTCTCTCTCTCTCTCTCTCTCTCTCCTCTCTCGCTCGCTCTCTCGCTCTCTCGCTCTTTTTAGTATTAGTATTAGTATAGGTATATATTAGTAATTGGTAGTCCTCTTCTTCTTCTTCCTCTTCCTCCTCCTTCGTCTCCTTCTCTTCTTCCTCCTCTTCCTCTTCCTCCTCCTCTTCCTTCGACCCGACCGCCGGATACGTAGCAGCCTGTGTCTGACCGGATACGTTCCTCATATTTATTGCCCCTTTCCTTTCCTACTTCTTTCCTCCCCCTTTCCCTCCCTTCCCTCCTCCCCTTCCTTCCCTCCTTCTCTTCCTTCCCTCCTTCCTTCACACTTACTCGTGACGCAAGACTTGGGAATGACGTCATAATGGAAATAAGAGAGAGAGAGAGAGAGAGAGAGAGAGAGAGAGAGAGAGAGAGAGAGAGAGAGAGAGAGAGAGAGAGAGAGAGAGAGAGAGAGAGAGAAGATTATGGTGTGTCTCATCACTTTGTCTTCGTCTTTGTTCCGCCGTCGTCACCTTCTCTGAAATTCCACTTCTTTAATAGACTCGTTTCACTATCACTGTCTGTCACCATCGTTAAGTTATCATCATCTTTTGGGAGTTATTTTGAGTCGTCATTTTCGTCTCCAATTCATCTCTCTCTCTCTCTCTCTCTCTCTCTCTCTCTCTCTCTCTCTCTCTCTCTCTCTCTCTCTCTCTCTCTCTCTCTCTCTCTCTCTCTCTCTCTCCTTGTGTGTGTGGGTTGGGTAGTGTTGTTGTTTTTATTTATAGTTTTATATATATGGTTTTTTTATTCTAGTTTTTTTTTTTTATACATGTTGAGTTTTTGTTCTTGTTTTCCTTGAAGTCAGTGGATTATTTACTGGAGTGAAGCAAGTTAACATGACAAGAGGAATCGAAGAGCCTTCAGAATTGAGTCTATTCTTGACAATGTGAAGAAAAATACCTGTGTGTGTGTGTGTGTGTGTGTGTGAGCAGTGTAGCACAATGGTATTTCACTCTAACTTGAGGCAATATGGCGATATAAACAAACAAAAAAGCAAACATCGAATCGCACGAGACAGGAGGGAACCGTCGCATGCAATGACACACACAAAGGAAACCCTAACACACTATTCCTTTAAAATAACAATGCTGTGACAAAGGAACATCGAAATGCGAAAAGAAAACGTGCTACTTCCCTCCCTCCTTCCCTCCTTCCTTCCCTCCTTCCTTCCTTCCTTTAAGACGACAAAACTAAAACTCAACTAAAAAAAAAAGAGAAACTCATAAAAAATAACTGCATTTCTTGGAGACTGAAATAGATGTGATGACAAAAGAAAATGTAATGGGATTGTACCTTAGGAAAACTTGGGTTGACTTGATGTTTCAGAAGGTGACTTAGGTAGAGTTGAAGTAGGTCATACAATATTGCCTTCCTTCCTTCCTCCTTGTGGTGCCTTTCAAGGGGATTATATTCAAAGTCTTTTATGTTAAGTCAAAGTCAAGAAAATAAAAGAATTGATATTAGGTTATAGAAATTATACTGCTTCTTTCCTATTCATCTTTCATGCTGGTTTCGTCCTCTTCTCTCTCTCTCCCTCCCTCCCTCTCTCTATATATCTCCTGTCTCTCATTCTCCCTCCTCCCCTCCCCCATACGTACCTATCTCCCTCCTTTTCTCCTCGTCTTCTGCGTCCACCCTCACCTCCTACATTTTCCTTAATTAGTTCTCTTACACCTGTCATTTCCTAGGTATCGCATCTCTGTATAAACGTCATTCGGAAATACAGGTACCTTCTCCCTTACCCATCTCCACATACATACATACAGATACATACATATACATACATACATGCATAGACCTGTGTACACCTGTCGATGAGGTACTAAAGGGGACAGGTGGAGGTGCTCGTTTCAGGTTCCTCAGCTTCATTATCACCTCATCTTCACCTGTCACTCAGAGGGAAAGGTGGGGTGGGTCATCTTCCTTAATTGACTTTACCTGACTGAAGGTTGCTACTGAGGATGTTACATTGTAGGGAGTCACTCTGTTACTACTACTACACTGATTGACTTATGGATAGACTTTTCTGGTTGACTTAATACCTGGTTGCCTAATTTCCTTATGGAGTGACGGACTGGTTTTGTAATTTGGTTTTCTGGTTGACTGAATAACTGAATAACTGTTTGACTGAATCTCTGAGTGAGTGAGTGACTGATCGACAAACTGATTTACTCACAGACTAACTTACTCATTGACTGACTGACTGACTGACTGACTTACTGAAATTCTGAGTAGCATCTGCAGTGAAACAAAGAGAACTAAAGATGACGAAGAAAAGGAAGAAGGAAGGCAAGGAGGGAAACAAGTGAGAGAGTAAGAGATCATAGTGATTATGGAATGAGGGAAGAGAGGTAGTGAAAGAGGGAGAAGGAAGAAAGAAGTGAAGTGAACGAGAACATAGAGGATAGAAGGGAGAAAGGAAGAAAGGGAAGGTCAAAGAGAAACAAGGTAGTAAAAGAATGACGAGAAGGAGAAACAGGAGGAAGAGAAAGAGAGGATAAGGAGGACGAGAAAGAGGAGGAAGAGGAATGTGGACATGGAAGAACATTGGTGAAAGTGGAAAAAGGAGGAAAAAGAAAGGAGGTAGAAGATGACAGGAGGAGGAGGAGGAGGAGGAGGAGGTTTAGGAAGAGGCAGCGGCCCGTCGGTCACTCACAAAGGGCTCTTTTTACATAAGCTAACACTCTTAGCCTTTGCTCTCCTGAAGGGAAGGACAGGAGGAGAAGGAGAAGGAGGAGGAGGAGGAGGAAGAGGAAGAAGAGGAGACGCTTTCATCCTATCCATGATAACCCCTGGTGTCCCTCTGTCGCCTGGGAGAGGGAAGAGGGAAGAGGGGAGAGGAGGAGGGGAGGAGAAAGGACGGATGAAGTAGAAAGGGGTAAGCTGAGACGGACGAGGGAAGAGAGAGAGAGAGAGAGAGAGAGAGAGAGAGAGAGAGAGAGAGAGAGAGAGAGAGAGAGAGAGAGAGAGAGAGAGAGAGAGACGGAAATACACATCGTAGAAACCATAATGTAATGTTATATATGTAGAAAATCAACAAATCAGGCAAAAAGAAGCTGATTAATATTACCTGGAAATAGTCACTCGTGTTTCTCGTCTATTTCACAACCTAACAACCTTAATAAAACAAATACTTACTAAAAAAAAAAGAACACTATTATTCACATTCTAGTTTCTTTTTCCAGGTAATGTCAGATTTCTTTTCCATTTCCTATTTCCTTTTTTTTTTTATCTCCAAGGTGACAGATACATGTAATTTTATCAACCATCCTTTCCCTTCCGTAAGATTTGTCGTGTAAGCAAGAAAGGGATCACACTCCTCTCCTCTCTCTACCTCGTACGGTTTCTAATATCACAGCATCCTTTGTAAGACTTGAAGATGAAAATTGCACTGTCTATTCTATGTGAGAGCTGACCAAGCAACCAGGGTGAGAGAGAGAGAGAGAGAGAGAGAGAGAGAGAGAGAGAGAGAGAGAGAGAGAGAGAGAGAGAGAGAGAGAGAGAGAGAGAGAGGAAGGAATGGAGGGAAAAATAACGAAAAAAAGTGAGGAAGGAAGCTAGAGATGTAGGAGTTACTGAGTATTGGAGGATTACATAAGAGAGAGAGAGAGAGAGAGAGAGAGAGAGAGAGAGAGAGAGAGAGAGAGAGAGAGAGAGAGAGAGAGAGAGAGAGAGAGAGAGAATGAGAGAATGTGGGATGTCATTCACCTATCACATTTACCTCACTTTCTCTCATTTGTATGCACATTTAAAACCATAAATGTGTTACAGAATTCAATAGCAAATCGTATTTTTCAACACGTACGTATATATATATCAAAATATATATATACATTAATCAGACATCGTTTTGTGATACCATGAAATATTAGCAAAAAAAAAAAGAAGTTATATTCCTGCAAACCCTTCAGCTCTTAGTGATTATTTTTAAGCCTTCATCCCTCGCTTTCTTTCTCTCTCTCCCTCTCCTTTGGCCCCATCACGCCCTCAGTAAATCATCAGCTAATCCGGTAATCCATCCAGATGCCTTAAAGTAGGGAAAAACTCTCTTAATAAGCCATAAAGACAGAAAATTGTGCCTTATTTGTCCTCACACATGCAATGATGAGTCTGGAGGAAGAAAATGTTTGAGTCATACTTGTGGATATTTTTTTATAAGTGTGTGTGTGTGTGTGTGTGTGTGTGTGTGTGTGTGTGTGTGTGTGTGGGTGTGGGTGATGGGAAAGCAAGAACAAGGAACAAGGAAGGAAAACAAGTTGACTAAGGAATGTAAGGTTACGTGTGTGTGTGTGTGTGTGTGTGTGTGTGTGTGTGTGGGTTTGTTTGAAGATCTGATAGAGGGAGCGTGAGGGGGTATAATTGCGTGAGGTTCGTGTGTGGTGGAGCGAGGATAAGGGTAATTGGGTGAAATATTGGGAGGCATCATGTATCGAAAAGAAAACGGGAAACGTGGCGATACCTCACTCTGGGGGAAACTAAAAGAAAAAGAAAAGAAAAAAAAATAATCACCACATTTCCTCTGACATTCAACACTTATTATTCAACATCTAACTTCTTTCCTAGTAGTTTGAAGGGATGTAATATGATACTATTTGTTGAGAGGAGGAATAGGAGGATGGGATAGGGTTTGAAGGCAGTCTGAGAGGGTGAGGGGCTTCATGTCTTGTATAATATTCATTCTATCCAGAGTGACCCAATGAATAAGTCATGCGCGGAGTCCCTCAAGGTGTTGGTTCCTCTTGCATTCTATCTGGCTGTGTATCTATCCTGCTCATCTGTATGCAGACTTGGCTTGACTTATATTCTGTGTTGCTTGGTGTGGTGTTTATTTTCCTTGTTTTGTTTGGTGTGTGCTTTATTATCTCTATCTATTTGGTCTCTTTCTTACATTTTTGTTGCTTTTCCTCCGTGCTATGTATCTATTTTTTTTCTTTTATTTCGTATCATCATTGTATTATTTTAGTTTCCCCATCTTTCTTCTCTCCCTCCCTACTGTTCTTCCTTACTTTATCCTCCCGCCCTTCATTCCCTTTTTTTCTCACCCTATTTCCTTCCTTCCTTCTTTCTCCCTCGCCCTCCCTCCCTAGACAGCTGTTGGCTCGAGGGAAAGTGGAGAACCCGCTTCCCCAACGCTTGAGACTTGAATTCTTCGGCAAATTCTCAGTCCTTTATTTGACAGCGTGGATTGGATGAGGGGAAGGAAGGGAGGAGGGAAGGAAGGAAGGAAGGAGAGGGAGGTGAAGGAAGGCAGGGCGTGTCTTCTTCTCATAACGGTGCCCCTCCCCTCCTCCTCCTCCTCTTTTCTTCTCTTCTCTTGGTAGTGTTTTTGTTGAGTTAATATTGTATGGAGGGAAATGAACTGATTCAAAAGTAAAGTAAATATTTTCACAATTTTTTTTTGCTGGTGAAAATATTTCAGGTTTTTTTCTCCTACGGCTTTTGATTTAACTTTTATTTTCTTTATCTTATATAACTTTTGGACTGTTAAGGGACGATAATGAACTTTCTTTAATGAATCTCTTCCTATTTCTAACTTAGACTGAAGGAAGGAAATTAATAAAATGTATATGTATGGAGGGAAAGAAAAGAAAAGTAAAGGAAGAATGAAAAGGAAAGGAAATTGAGGGCATTTCAGAAAATTGAATTGCAAACAGATTTATGAAATTAATATAATTATTACTTTTACATTTGGGGCAAAGGGAATGAAATATTAGATTTGTAAATTGAGGCCAAAATTTATCAATAGCTAGTTAGATAAATAGAGAAATAGATAAATTTAAAAATAGATTAATAAGTTTATTGATAGATAGATTGATCGACTATTGAGAGAGAGAGAGAGAGAGAGAGAGAGAGAGAGAGAGAGAGAGAGAGAGAGAGAGAGAGAGAGAGAGAGAGAGAGAGAGAGAGTTTGTGTGAGAGGCAACAGATGGTGGAGGAGAGATTTTGGGAAATGAGGAAAGGGTTTTAAAAGGAATGGAAGAGGTTTTGAAGGAGGTGAGGGAGGATAGAGGTTAAGGAGGAGGAGGAGGAGGAGGAGGAGGCTTCATAGAGGTACGTTGGGAGACAGAAATCAATGCACCACCACCATGGCCCAAGACTTGCTTTAATGATGAGAGAGAGAGAGAGAGAGAGAGAGAGAGAGAGAGAGAGAGAGAGAGAGAGAGAGAGAGAGAGAGAGAGAGAGAGAGAGAGAGAGTAGTGAGTGAGAGGTACACATTTCCCTCTGAACCCTTACCTTTTTGTATTATGCATGCGTGACCTCACCAGATCTGACCTGACCTGACCTGACCTGACTCCGCCATAATCATCTTGACGTGACCTTTAAATTGTCCAACCTAACCTATCATAACCTTTCCTCCAGCCTGAAATCTTTGGGCTTTATGATAGTGGCCTTTAACACACACACACACACACACACACACACACACACACACACACACACACACACACACACACACACACACAGACACACACGAGTTTTAACCCGTGAATCAAATTTAGTATGACCAAAAAATTATAATAATGATCCTACGATATATCACCTCCCCTCACTCCCTTCCCTGCTGTTCCCCTCACCAAACTTCCCTCATGGGTATATATATATTAAGGGAGACTTGAGGAAAGTGTGGGGAGGACGGAGAGAAAGGGAGGAATGGGTGATGGTATGAGAGAGAGAAAGACAGAGAGAGAGGAGAGGATCAGTAAAACGTTTTGAAATTTTGATGCGAGGTAAATTGAGAAAAAATGAGAATAGAAGCGAATGAGTATAGTAGTAAGTATGTATGAAGGAGTGAGGGAGTAAGGAGGAGGTAGTGTAAGGTGTAAATAGGAGTTATATAAGGTGTAGATAATCTTAGATGAAAGTGAAGCTTAGTATATTGTATTGGAATTGGAATTTAACCTCCTCCTCCTCCTCCTTCTCTTCTTCCTCCTCTTTCTCTTCCTTCTTCTCTTCCTCCTATTATAAAGGGAAAAATTTGTGTTAAAACTTCCTTATTCTCTTTCTCTCTTTACCTCCCCATCTCCCTTGAGTCCTATCGTTTCTCTCCCCTTACCCCCCCCCTTTTCCCTCCCCTCCCAATCCCTCTCCTCTGTATAATAGCCATCTTTACGAGGTGGTAACTAGGCCTATTTTCACGGCCTATTTTTCCTGTGGTTCTTAAGGGACGGTTCTAGTTATATTTTCTTATTGTTTTTATTTTTATGTGTGTGTTGTACGTGTCTCTAGATGTGTGGGCGTGTTTGTTATATCATTAGTGTTTTTTTATTGTATTGTGAGTAGTAGTAGTAGTAGTAGTATAGTAGTAGTAGTAGTAGGTAGTAGTGCAGCAGCAGCAGTAGCAGCAGTAGTAGTAGTAGCAGTAGCACAATATTAAGTCTTTTTAACCAGAACATTACCTAATCTTGGCATCTTAGGAACAAATAACCTCACCTGAGTAACACCATCACAACATCAACCTGAAAAACACGTAAAAAACACACTAAAACTAAAAAACTGTTGATATTTAGCGTGGCAGCTTCCGGCTATCTGAAGGTTAAGGTCACTAACGAAAGCAATAGTTAACATTATGCGCTGAATGTGTAAGTAGATAGATAGTTAATAAATAATTTTGAGAGGTAGAAAATTACTCGCTTGTAGGTATACACGTTGGGTAGATTCACAAACTTATTCACGTTGACAGGAAACATTGACTGGTGCAGAAAAAATGAAGAAAGAAATAGAAATAATAGATATACACATAAAACACAGAATCATGTACACAGAGTTGGCTAAAAATATTTCTGGAACAAGGACAGACTAACACAAGGATACATATATATACAAGGGAACAATGATACTTAAACATGCAACACAATCCTTGATACATCGCCTGCAGTATGAGGAATGTATATGACAGAGAAAATACAACGCAATCATCACTACCACACATCACGAACATCACCATCACCACTATGAAACAAGGACATCACCACACATCATCACACACACATCACATCTATTCCCCCCACCCCCCCACACACACACACACTTTACACAAGCACTGCAACACAAGCATGCAACACACTCATCTTCTTTAATGTAACACTACCTGCCTTGCGGTAGGTCGTATTAAGTGGCGGAATCCAGCAACACTTTGATATTTACCTTAAACACGATGCAAGATTGTTGATTTATGGGACAATTTCTGCATGAGATGGTTAGGTCAGACGTGGAGGTAGGAGGAGATGGATTAAAAAGGAGGTGCAGGTAGGCGAGGATGACATGAGACGTGGGGAGACAAACATCACTCGACGTGTTAGGTTAGGTGAGTGGAAAGGTGAAAGGTGGTGTGTGGTGATACTGGATGCAGGTGTGTGGAGGCGTAGGACAGGTGTGGGTGTGTGTGATGACGGGTGATGTGGTGATGAATTGTGGTGAGGTGTGTAGTGTGTGGTGAAATGAGGTGAAAATGTTGTGGGGAATTATATATTTTTGCAGTGACCTTAAGTTTAATTTCCGTGTTTTTTTCGTCCAGTTTTACATATTTATATTTAGTTTTTTTTTGTGTGTGTGCCATTAAATCTTTTGTTTTGATGTCAGTTTAGAATATTAGTTTGTATTTATTTTTATACTTTGCTATATTTTTTTTTCTCTGCTGTTGCGTCAAAATAAGACTCGCTTTTAAATATATAGAGAGATACAAATCCAAATTTTACCCCCCCACCGCCCATTCTATCATGTTGGGCCTTCACTATTTACTGTCAATGGTGCTAATGCCTCCAAATGCTCATTATTTTCCTTTTAGTACACTGCTAAGCTTCATCAATAACAAATTAAGAGGATATGATAGGTATAGATAACCCTACTAGACGTATATTCTTGTAATAGCTCTTACAACTTTAAACAATTCATAACTAAACCTTACAACACGTTTAACAATCTCAGAGACTCTCGTGGATTATTTAACTGAAAAATAAGAGTATTGTTGACTATCTATATATGCAACACGTCGTTTTCTTAAAGCATCCCTATATAGGCTAACGTTTTCTTTCTACCTTCACCTTCCAACATCCTCATAGTATTACGGTCAAGGGAAGAAGAAAAAGAGAAAGAAAAAGAAAAAAAGACTTGCAGGAGAATGTTTTTTATTCTCTACATTAAAAAAAAAAGTAATCAAGCTTCAAGGCGGATGTAGTAGTATTCTATCTTTTTATTATTGTTCTGTATTATATTACGTAACGGTAGAAAGGAAGTACAGAGAGAAAGAAAAAAAGAGGAAGATATATAAATAGATAGATAGATAGATAGATAGATAGAGAAAGAGATAGAGAAAGAGAGATTTCCTAATGATAAGGGCAGGTTAACACACAGGTAAACGGTACTCAAGGGAAGAGAAAAGGTTAATCACTAATTTATGAGTCGAACGTGGGTGCTGAAAGGGAGGAGAGGAAAGAGGAGAGGAGAGGAAAGAGGAGAGGAGAGGAAAGAGGAGATGAGATGGTCAAGTCTTTCTATATCTTGTATCATACGTCTAGCAGTCATGAAGGAGGAGGAGGAAGGAGGAACACATAGGAAGAACATAGAAAGAACAAACAGCAACAGGCCTGGAGGAGGAAGAGGAGGAAGAGGTATATAGTAGATCAGTAGTCTGTCTGAGGCTAAATATTACAGAGAAACTAAAGCTCTAGTGATTGAAGTAAGAAGACAATGCAACTTTAGGCTCAGTATAACAGTGACATTATTACCAGTCATGTCTTATTCTAATTATTATAGGTGGGTGGCGTGTCATACGTCTGGCAGCGCGCTTCCCTCGTATCATCGCTTTGAGATGGATTTGTATTCATTACGAAAATGGGTTAACATTCATGGTAATACGAATTTTCTTTATTTTTTTATCTGTATTGTTTTCATTCGTGTTAAAACAAAGACGCAGTTGGTATTATTATTATCATTATCATCATCATCATCATCATCATCATCCTCATTAGTGGTATCCGTAGTAATATTATTAAGAGAAAAAAAGAGACAGGAAAAGAGAGACAGTGAGAGAAAAAAAATATGAGAGGGCAATTGGCGAAATAAAAGCAGGAGGAAGAGAAAGGTAAGAAAAGCAATCGTTTCCCGGATTTAAGAGAAGACAGAGATGAGGAAGAGAGAGAAAACAGGAGACAGCGGGAAATTAGCTCTCGAGGATGAGAGAGAGAGAGAGAGAGAGAGAGAGAGAGAGAGGAGAGAGAGAGAGAGAGAGAGAGAGAGAGGAATAGGCTTAACAGGGAAGAGAAATTAAATAGAGAAATATGTAGGAAGCAAAAAAATATTCATATAAAAAAATGAATAGAAAAATGATGAAGAGATTTATGTTGGATGGAAAGATGGAGAGGGAATAAAAGAGGAGAGGAGGAGGAGGAGGAGGAGGAGGAGGAGGGATAGGTTGGCAGCTATTGTAGAGCGGCCAGACAAATCACCCCCCTCCTCCTCTTCCTCCTCCTCCTCCTCCTCCTCCTCCTCCTTAGACGAACGCTATGATTGGGAATGTATGCTATTCTCTTTCTTTCCCTTCCCTCATTTTTTTCCTATTTCTTCTATTATTCCTTATTCACTTTTTTCTCTTCTCTTCTCTTCTCTTCTTTCTTTCACCCATTTCACTTGGTATTTCTTTTCTTCTTTCTTTTCTTCCACCTTTATTCTCCTACGTTTTTATCCTTCCACTTCTTTTCCCTTTCTTAACAGACCTTCTTCCTCTATTCTCCTTCCTTCCTTCTTTCCTTATCTCAGCTTATCTCCTGCACCATAACAATCCCTCTTCCTTCCCCCTATCCTCCTTTTCTTCCGTCATCCAAAACGTCTCTCAAAAAGTAGAAAAAAAAAACACCATTTCAGAATTATTATATCGATTGGAATGGTGTGTGAAGCTTCACTTTCTTGACTCCAACCAAGAGGAATGAGAAAGAGGGAGCTGAGGGAGGAAGGGAAAGGGTGAGAAGGGAGGGAGGGAGAAAAGGGAGGAATGGGAAGGATGAGAAGGGAGGAAGTAAAGGGAGGGAGGGAGAAGATGTAGGTAGGATATAGAAGGTAGGAATGGAAAGAGTGAGAAGAGAGAATACAAGAGAGGATATAAGGAATAGAGTAAAGGATAAAAGAAGGTTGATGAAGGACAAGCATCTCATAATATTCCTGAAAGAGGAGGAGGAAGAGTACATAGTAGTAGTAGTAGTAGTGTAGTAGTAATAGCAGTAGTAGTAGTAGCAGTAGCAGCAGCACCAGCAGCTGCTCATATTCTTGATTTTTAGGCTTAGTTAAAATCAGAAAGCCATTTTCTTGATTACAATACCTCTTTCTTCTCCTCCTCCTCCTCCTCCTCCTCCTCCTCCTCCTCCTCCTCCTCCTCCTCCTCCTCCTCCTCCTCCTCCTCCTCTTCCTTCTCCTCCTCCTCCTCCTCTTTTTCTTCTTCTTCCTCTTCCTCCAGCACATTTACCACAGATTACGAAGCTGACACCTTGACACTCTTTGTGATAAGTCTCTCACCACACTTGTTTTTATACGTGTGTGTTGATAGATGGTGAGGGGGGGGGGCGAGGCCTTCTAGGATGATGGAGGGTGTAATAGTAGACTGTGGGGGTGTGAGAGAGAGAGAGAGAGAGAGAGAGAGAGAGAGAGAGAGAGAGAGAGAGAGAGAGAGAGAGAGAGAGAGAGACTGATAGACAAATGGACACAGAGAACGATGAAAAACTTGATTACTTTGTGTAGAGTTTCTGTACGTGACTACGAATATATGAAAGAGATTTTGTAGGTAAGGGCATCTCTCTCTCTCTCTCTCTCTCTCTCTCTCTCTCTCTCTCTCTCTCTCTCTCTCTCTCTCTCTCTCTCTCTGGAAACCTCTCCAAACTCGTCTCATAAAAAGTCTGTCTGATACTAATTTAATCTTATTTCTTTCTTTCTTTCTTTCTTTTTTTGTTTTTTAGATGTTCTTAATTTTTTTAGAATAAGGATTTTGATTTATAAGTATGGAAGTGTTTGTTTGTGTGTTTGTGTGTGTGCGAGAGAGAAACTAAATTAAAAAGTAGAGAGATTGATGAAGAAAAAGATTGCAAGACAAATACATAAATAAAAAGAATATTTATTTTCAATTTTTGTAGCATTTTCACCTAATTCAATGTAGTTTATTTCTTAATCTTTTCTTTCATCTATTTAGTCTATATTTCAAATTTTTTTCAATTCTTTCATCTATTAAGTCTATCTTGCAACGTTTTATCAATTCTTCCATCTATT
>JAPQNM010000023.1:360000-385000 GCA_029783475.1 Metacarcinus magister
AGAGAGAGAGAGAGAGAGAGAGAGAGAGAGAGAGAGAATGTTATTATACAAACGTGTTCGTAAGTGTATCCGCAAGTGTTTCATTAGTTTTACGTAAGAGAGGTACGAGGCCTGACTGTGATAATATATTGAAAGAATGAAGCTATCAGCGGCTAAATTCATGAATAAATGAATAAAAAGGGATGAAAAAAATATGCAATAGTGATGATTCATAAATATTCAGACAGCTCCTTTAGCCCACACGATGAAAAAATCTCTCTCTCTCTCTCTCTCTCTCTCTCTCTCTTCTCTCTCTCTCTCTTCTCTCTTCTCCTTCCTTCCCTCTTTCCCTCCATCCCTCTCTTGGTATATTCCTTCCATTCTTTCCTCCCGTACTAGCTGTCTGCTTGCAAAGTCTTACTGTCCCTAGAGCGGGATGGTTTGTCTCATATTGCAACGTACCATCTTACTCCCGGGATCTTGACTGTCATTAGGTTTTCCACGAGTATTAGAGCGAGTAAATATAGACGTAGATATTAAAGTTGTCTCTAATTAAGGTAAAGAAAATAATGTGTAAGAGAAGGTTCTTATTAGATGGGAAATGTTGATAATGAAATGGGTTTATATTGATTTTGTTGATTGAGGGAAGACTATTGGTGTGTGGAATGAAGGAAAATTGGAAATGTGTTCAGGTTAGATTATTAGTTATTGGAATGATGAATGAGAAGAAGAAGAATGTGCTGAACGTGATCTAATTCAGTTTTTTTTTCCCCTCTGTCTTTATTTTCTTGTTTTTTCCCCTTTTTCTCTATTATTCTAGTTTTTTTTCCCTTAGGTGCGAGAAGGAAATTTTGAAGACAAATGTTGACGCGTAAACTGATTATTTGAAGTAGTTGTTATTGTTTTGAGAGAGAGAGAGAGAGAGAGAGAGAGAGAGAGAGAGAGAGAGAGAGAGAGAGAGAGAGAGAGAGAGAGAGAGAGAGAGAGAGAGAGAGAGAGAGAGAGAGAGAGAGACATTAATACGTCAATCCTCATTAGAATATATCTGGTTTATAGCAATTGATAGTGTTTTCCATGGGCGTGGCTGTGTGTGTGTGTGTGTGTGTGTGTGTGTGTGTGTGTGTGTGTGTGTGTGTGTGTGTGTGTGTGTGTGTGTCAGTCTGTCTGTCCGTCCTTATTAGAGGTACGAACACATTGTGAAGATTATTTACGTAGCCCCCATTGTGTGTGTGTGTGTGTGTGTGTGTGTGTGTGTGTGTGTGTGTGTGTGTGTGTGTGTGTGTGTGTGTGTGTGTGTGTGATAAAGAGAGCTTCACAAGTCCACCTACATGTTTGGCAGAAGCCCAGCAGAGGAAGAAGGAAAGGGAGGGGGAAGGAGGAAGGAATGTAGGCAAAGAAGGGGAAGGGGAAAGGGGGTAAGGGGTGTCTGAGATGAAAAAAGAAGGGAAGAGAGAGAGAGAGAGAGAGAGAGAGAGAGAGAGAGAGAGAGAGAGAGAGAGAGAGAGAGAGAGAGAGAGAGAGAGAGAGAGAGAGAATAAGATAAATGGTGATTGCTCTGTAGTGGCTGGAGATGGTTGTACATTTATATTACTGTATGATATAGTAGTAACAGTAGTAGTAGTAGTAGTAGTAGTAGTAGTAGTAGTAGTAGTAGTAGTATGTGGTAACCATTTCCAACGTACTTATTTTAACACCACCACTTTAAACAACAACAATAACAACAACAACAACAACAATGATGATAACACTAACAACACAATCACACACTCACATCAGCTTCAAACACTAACAAAGGCTGACGCGGCAGTTCAAGTAATGTTCACGATCCAGTTTTAACACGAGCTATGCAAATCACACCACTCTCTCTCTCTCTCTCTCTCTCTCTCTCTCTCTCTCTCTCTCTCTCTCTCTCTCTCTCTCTCTCTCTCTCTCTTTTAAGTAGTAGTAGTAGTAGTAGTAACAAAAAATAATAATGATAATAATAGTGATAAAAAAATAATGTGGACCAGGTGTTTGGGAAAGTTTTTTGGTGTAGAAAATTAATCTCAGACAACTCGTGATGATTTATGCGAATTTATAAGCTCAGCCACTCCTTTATGGGGGGGGATGGGTGGGGGCTGGAGGGGGCGGAGTGAATTATTTAGGTGGACTCAGATTCTTTTGTTAAATTAATGCTACTGAATTATGTATTTATGTATCTGTTTTATTGCAATTTTTTGGGGTGGTTTACAAATGACTTCTTTTCCTGTCTCTCTCTCTATCTCTCTCTCTATCTATCTTTCTCTCTCTTTTTATAACTTTTTCCTCTTATTTCTTTCTCTAAGTTATATCTTTCCTTATCTCCTTGCGCTTCTTCCTTTCATTTGTCTTTCCTTTCTTATATTTTTTTCATTTATAAATCTTTCCTTATTTTCTTATCTCAATTTTCTTCTCCTACACCTTTCACGTTCTCTTTATTTCTATCTTCGTGTCCCATCAAAAGAAAACAGAGAAAAAGAAAACGAATGATGTCAAGTAAAGGTTCTTGTCCTTGTCTATTTATGCATTTAGCTTCTCCTCTTTCTTTCCTCTCCTTCCCTTCTTCCTTCCTTCCTTCCTTCCTTCCTTCCTTCTTTTTCCTTTCTTTCAACCCGAGGGAGATAAATGGTGCAGGTAGGGAGGTAGGTCAGCAGGTAGGACATACAGATGACTCTTCTTGCTGTATGTATGTATGTATGTATGTATGTACGTCTCATAGTGAAGGAGAGACAAGAGGAGGAGAAAAGGATAAACTTCTCTCCTTATTTAATTTTTTTTTTTCCTCATTTTCGTCCATATATCCTTCTCCCTGTTTCCTTTGCTTTCGTTTCCTCTTGCTTTTACCTTCGTTTTTGCCGTTTCATTCTCTCTCTCTCTCTCTCTCTCTCTCTCTCTCTCTCTCTCTCTCTCTCTCTCTCTCTCTCTCTCTCTCTCTCTCTCTCTCTCTCCACTGTCTTTCCTTTCTCCTTGCCGCCCTCTTCACTGTGTCCCTCTTCCCCCGTCCCTCTCTCTCTTCCTTGCTCTCCACCTCCTCCTCCTCCCTCCCTCCTACTCTCTCTGTCCTCCTTCCTTCCCTAAGGGCCTTGTATTCCAAATTGAAATTCAGTTTTATCTCCCTCCTCTGTTAGAAAACATTGAGAGAGAGAGAGAGAGAGAGAGAGAGAGAGAGAGAGAGAGAGAGAGAGAGAGAGAGAGAGAGAGAGAGAGAGAGAGAGAGAGAGAGAGAGTCGTCACACCTGTTCAGCACACTTGTTTGTAATACTGTGTGACACTTGTACAGGCCTCGTTTGTAGGTGTTTATAGGTGTTTGTTGGGTCTACAGGTTGTTCAGGTACACATAAATAAGGTCATGTACAGTATTTAAAGGAATGTAAAGTGTTGTAGGTAAGCTGTCTGGAATTATTAGTGAAATGCCTGGAATTGCACTGTGTGTGTGTGTGTGTGTGTGTGTGTGTGTGTGTGTGTGTGTGTGTGTGTGTGTGTGTGTGTGTGTGTGTGTTAACGTATAAGTACCTGTTGACACATTAAACCTTTTATTTAGGTCATTCTTGTTTTGGTGTCATTCAGAGATGAGGTTGTGGGTTGGCGTGATGCTGGGATGACGTGATGTGATGCTGGGATGACGCTGTGCTCTTATCTGAAGGGTTTGTGGGGATGGTGGGCTTTGTGTGGCTCTAAGGGTGGGTCTGGGGATGTGCGTGGGTGCTGTACCCTCGAGTTAATCCTATTTTCATCCTACTTAATGAGGTCTGCAAATGGAGCCAACCCTTGTTTGAGGTTGTGTTTAATAATCGCTGTTGTTGAACTTAGGTTAATGAGGTATTGCTGTCTGACAAAGCATTATACCGTTTTTTTATTTTATTTTTTTTGTTGAATCTAGTTGTGTATTTATGGAACAGCATTTTGTGAGTTTTTATTTCCTTTATTTGCTCATAAAAAATATCTGATTGTTTTTGATGAAGCTCCCGTGTAAAATATTTACATAAAGTATTTCATAGGTTAATTATAATCCAATTTTATTTCATTATGTCTCACAGAAACGGAATTTTTTCTGCTTTATCTTTACTATTCTGTATATTTTTGCGTAAACCTCATACTTTTCGAGATACTAAAAAAAACATCTTTGAATCTCATGAAAATTGTTACATAAAGGTTCTCTGGCAAGCTGAACACGAATCAGGACTTAATTTTCTCATTACTATAATATTAAATCATTAAGGCTACACTTGGCTCTGCATAGTCTAGTAAAGTCGTGTTGTCATTCTCCTCTACTCCATAAATGTCATATTCAAAATCTACAACATTCCCTGGACATTACTCAATACAATAACATGAGTTCCATTAAAATCAGTGAAATGAAATGACCATACTGAGAACAAATGTACAAACAGACACTTTTTATTTATTATAGTATAGTTTCACAATTTTAATATCCTATGTTATGTTGTTCTCCCTAAGCTTATTACCTGTTGCCTTCCTTACGTACCTGAACATTACCTTTATTGGATGTTGGGGAAAAAATAATACTAGGGAAAAAATAATAGTTGGGAAAATAGGAGAATGTATAGTATTAAAAGTATATAGTATTTTTGTGGAAGTTAATCAGCATACATAAGTTTTTAAAAATACTTGATGTTTTATTCAATTAGAGAGAGAGAGAGAGAGAGAGAGAGAGAGAGAGAGAGAGAGAGAGAGAGAGAGAGAGAGAGAGAGAGAGAGAGAGAGAGAGAGAGAGAGAGAGGTTTCATTTCCTTGTTGACGTAGATGCTGGGTCCTCATGAATACTCTCCCGCTTAATCAACGACACGGGCCGGCAGGTAAACAGAGAGAGAGAGAGAGAGAGAGAGAGAGAGAGAGAGAGAGAGAGAGAGAGAGAGAGAGAGAGAGAGAGAGAGAGAGAGAGAGAGAGAGAGAGAGACGGAGAGAGAGAGAGAGAGAGAGAGAGAGAGAGAGAGGAGAGAGAGAGAGAGAGAGAGAGAGAGAGCAGAGAGAGAGAGAGACGGAGAGAGAGAGAGAGAGAGAGAGAGACAGAGAGAGACAGACGAGAGAGAGAGAGAGACGAGAGAGAGACGGAGAGAGAGAGAGAGAGAGAGAGACGGAGAGAGAGAGAGAGAGAGAGAGAGACGGAGAGAGAGAGAGAGAGAGAGAGAGAGAGAGAGAGAGAGAGAGAGGAGAACATAGCGGGAGACGGCATCGGAGCAGCAGTGCAACTGTGTTTACAAATTTTTAGCTCTGCTCAGAAAACTGAGTCGTACGGCTGGCAGCAAACTCACCTCCCGAGAATGCCAGAGGTACGGGGGACTTTGAGTGCAGGGGATACCTAGAGTGAACCCACACCGGTCATACGTATATGTATTAATTTATTTGTTCTTTTAATTCCTTTTTATTATTTCAGTCATTTGTTTAATTTGTTTATTCATTGATTCACGTATACATTGATTATTTTTTTAATGTTTTTTTTATTGTGATTAATATTCATCTATTTTGGTTTTTATTCTTGATTGTGTGTGTGTGTGTGTGTGTGTGTGTGTGTGTGTGTGTGTGTGTGTGTGTGTGTGTGTGTGTGTGTGTGTGTGTGCGCGATTGTTTAATACAGACAAAAAAGTTTAGGTGTAAAAATGTCAGTTCAATACATTATGATTAGATTATTACTTTAGCAGTGATAACGATAATGTATGTATGTATTAGTAGGAGTAGGCAGTAGACACTTGCCGCCCGGTGGAATACTCCAGGAGAGGTACTTACGGGGATGTAGACGGTGCTGCAGACTGAGTGATTCCCCGTGTCCTCTCTTCCCGATTCCCTTAGTGTCTCATTTACACAAGAGAGCAGCTGTAGCCTGCCCTCTAAAGACAACTTCTACTACTACCTACATAACATTACTACACCTTACACTTTTACACTCTATTCAAATCAATCTCCTACTGTCTTCTTTACAGGGTCAGGGCCCGTATTCACGAAAATTCTTGAGTATTCAGAACGACTTAGACTTAAGTGCTGTGCTGGAGTACTAGGCTAAGTAATTTCCTTAAGTGTAATTTACGGTTATGCTTAAGGCTCGCTGAGCAAAGTATTCGGGAGTGAATGATACAAGTATGAAAAAGACATCGAGCAAAAGAGACGAAAAGAGAAAATAGAAAAACTGACACTGGTATCTCATTCCAATATCAGTTTTATATTCCAAATACTTAAATGGAAGGTCATACGAATTTTGAGAGTGAAACAGAAGACTAAGATGTGTTATTTTTATGATTTTGCCTCGGAGCAGGGATTGTTTACATCAGCTGATTGACTGATTTAGCTCATCACGTCATCACTAACTTGACGCCTGACGGTCGATGATTTGATGTTATAGATGCGTGGTGGATATATGTGCCCTGTAATTGTACCTTTGTTCTTGGATGCACCAGAATCTATCTAGTTGCCTTTCAAATACCATTACTGCATCTCATATAATAAGGTTCTCATGTTGGGCAGTAGTCTTTTTGCCTTTGGTAGCTTCCTTATATTCTTATGTTCTCCACATTGTACGTTCGTAATATATCATCTCCATTCCTCCCATCACTCTACACTGTAATAAGGTCTTCTCTTATTATTTTTTTATTTATTTATTATTTTCAAAAAATTTTCAAAAAATATAGACTGTATATGCTAAGGAGCTGATGAACAAGATTTTTGAATATGCGCACTGTTTGATGACAGTGCGCGCAAAGTTGTTACTGAGTGCTGGTTTACAGGCTGCATAAATGATGAGTATATTGAAAATAGATAGATATGAATAAAGAATATATACATGTAATGAATATGTAACATTAAAAAAACATATTAAAAGTAACCACACATTTTCATTGTTGCGAGAGCGTAGAGAATGGTTCGCGCTGACGGAAACTGCTATATGCTTAGCATAGTTAAGAATTTTCCCTTAGTCAGTACCCTTTCAATGTAAAAAAAAAGAAAAGAAAGAAAGAAAAAAAAGTAATTATCTCTCTCTCTCTCTCTCTCTCTCTCTCTCTCTCTCTCTCTCTCTCTCCTCTCTCTCTCTCTCTCTCTCTCTCTCTCACTACCTTTACACACGACACAAAGGATGGAATTACATGTATCTTCAACTAAAACAAATAAATTTCTCAACATTACCTGTAGAAAAATATTGATTTCATTAGGTAAACAGGAAATGCCTTTTTGAACTAAGTAAACACAGAATGCATTAAACTCAAATCAATTACAAAACTTATAACCATGAAATTAACTTTAAAACCTAATAATAGTAAACACTCATTAGGTTGCAATTACAAGTCATGAAAATAAACTTAATCATTCGAACAATCTCCTTCAAGTATATAGATGCAATGTCTCCTTTTCACATCGTAACATAACATATTTCCCCTTTTATTTCTTTCCCTAGAGTCTCCCACGTATCATTATCCTCATTCCCACCACGCCGTCACACAAGTCACGTAGTTTCATATTAATTAAAGCGTCTCACTCTCTTTTAAACGGTGATAAAACTCTTCCCTCAGACGCTATATTCAACTTTTCTTTCATGCGTTACCTTGGAGTCAGTCAGTCAGTCAGTTGTCAAGCCGTCACAGTTTACCATTCCATAATTCAAGGTCATTTCAACTTCCTTATAACCATCTCCATCATCATAATTCCTCTTCCATAACCTTACCTTGTCTTCCTTAGTCATTTCATGTGGCATTTTTCGTTCTCTTGTCTTAATATGGCGATGCAGATTTAGAAACGAGTCGTCTTAAAGAATCAAGACACACACGATCTCCGCAACAAACCCTAAGGCGAGAGGTTGGCAAAATTAGACTCCAAGCTATTTATAGACAATACGCTTTAGGGAAGAAACCGAATCTTTTATACTATCTTAAACCCAAAACAAGTTAGTTATTTTCATCTGATCTCAATTCACCAACAGACATACAAAGAGACAGGCAAACAGACAGACACAGATGTTCCTACGTATTTCTCTACAAACGATGTCATTAGGGAGGGGAATAAGCTCGCAACTGCAGCCGCCCAGAACGTGAGACAATAACCTCATTCAAAAAATAATCTTTGACCGTCACTCTTCGGGTCTGCATTTGCTGAGGCGGCGAGACAATGTCGTAATGGATTCAACTCATTATTTACATTCAGAAAGAGACTAGCTGTAACTGTCTAGGTCATAGGGTCTGTATGGGTCTCTCTCTCTCTCTCTCTCTCTTTCTCTCTCTCTCTCTCTCTCTCTCTCTCTCTCTCTCTCTCTCTCTCTCTCTCTCTCTCTCTCTCTCTCTCTCTCTCTCTCTCTCTCTCTCTCTCAGTACTGGTGGTCATTGCATCATCAGGAAGTCATCAGCTACAGAGATCTTGTTTTGATAAAGAGACCACGTAACCTTCCCTCATGACTTCCCTTAACCACCTCTTTATTCCTCTCCTCCTCCTCCTCCTCCTCCTCCTCCTCCTCCTTCTCCTTCTCCTCCTTCCCCATGTAGTGAGTCTAAGTCCCCACGTCCTCACGCCAGTCACGTAGCTTCATATTAAGGTGTCTAAGTCTCTTCTAAACTGCCATAAAAGTCTCCCCTCAGACGCTATATTTAAGTTTTCTTTCATTAGTTACCCCGAGAGAGAGTCACCACAAGGTTAAGTTAGGTTGTAACGTCCTCACAGTGTACCGTTGCTGTACCCAAAGGTATTATAGTCTCCTCACAACCATCTGCAGTTCATTTTTCATACCCTTTCCCACACCTTTGTTTTAGTTATAGTTTCCATGCAACCATTCCAGTCAATACAAAACGTTCTTTACACATATTCATTCACAATACCTTCATAACTATACCTATAACACCAATCACTTTACAATAAATACCATACCACCATAAAAACAACACATACACAGTCCTCCTAATGTACACAACCTCCTTCACAACTTCTCATAACCTCGCCACAACCCTTACCACCACCAGTCCAGCCTCGCCCGCAGCAAGAATGGGTCTGGCATCCTTGATTACCTTATATATCTTATCTGCTAAATGGACCAACTTCCCTTAGGTGATGTCGTGTGTGAGAGAGAGAGAGGGAGAGGGAGAGGGGAGAGGGAGAGGGGGAGGGGGAGGGGGAGAGTGAGAGTGAGAGTGAGAGTTGTATTCTATTTTTTTTTCTCTTTTCTGATTTTTGGGTTTCCATTATAAAAAAAATATACCTCAAACGGACTCCCCTTTCCTTTGGTCACGCAGCATTATAGAAAATGGAACGCTCGTAATGACACAAGGAGGAAGAACGACTTTGCACAATGAAAGCTAATTAAGAAATGCTAAATCTCTCCCCCCTTCCCACGCCTCTCGCCCCTCGTCCCTTCCCCTGCCGACCCAAATATTTCTTCCTTGCTTTATTTCCCCATTAAGATAACTTTATTTTCTGACCATATTATTTCCCTGGGCGGGGTTGTGAGTTCTCTTTACGAAAACACTTACTTCCCTCCCTTGCATTATTATTATTTGTATTATTATGATGTTTAATTATACGTTTCAGATTCTTTATAAATTATGGTATATTATGAAATTACGTTGTCTTATTATTATTATTATTTTAGGTCCAATTCTGCTCATCTAAAATTCTTTCTAAGTTGAATAAAAAACGATTTCAAAGCGATGATACGAGGGAAGCGCGCTGCTAGACGTATGATACACAACCAATCTAACCAAAGTATATAATTATATATATATATATATATATATATATATATATATATATATTATATGTGTGTGTGTGTGTGTGTGTGTGTGTGTGTGTGTGTGTGTGTGTGTGTGTGTGTGTGTGTGTGTGTGTGTGTAACAATTCACCATTACTGTTTCCCAAGCTGGTTAAAATCGTGAGTGCTAGCTCTACCTTTTGCAAGCGATCATAGTTTATAATTATGAGCGATAATGGTTGTGCCTTGCAGACAGCGCTGCAAATACGGTGTGCTGCAATCACTGAATGGGTTAACACATTCCTACATTCATCCCATCACATCCCACCTCTTAGTCTTCCCTAGCCTGTTTTCTCTCTTTCTATCGGTTTCTTTCTCTTTTGTCTCTCTCTTGTAAAATATAATACGTCGTGTCTATGCAAGTGTTGAAGTAAGTATTGATTTTCTGTATATTTCTATGCATTTATACATTTTATACATTACGTGAGGTTGATTTAAGTTCATGTAAGTCATAGGTACTCTCATACATATGTAATTTCTTACATCGCACCTCATCCACTTCCTTGTCCTTTTCCTCCCCTTCCTCCATTTTTCTCTTCCTTATTCGCATTTTCTTCTTCGTCGTCGTCGTCTTCCTCCTCTATTTTCATTTCTTCTGCATGTTCAATTTTTTCTTCCTCTCCTCTTCCTCTTCCTTCTTTTGTCCACATCTCACTCTTTCCATACTATTATATACCCTTTCTCCATTCTTCCTCCTCCCTCCTTCCCTCCTTCCCGCAATGAAAGGCGAGAAGATAATGCCTTTCGTATTTCTTTTTCCCTCCAGAGTAAGTCTTTTCTCCCCTCCTTCTCTTCTTTCCTCCTTCCTTTCTTTCCTCTCCTGATAGCAAGAAGGGAGGAAAGATGAAGTTTTGTTTAGTTACTTGTATGATCAGAATTATGAATACTACTACTACTACTATTCCTTCTCTCTCTCTCTCTCTCTCGTGTGGTTATTGTTGCCTTCCTCCCTCCTTTATTCCTTTTCTCCTTCCCCTTCCTTCTATCTCTCTTTAGTATGAGTCTGTTTATCTTGCCTGGTTGTACTTGTGAGGTCTAGACAATCCCGAGTGTTTGATGAAAGTCTTGAAGTAATTGAAAAGTTATATATTTTTTACTCCTATACGCTTCACTTTCCCTTTATCTGAGAAATTTTATCGCTCAGGTTGGTGGTGTGCGCCGGTCAGCAGCACAATAAAATATATAATAATATAATAAAAGAAAAACATAAATAAAGTACATATAAATTATACAATAAATAATGAAAAATATAATACGTTTTCAGAGAACGGGTATCTCCGTCTCTAAGCTGTCTGGGAGCTACTACAACTACTCTTTAATCCTTCTCTTTCCTACTTCTACTCTCTCTTCTGCTCGTCCTCCTACTCCTCCTACTACTACTACTACTACTACTACTACTACTACTACTATTACTATTACTACTACTACTACTATTACTATTACTACTACTACTACTACTACTACTACTACTACTACTACTACTACTACTATGTCTGAATATGTAGTAATCTCGTTTTCTTTCTTTGCAGTTAAAAGGGCAAACTTAAGCGGATCCCAAGGCAAGTTTAAGATTACTTTTTCGTTTTTTCTTATCATAGTATAAGTATTTTTTTTTGTGTGTGGGTTTAGATTCCCAGTTCGAGGATGAGATGCGTTGGTGGGATGTGATATACTTGATACTTTAGACATAGGATTAGATTCTGTCAAGTATTTCTTCACTCACCTCGACATTAGGGAAGACAATATGTGTGGAAGTTGAGTCTTGAGGATGCAACACTACAAACTCGTTAAACAATACACATCTTCATCACCTCTTGTGTTGCATCCTCTAAGACGACCCTGCAACACCCTGATTTATAATGTTTTTTATTATTATTAGTTTTTTTTTTAGTTGTAGATGTAAGGTTAGGTAAATTTGTGCTGCGTATGTTGTGTGTGTGTGTGTGTGTGTGTGTGTGTGTGTGTGTGTGTGTGTGTGTGTGTGTGTGTGTGTGGAGAAAATTTAGCTTGTATGATTAATGTGAATAAATTTGCAATCACGGACACGGACACACACACACACACACCCACACTTGCACGCACATATACATGCGGTATTTCAAGAGTAAATGCATATAATCTCTTATTCATAGTTATTGCTTTTTTTTTTTATTGATGGAAATGTGAAGGGAAAAAAAAGAAAAAAAGAGGAGGAATATAAAAGAAAGAAAATGCCAAGAAAAAAGAGCAAACAATTAAAGATACAGGAAAGAGAGAAAGAAAGGAAAATTTGTAGGAATATTTGATGCCACACGCGAGATTATTAATGTATGAAGGAGGGAAGAAGGAGAGAGAGAGAGATAAACAAAAGAAGAAAATAGTAAAAGAAAGAAATGAAGAATAAAGACGATGAATAATGAAGGAAAAGGGAAAGATGAATAGAAAATCAAGAGAATATGGGAGAGAGAGAGAGAGAGAGAGAGAGAGAGAGAGAGAGAGAGAGAGAGAGAGAGAGAGAGAGAGAGAGAGAGAGAGAGAGAGAGAGAGAGAGAGAGAGCATAAAGAAAATCAGATAAAACTAAATTAAAACGACAAAAAAAATTATCATAGGAATTTGGAATTATAGAAGAAAATACAGAAGTGAAAATAAAATACTAAGACCTCCTCCTCCTCCTCCTAGTCCTATTTTTATCATTATTATTTATTTTTATCATTAATATTTATTTTTATCATTAATATTTATTTTTATCATTAATATTTATTTTTATCATTAATATTTATTTTTATCATTATTATTTATTTTTATCATTATTATTTATTTTTATCATTAATATTTATTTTTATCATTAATATTTATTTTTATCATTAATAAGAAAAATTTGAATAAAATCATAATTTTTTAAAAAAATCTATAAATCGAACACTTAGAAAAGACCTCGGCAGTGTAAGGGTTAATACTGGCAATAAGTTATGTTTAACCTGCCATTACCACCGAAACGAAGGATGCGAGGGGATTTCATTGAAATGTTCAAGATAATCAAAGGATTCGATAATATCAATACAGAAGATTACATTACTTTTGATTGATCAAATATAACAAGAAGACATCATTCTTTTAAGATTACTGGTAAAAGATTCACATCAAACAAAGCCAAGCACTTCTTTTTCAATCGAATCGTTAATGTTTGGAACTCCCTGCCCGCCAATGTCGTCGACAGTAAAACAATTATTACGTTAAAAAATAGACTTCACAAATATTTAGAAGCCAATCCACAACTAAAATACTATCCGTTAACGTAGCAAACTTTGAGTAAGTTCATCCTGATGTACCTAACTTACGAAATGTCGATTCAAAAGACGTCGCTAGTGGCCTGACATCGCTTGCCAGGAAGTAGTGGTAGCAGTAGTGGTAGTGACAGTAGTGATAGTCTGGTCTTGGTTGGCCTTCCTTTCCCTGCCAGCCATGGCTGGGGAGAGAAGCCTTCACCCTTACTATCCTGTATCCTTCACTCTAGACTAGATAGTGTACTCACAAACAGCCTCGTAAGGGCCAGCAGGCCTGTTGCTGTTTGTTCTTCCTATGTGTTCCTATGTGTTCCTCTTCTACATCCCATACCGCCTCTCTCAATGTCTTTCGATGTCACTCCTGAGGCAATTCTCTCTCTCTCTCTCTCTCTCTCTCTCTCTCTCTCTCTCTCTCTCTCTCTCTCTCTCTCTCTCTCTCTCTCTCTCTCTCTCTCTCTCTTTTTCTTTCTCATATTGCAGCAAGACAACGAAAAAGAAGTGTAGCTGTTTTCATGAAATTTTCCCCCTCTTCCTCCTCCTCCTCCTCCTCCTCCTCCTTGTCTTTCTCTTCCTCCTTCTTCTTCTTCCTCCTTCTCTCTTTCGTCTTACTTACGGAGAAAAGGGAGAGAGAAGAGAGAAAGAAGTGAACAAACAAACAAAGTAACGCTCAAACACAAAACTAATAAGCATAACAAGTGAAGAGAGAGAGAGAGAGAGAGAGAGAGAGAGAGAGAGAGAGAGAGAGAGAGAGAGAGAGAGAGAGAGAGAGAGAGAGAGAGAGAGAGAGAGAGAGCTGCAAATCGGTCTGTATGAATCCTATTACTACTTCACAAACTCGTAACTAACAAGAGAAATCTTTATACAACTCTTCAGAAACTCACCGTAACTGTATATAACCTAACCTTCAATAGCACCGTAACTGTATATAACTTAGTGTAACAGCATATACAAGTGACCTAACACTATAACTACAGTCTCCTGACAGTGCATTCTAACACCTTGCGCTTCCCGTGTTGTCCTTGTTTTGTTAACGCTAATAAATGTCTTACATATTACGTACATGTCTGTGTTAGCGTTTGTCATAGCATAGTAACGCAGGAACTCTTAACATAGGTGATACATGTGTGTTTGTGTTTGTGTGTGTGTGTGGTCGATATGATGTGTGTACTATAACTTCCACTACTACTGTTAGGGTGATGTGTTAGGGTGTTATGCAGGTGTGTTAAGTGACAGGTAAATGTTGTGTTTGAGGTGCTCTTCAGGTAAGCTATGTTACTCTTCCTTCCTTATTATTATTATTATTTTTTTTACTAGTCTGAGTTAAGATTAATGATGGAGTACATTAGGGAAGAGAAAGATGAGGAGGAGGAGGAGGAGGAGGCGGAGGAGGAATGGAAATGGTAAAGAATAGATATTAAGATGATAATAAGAATGAAAATGAGGAAGAAAAAGATGTATAGTATTAAATTTAGGATTACCATCAGATTAAGAAAGATGAATATGTACTAATACCCTTTTTTCCTCCTCTTTTTTTTTCCTGCGTTACAGCCGACCAGTTGAACAGCTATGTAACCCTCAAACTACAAAATGTCAAATCGACTACAGTGTGCGTCAAGGGGTCCCAACCTGGATGGGAGCAAGACTTCCTTTTGTGAGTATTCATATATGTGTGTGTGTGTGTGTGTGTGTGTGTGTGTGTGTTTGTGTTTGTGTGGTTGTTTGTTTGTTTGTTTGTTTGTTTGCGTGTGCGTGTGTACATTTTTTATTTGTGCATGCCAATATGATTTCAATATGGGGATAATTAAATAGTAAGACTGGTATATAGTCATACACACACACACACACACACACACACACACACACACACACGCACACACGCACACGCACACGTTCAATATTAGCAGGTAGCGGAGCCTCCAACCAGGTAATGTGCTACGCCAGGTGACTTATTGCACACACACACGCCACACACACACACGCACGCACACACATACACACACACACACACACACACACACACACACACACACACACACACACACACACACACACACACACACACACACACACACACACATGGGAGGTGTATTTTTAAAATTTGTTTCAAGTGGGGCTTGAAGGAGTAGAAGGAGGAGCTCGAGGAGGAGGAGGAGGAGGAGGAAGAAGAGGAGGAGGAGGAAGAAGAGGAAGAGGAGAAGGAGAAGGAGGTTCAAGAAAATGGTGAAATGCTTCCTTGTTATCCCATTAGAGAGAGAGAGAGAGAGAGAGAGAGAGAGAGAGAGAGAGAGAGAGAGAGAGAGAGAGAGAGAGAGAGAGAGAGAGAGAGAGAGAGAGAGAGAGAGAGTGAGTTACTATTCCTGCACACGAACGAGGAAGTACTTTTGGTTTATAAAGAGAACTAGACACAGGGAGGACGTGATAAAGCTGAGAAAATCCACAAAATACGATTACCTTCCCCTGTATTCAGGTTCGTGGTGTACATGTGTGTGTGTGTGTGTGTGTGTGTGTGTGTGTGTGTGTGTGTGTGTGTGTGTGTGTGTGTGTGTGGAGACAATGGTTTCGTAGTTGTGGTATTTATTGTTAATTTACTAAATGAACACACGAGATAGAAGACAAAACCAAGTACAATATAAATGGTGCAATGCCTTCATACTTTCATACCTTCTTACCTCATCTATAAAGTTAGGTTATGTAAAATTCACCCTTAATGTGAAGGTAGCGACACACGGCAACACACGGCAACACACACCACACACTCAACACACTCCCACACACACACTCAACACACCCCAACACACACCAACACACCCCAACACACCCCAACACACCCCAACACACCCCCACACCCTAACACACACCAACACACCAACCACCTGTGCTTCACCAGTGTTGAGGTGGCGTGTGTTATAGGCAGATCAAGTGTACGTACCTGCATTGGGGTGGCTTACAAGCTTAGTAGGAGGTATTGCGATCAGTGGGCGGAAGTCATGAAGGAGGAGGAGGAAGGAGGAAGAAGGAGGAGGAGGAGGAGGAAGAAGAGGAAGAGGAAGAGGAAGAGGTATATAGTAGATCGGTAGTCAGTCTGTGAGGCTAAATGTTACCGAGAAACTAAAGCTCTAGTGATTGAAGTAAGAAGACAATGCAACTCTAGGCTCAGTATAACAGTGACATTATTACCAATCATGTCGTATTGTAATTATTATAGGTGGGTTGTGTACCATACGTCTGGCAGCGCGCTTTCCTCGCATCATTGCTTTGAGATCGTTTTCTTCAATGCTATATAACCTATGTAACTGAAGACTAAGCGATGTGTTGATGCCACTGCTCAAATCGGATAAACCAGGAGAAATTTACCATCTTAAGCATAGTATTCAATGTATAGGTTGAAAAATTATTATTAGACCACAGGCGTTACGAGAAACTTTTTGCATTATCACGGTGAATGGTTTAAGGGACAACACAAATGAGGTGCCTTGATTGCTGTGTGTGGTGGAAGAGTCAAATCTAAACTACCTTTCCCTAATCACACACAGCGCTAGACAGTCACCAACGACATCTTTGTAAATCATGATCATTGTTAGTGGTTTCGTAAGGATTAGTCAGCGATTATCTAGTTATCCGATACAGCTATGTAAGTTTTTATTTATTTATTTATTTATTTTTTTCATACATTAAAAGGTACTGGCTAAGGGACATCAAAAATACATTGAAAAAATCCAGCTTCATTTAAAACAATCTCGCTTGAGCATTACATTTCATTATCTCTCTCTCTCTCTCTCTCTCTCTCTCTCTCTCTCTCTCTCTCTCTCTCTCTCTCTCTCTCTCTCTCTCTCTCTCTCTCTCTCTCTCTCTCCTCTCTCACCCCCCCCACCCCCTCCTCCACCCACGGGCCAGCTTTCATTCATCCGTGGGAGCGTGGCGCCTCCAAGTCCTTCTCATGACGTCACTGCAGAGGCTTTGACGTCACTCTCTCTCTCTCTCTCTCTCTCTCTCTCTCTCTCTCTCTCTCTCTCTCTCTCTCTCTCTCTCTCTCTCTCTCTCTCTCATTCGCTTTCATGCGTTTGAATGTGTTATTTTTTTTTATTATTTTGTTTAGTTGTCATGTCTTACTTCCGTTTTCTTTATTTTTTGTTTTGTCTTCCTGTGTTTTGGTTTTTCAATTTATTTATTTATTATTATTATTATTATTATTATTATTATTATTATTATTATTATTATTATTATTACTAAATCTTCACTCTTTCAAGCTTCTTTCCTGCCTCTTTTTCAATTACTTTTATGCTTATAGTGTCCCTCCTCCTCCTCCTCCTCCTCCTCCTCCTCCTCCTCCTCCTCCTCCTCCTCCTTTAGGCGTCTTTCCATTTATCATTCTCAGCAAAGCATGACAACAACTAGTTATTTAGAGGAGGAGGAGGAGGAGGAGGAGAGGAGGAGGAGTTTAAAAGTAATTGAAGAAGACGAAGGAAGGAAGCGTCAAAAATTCGTAATTTGAGAAATGTATGTAATGAGTTGAGAGAGAGAGAGAGAGAGAGAGAGAGAGAGAGAGAGAGAGAGAGAGAGAGAGAGAGAGAGAGAGAGAGAGAGAGAGAGAGAGAGAGAGAGAGAGAGAGAGATGGGATCGACATATGCATGATAAAACAGAAAGTGATCGAGTGAGTTTTGTAGAACATCAAAAGGTGTGTTGGTGCTTCCTGCCACGTTAGGTCAAGGTCAAGGCTAATCGAGTTCAAGGTCACACTATTTCAAGGTCAAATTGAGGTCATGGAAAGGTCAGGATAAACAAATTTCCTTTTAAAAAATACTATTTATTATTTTTAAAAAATTATTTTAATATTAACCTTTTTTGTTATGTTTATTTATTTTCTTTTGATCTCGTGTTTGTTTCCTAAATTAGGTTAATCCTCTTTGGTTTTTATTTCTCCTTTGTTGCCTACTTTCTCTCTCTCTCTCTCTCTCTCTCTCTCTCTCTCTCTCTCTCTCTCTCTCTCTCTCTCTCTCTCTCTCTCTCTCTCTCTCTCTCTCTCTTATCGTTCCATCTTTCCTTCCTTCCTTCCTTCATTCCTTCCTTTCATCAGGTCATAGCCATTCTCTCCTCTTTTCCCTTACTTTTCTCTTCCCTTTCCTCACATTTTTTTTCATTATTATTTTTCAAACTTCCCTCTTGGTTTTCCCTTCCCTCCCCTTCCCTCCCCTCTCGAAATCCCCTCAGTCAACAAGTTTTAATGATGGCCTCAACCCTTGACACTACCGCTTCATCACCCCCTCCCCTTCCCCTTCCTCTTCCCCTTCCCCCTATACTCTCCCACCCCTTTAGTTCGTGACCTAAGGGAAGTGTCCTATACTTCCCTCTTACCCTGTTTTTTTTTTTATTCAAGCGTTCACTCACCTCCTCCTCTCCTCCTCCTCCTCCTCCTCCTCCTCCTCCTCCTCCTCCTCCTCCTCCTCCTCCTCCTCCTCCTCCTCCTCCTCCTATTTTTATCATTAATATTTATTTTTATCATTAATATTTATTTTTTATCATTAATATTTATTTTTATCATTAATATTTATTTTTATCATTAATATTTATTTTATCATTAATATTTATTTTTATCATTAATATTTATTTTTTTATCATAAATATTTATTTTTATCATTAATATTTATTTTTATCATTAATATTTATTTTTATCATTAATATTTATTTTTATCATTAATATTTATTTTTATCATTAATATTTATTTTTATCATTATTATTTATTTTTATCATTATTATTATTTTATCATTATATTTATTTTATCATTAATATTTATTTTTATCATTAATAAGAAAAATTTGAATAAAATCATAATTTTTAAAAAAATCTATAAATCGAACACTTAGAAAAGACCTCGGCAGTGTAAGGGTTAATACTGGCAATAAGTTATGTTTAACCTGCCATTACCACCGAAACGAAGGATGCGAGGGGATTTCATTGAAATGTTCAAGATAATCAAAGGATTCGATAATATCAATACAGAAGATTACATTACTTTTGATTGATCATATATAACAAGAAGACATCATTCATTTAAGATTACTGGTAAAAGATTCACATCAAACAAAGCCAAGCACTTCTTTTTCCATCGGATCGTTAACGTTTGGAACTCCCTGCCCGCCAATGTCGTCGACAGTAAAACAATTACTACGTTCAAAAATAGACGACAAATATTTAGAAGCCAATCCACAACTAAAATACTATCCGTTAACGTAGCAAACTTTGAGTAAGTTCATCCTGATGTACCTAACTTACGAAATGTCGATTCAAAAGACGTCGCTAGTGGCCTGACATCGCTTGCCAGGAAATAGTGGTAGCAGTAGTGGTAGTGACAGTCTGGTCTTGGTTGGCCTTCCTTTCCCTGCTAGCCATGGCTGGGTTTGATATTACAGTAATGATGAAAATAAGTCCAGATTCGTGTTCATTTTGACCCAAAACATTATTGTAGAAATTTTCATCACATTCTGAGGTGTGGAAAATTTTCACCAAATTTCCCAGGTGACACCCTTAGATTTTTTTCAAGAATTTACGTTTTTTGAAATAACTCGAAAAATATGAGGTTTACGGAAAAAAAGTATATAATAGTAAAGATAGAGCATGAGACGCCCGTTCTTTTGAGCAATACAGAAATAAAATTGGACTATTGGTTATTGAGAAAATTATACATTTGTGTTTTTCACAAAACTTACACAAAACATTATTTTTTTCTTAAACGGTTCAATATATTTTAAATCTGATATGATATTTAGATAGAGCTCATCAAGCTTAATAAATTTGTATATAAACATTTAAACTGTAGGAGTAATAGTTTCATAGTAAAATGACAAAGAAGATTTCGACCTCAATTCTGGTGGCAAATTTCGGCCCAAAACTGAACAATGCATTTCCGTGACAGTAATGATAAAACTGAGTCCAGATTCCTGATCAACACAACCAAAACACAACAAAAACACAATAAAAACACACTTAGAATAACCTTCACGAGTTTTCAAAATAATAATAAGTTTCAAAATATTAATAAGTTTTCAAAATTTCCACCTATGCTAAGAGAAGCCTTCACCCTTACTATCCTGTATCCTTCACTCTAGACTAGATAGTGTACTCACAAACAGCCTCGTAAGGGCCAGCAGGCCTGTTGCTGTTTGTTCTTCCTATGTATTCCTATGTTCCTCCTCCTCCTCCTCCTCCTCCTCTCACCCATACATCCTCTTCCCAAACTGTAGCTCTTCTAGCCTCTCTGCTTTCATTGACTCTCAAAACATCTTCTTTACAAGACTCCAAGCCGTAGTTTACTCCTCTTCAATGTTTTATTTTAGTTACCCTCTGTTTTTCATTTCTTCCGCGTCCTCATTTTCATTCGTAAACCTAGCTTGTTCACTCCCTTTCTTATCTTTTTCTATATCTTTCATCTCCTTATGTAGTTTTTTTTTTGCCGCCCCCCTCTGCTGCCCCCTTCCCCCCCTCTATACAGGCTGGGTCCTATCTCTTCCTGCTCTTCCGTCCCTTTCTATCTAAATTGTAAATGTCAATACGATTTTCCAGGCATTCAGGTGGAGATCAGGTAGATTTTTCCTACTTTCCCCATAGCTGTGGTTGTATCTTTCTTTTTTTCCCTCTCTTTTTTTCCTCATTTTCTTTTGTTTCTGTGTTTTTATATATATTTTTTTATTTTAATTTTTTTTGTTTATTTTTTTTGTTGCTATCATCCTCGTTTGCATTGTTAATTCATTTCTCTTTTTTTTTCTCTTTCTTTCTCTCTCTTCCATTCCCCTTCTTTTTTAATCCAATCTCATTCAGTTGTGTTTTATTATTTTTATTTTAGTATTTTCTATTTCCATTTCCATTCCCCTTTTTTTTTTATTTATATTTCAATCCTTTTATTCTATTCTAATTGTAATTTTTATTCCAATCCTTTTAATTCTTATCCCATTCCCTTTATTTTAACTCCAATCGTTTTAATTCTTATTTCGTTACGCTTCTTCTTTTTAATTCCAATCCCCTTTATCTATATTCTATTCCCTCCTTCCTTTTCTCTCTTTCTCCTCATATTTCCCTCTTTCTCTTATGGACTAATGATCAATGTTTATATGTATGTTTGTTTGTGTATAGCAACAAGCGGGATTATTTTTTACGTATATTTGATGTCCCGTGGTATTGATGGTGGTGGTGGTAGGGGTGGTATAAGTGGTATAGTAGTGGTGGTAGTGTGTGTGTGTGTGTGTGTGTGTGTGTGTGTGTGTGTGTGTGTGTGTGTGTGTGTGTGTGTGTGTGTGTGTAAACAAAATAACAAGCTGCTATGGGGGTGGTGAGGTGGGTGGCGTGTCATACGTCTGACAGCGCTTCTCTCATATCATCGCTTTGAGATCGTTTTATATTCAACTTCAATGCTGTATAACTTATGTAACTTAAGACTAAACGATGTGTTGATGCCACTGTTCAAATCGGATAAACCAGGAGTAATTTACCATCCTAAGCATAGTATTCAATGTATAGACTGAAAAATAATGAATTAATAGACCACTTTTTGCATTATCACGGTCAATGGGTTAATGTATATATATAAAAGGAATGGTGTCTTCTTTACTTTTTTCCTCCATTCCCTCCCTCCCTCCCTCCCTCTCTCCCTCCCTCCCTCCCTCCCTCCCTCCCTCCCTCCATTAGATCTCCTTACACCTGTTCTGCTGTGAGTTATTATATACAATCACCTTCTTTTACCTGCACGGTCCCTCCCAAATGACCCTCTTCCTCGAGCAGGTGCAATAGGTAATCTCAGGTAATTAACAGGTGTGCTGAGTGTGAGGAGGGTGCCAGGAGAGGAGGAGGAGGAGGAGGAGGAAGAGGAAGAGGAAGAGGAAGAGAAAGAGGAGATGGTTAAATAATTGCTTAAGATAATTTTTTTTATCTACCTGCCTACCTGTCTGTCTGTATGTCTGTCTGTCTGTCTATCTATCAATGTTTGTTTACTTAGCTTATCTATTTACCTTTGCACACACACACACACACACACACACACACACACACACACACACACACACACACACACACACAAATGACTTGCCATAATTTACCAAACAAATCTATTTTTAATGCATTGATTTCCCTCAAGGTAGATTTATTTTTAGTTTATATTTGCATACAGAGGGGTAAAAGAGAGAGAGAGAGAGAGAGAGAGAGAGAGAGAGAGAGAGAGAGAGAGAGAGAGAGAGAGAGAGAGAGAGAGAGAGAGAGAGAGGTTCCTTGTAAGTTGTGAAAAAAAAACTAATGAGAAGGCAGCCCTAAGAACACACACACACACACACACACACACACACACACACACACACACACCTTTACCTGTGTGTGTGTGTGTGTGTGTGTGTGTGTGTGTGTGTGTGTGTGTGTGTGTGTGTGTGTGTTTAGGAGCTAATTACTCACGTTCAATGTTCTCTCGCTCTCTTACTCTCTTTCTCTCTTTCTCTCTTTCTTACTTGCCTTTAATATTCCTTTGTCCTCCTTCCTTCCCTCATTCCGTTTGTGACGTAATTATTTAGTGCTACGTTTGTATTCTTTCTTGTGTTACTTCTTTTGTATAAATTATGTAAGTTTATTTATTTATTTTTTATTTATTTATTTATTTATTTATTTATTTTTTTTTTGTCAATTGTGTTCCATTAAATTGTTTTCCTTTTCGTTTTTTTTTCGTTTTCAATCGTTCACATTTAACAATTCCATTTTCAGTTGATCTTTTATCTTATTTATTTATTTATTTTTTCGTTTTGTTTAGTCATTTTGTTTACCATTTCTCATTTGTGTTTCCCTCCCGTTTTCATTTCCTTCACGTCTCTCTTCTAATAATGTTTCTCCTCCCCAACAACCTCCTCACTTCCTCTCGCCCCTCCATCCCTCCACCCCTCCCTCCCTCTCCTTCCTTCCCTCCTTCCCTCCTACTTGATCTAAAAATAAACCTCCCTCCAGATGTCTCCTCCTCCTCCTCCTCCTCCTCCTCCTTCTCGTCGTCGTCCTTCTCCTCCTTCTCCTTGTCCTTCTTCTCCTTGTCCTCCTTGTCCTCCTTGTCCTCCTCATCCTCTTCCCTCTTCCTCTTATCCTACCAAGACTAGCAGTTCTCTCCCGGTATTTCTCAGCCATCCTACACTTGGATCCTCTAAGGGCAAGAATCGTCCTCTCTCGTGTTAAGAATTCGAGGAAAGAATGAGAGAGAGAGAGAGAGAGAGAGAGAGAGAGAGAGAGAGAGAGAGAGAGAGAGAGAGAGAGAGAGAGAGAGAGAGAGAGAGAGAGAGAGAGAGAGAGAGAGAGAGAGAGAGAGAGAATACTGTATGATGTTAATGAGTCGCCTGTCTGAGGACGAGGATGCACGGGACTTAAAGGGGAGGAGTCAGAAAGAAGGAAGGAAGGAAGGGAGGGGTAAGGAAGGAGGGAAGAAGGAGTGAAGGTGAAGGAAGGCGGAGGGAGATGGGGCAAGAATTTTTACAAAGAAATGAGAGGTGCTTTAGAGTGCAGGAGGAGGAGGAGGAGGAGGAGGAGGAGGAGGAGGAGGAGGAGGAGGAGGAGGAGGAGGAGGAGGAGGAGAGAGGTAGGAAAGAGAAGAGGTAGAGAAAGGCAGTGGATTAGAAGGACCTGGATTGTGATGAAGAAAGGTGAAAGGACTTGATAGGATGATTGTATTATTATCATTATTATTACTACTTTTTTTTCTTGAGTGTTCTTGTTTAATAATATATATAACACAGCATCACCATTATCATAACCAAATGTAAATAGCATCTCTTCCACCATAACATCGATAGCGTAACATTGACGAACGTAACATCAAGATGAGGATCTGTTACGCCCATCACACCCACCCTTTAGCGGAAGACAGATAGTGACAGGTGGGAAGACAGCGTAAGAGAGAGGAAGAGAGAGAAGAGAGGAAAGGTGTGGGTGTTTTGAGGTGAGATCTCATTAAGGTGAAGTGTGAGGGACCACTGAACTCAACTAACTTTGATTTCTCTTCAAACTGATCACAGGTTAGGTTAGGTTAGGTTAGGTTAGGTTACTGAACCCCAAACACTCACTCACTTACTCCACTCATTCAGACCTGCTTGTATTCCTCTCTTTCATTACACTTTTTTCTAGCTTATAATGTCTCGTGCACACACAAAAAAGATTAATTTTAATAATAGTAATACACTCAAACCTCCAGTCTTTTTATATATATATATATATATTTTTCACTGGAAGTTCAATGCTCTACTTGTATTTTTATTTATTTTTATTTTTTTATTTTTTGTGTGGCTGACTTTTTGTTATACCCCACGAAGTTGTTTTTTTCCTCCACGTATAAAAAAATAAATAAGAAGGTGAAATACTATGATATTTTCCTATAAATTACACAGCATCATCTTACGTAAAAAGGTCAGGTGAGGTCAGGTAAAGGAGGGAGGAATGTAGCAGCGACACACCCACCCACAGCCTGAGCCTATAATTACTTCCCTCGAGACCGCGGCTGAGGTCGAGATTAACTTGACCTCACGTGACCACCAGGTCCGCGACGCCCAATGTAAGCCACCAACACACACATCACTTATAGGTCAGTCTACCACGAGTCTACCACTAGCTTACACCACAGCTCACGTCGGGGAGTCAAACCTCGTGGCTCCCTTCACACATCACTCACCATCTCCACTGTACTTGTGTGTCTACTAACTCGTGCAGCAATAAACTACCACAGCCAAGTCCGAGTGTAGTTCCAATCCTTATGTAGCCGACAAACCTCCGCTACAGGAATAAAGGAAGGAAGGAAAGAGGAGTGAGGAAAGGAAGAATGAGAGTAGGAAATTGACGCCGTTTTGATGGAGGAAAAAAGAAAGGAAGCTAGGATTAAAGGGAGGGATGGAGGGGGAGGAAAGTAGGAGAGGGAGTGTGGGGTGGGGGGGGGGGAGGTGAGGTGTTGTGATTGTTGGAGTGTGGCTGGGAAAAATGGAAAAAAAAACAAGTGAATGGTTT
>JAPQNM010000023.1:390000-460000 GCA_029783475.1 Metacarcinus magister
AACTATCATATGTTTCGTATTTAACAGCAAAACTCAATGTGGATATTGTTAACTATAATTCTTTTTTCTTATTATATTATTTGAAGGTTTTATTTTTTATTGATGATAACTCAATTTTATATTTTGGTTTTCGTCTTATTTTTTTCCTTCTTCAGATTCCCATCATTGTGGAGGTCAGTTTTGCATTGATTGTATCTTGATATTGCTATAATTTAGAAAACATTATGGCTAAACTTGAGACTAAGTCATTAATTATTATTATTTATGCATCTGTATTGACTTTTTTCTGTTGTCATTGACATTATTTATTACTTTTTCACTTCTACACTATTCATTTATCTGTTTCTGTTTATGCCCTTGGGTATCATGCTCTGTCTCTGCTACAGTTGTTAAAAATACACTTACAAATGAGTAGTTAATGCCTTGTGTTAGTTTTTGGGTAATGATTCTACTATTCAAATGATATATAAGCTTTTAGGTGCAGTAAGTAAATTATTATTATTGATTTTGCTTCCAAATTTTCATTGTATCTGGGAACAAATGATGAATAACTGAAGCTTACATTTCTACACATGCACATCAGCACTTCAATATTCTATATCCTGTTCAGCTGAAGGCATGCAAGTTTTATTTCATGTTTTCTGATATATATATATATATATATATATATATATATATATATATATATATATATATATATATATATATTTTTAATTGAGAAAATACAGTGTTGAAGGTTTGAAGGTTAGATCCTGGAGGTGGTGAGACTCCTGCTTCAATCTCACTCAGAGTAGAAATATTGTACATTATTTATGTGATTCTTAACTTACAGCTTTGTCAAACACCAACATGCAAGTTATTATTTTTTTTAATTATTATTAAATTTGCTTTATTTCCACATAAAGAAGAAAAACTTACCTCCATGTTGAGAACAATAGATCTAACATTTGGTTTGTTTTAGAACAGACTCAGTCAACAGGTAGTTAGTGCACAGACATTAGGGAGTTTAAAGAGAAGACTCGACGACTTCATGGATGGGAATGAGAGGTATAAGATTAACCCATTCACCGTAAAAATACAAAAAATTTCTCTTAACGCCTGTGGTCTAATAATTTATGATTTTTCAATCTATATATACATTGAATAATATGCTTAGGATGATAAATTTCTCTTGGTTTATCTAATTTGAACAGTAGCATCAACACATCATTTAGTTTTAAGTTACATAAGTTATACAGCATTGCAGTTGAATAAAAAATCATCTCAAAGCGATACGAGGGAAGCGCGCTGCCAGACGTATGACACGCCACCCACCTCACCAAAGTATTTATATATATATATATATATATATATATATATATATATATATATATATATATATATATATAATATATATATATATATATATATATATATATATATATATATATATATATATATACATACATACATACATACATACATACATACATACATACATACATATATATATATATATATATATATATATATATATATATATATATATATATATACACACATACATACATACATACATACATCATACATACATATATATATATATATATATATATATATATATATATATATATATATATATATATCTTGATCTTGCTATAATTTAGGAAACATTATTGCTAAACTTGAGACTAAGTCATTAATTATTATTATTTATGCATCTGTATTGAATTTTTTTTGTTGTCATTGACATTATTTATTACTTTTTCACTTCTACACTTTTCATTTTACCTTATGACTATATTTATGAATTTTATATTTAGTTAACATTAAAGTCCTTTTTTTCAGAACAAAAATATAATGGGTTTCAGTATGTGATTTCCTTCAACAGAAATCATTATGAAGCTAAAAAGAATTGACTTAATTAACACATATTGTATGATCATGGTTACTGGAAACACTGTTCTGTGTTCTATTTCAAATAACACTAAATTTTAATTAACTTTTCTTTCTTATACCCATAATGGGAAAATAATCATAATTACTGAGCCATATTAAACTAGACGATTGAACCCAGTGCACAAAGAGTCTAGTTGTAGGCTAAGTGAGTGAGTGAGTGCGTGTGTGCTGCAGGAGGGGGAGGGACGATGGTACAACCTGGATGCAGACCGCGTCGTGGAGAATGGAGAGGTGAAGGGAACTGCCAACCCCACGGGAGACTCACTCTTGCTCGACTGTCGCTTTGAGCTGCCATGGGGTATGTACTTCACCTCCTTTATAACTATTATCACTTCACTTGCACCTACACTCACTTCTATAGTCAAGAGGTGTGAAGATTAACAGTTATAAGCATAATAACTTCTTTCTTTGATTTGTGAATTATAAACTTGTGAATGTGAAGCAGCTGTGTTTGTTGCTTCAGATTCACAAGATTCTCTTTCCTGATAGTGACTCGTGGGTTTTGTAACTTTTGGTAACATTTTCAGTATATCACAGTGAATCGTTTGACCTCAAAGACTATATATATATTTTCTCTATGTATCTTGCACTTGTGGCTTGATGGAGGCCCATTTTAGATGGTCAGTCCATTCATTCAGTATCCTGTAATATGAACAAATTATTAAAACTCATAAGTCACATAGCATACATATATCACACATCAAGTAAAACAAAGATTACATTTATCACATACATTATTTACCGTGTTTTCCCTTCCTTCCTTCTATTAAATCACTACATTCTAAGAATCTTTCATTAGGTTCTAGTTACTACCATAAGCACAGTGTTGTATTTGCCTAGTCAATGCACCACACTGTCAGGTTGTAGAGTGTGTGGTGGTGAGGGTGTGGCAGGAAGGAGCGTTGTGCACTCAGCAGAAAATATTACTCATTATTGTGGTGGGCTTAGGAAATGATTTGTGATTCCTCATTATAGCTACATTGAAATTAATGGGGATGTATCAGAGTGGATATGTAATGCATTTATACAATTATCTGTTACAATGTTAATGATGCTGCAAGAGTTTTATTAGAGCCAGGGAAGAATTTTGATCTCTGCTGACTGTACAATGCTTACTGTGTCCTGTTAAATAGTGATTAGCGTATGGCATATAGTAAGAACACGTCTATTTATACCATCAACTCTATTGCTTTTATTATTGTTAGTTTTATAGAGAAGATAGATAAACAGTCATTTGTCAGGAAAAGACACTTCAGTCATACATTTGCATACTTTTTTGTAAGATGAACTCAACACAGTAATTGCTGTACTCCTCTTCAACTATCTACCTTTTCCTTTGCTTTCAAATTTCAGTAAAATATTAACTACAATCACTAGAATTATAATATTGCGTGTACTTCTTTTGTGTACTTCAGGATAACGAAAATAATGGATGTGTAATCAGATCTAGTGGTAGATTATTTTTATCCTTTATTTTCAGTTTTATTTTTGTCCTTAAAGGGAATGTTTGGATATGATATTTCCTGGTTGCTAGAGGAGTATAAAGTGATTGATAATATGTACATTTATACATTTTATAGGAGTAGGCAGTAGACACCTGCCGCCCGGTGGAATACTCCAGGAGAGGTACTTATGGGGATGTAGGCGGTGCTGCAGAGTGTGTAGGCATTTTTTATATAATACACTCACAATTTTCCAACATTTTTTTTGACACAAAGCACATGGATCATTGACATTTGAACACATTTTTTAAACTCAAGAGTGTATTACATTTGGATATTAATAATACCTGTATATGTATTGATGTACATATATATAGTTTGTTTTTATAATGTGGAGAACAGGGTAAGTGATGTTAGTAGTGATCGTGTTGCCTGAGATCCAAGGGTTTTCCAGACTATATAACAAGTAATGTCCCTTTGTTAGCAGTCTGCATGGATAACACTGGAATTTTGTGTTGTAAGAAGGGTAATATTCTTGGCTTAATTTTTTAAAGCCCATACTCAGAAATACTTACTACACACAATTCCAGATACATAGTTTTAGAAGCTGCCTTACCTTCTTTAGCTCCAGCTCCTGCTATGCCCCTCTCCTCCTCCTCCTCCTCTACCTCCTTCTCCTCCTCCTCCTCCTCCTCCTCCTCCTCCTCCTCCTCCTCCTCCTCCTCCTCCTCCTCCTCCTCCTCCTTTTCCCTCTTTTGTCACAGATATATTGTTTGAAAGGTTTGCTTTTCATTTGGTTGTCTGAGCTGTGTTAGAGCGTATCATAAGTGTCCCTCGGCTTGTCCTGTGGCGACCTTGTGCAGGCTTAGAGGGAGGCTCCAGGGAGGCTCCACGACACTCCCTCACCAGTAGCAATGAACTGTGTGTGTGGACAGTGACAACATGCACATGGGTAGACATGGGTAGTGATGGTGTTGTGAGGTTAGAGTGGAGATACAAGTGTACATGTTGTGTATGAGTAATGAGTAATGAGTAATCCTTTGTGCATGTTACTCACACCACAACACACACGAGTGAACACTTCAGGGTATTTATGTGTTTTTCTTATGTATTCAACAGATATTTTTGAACTGATTATTACCTTATTTACATACAGGCATTTGTCATATTGTCAAAGGAATCAAAGTGTCTTCTGATAACAGTATCATTGTTACATGTCAAAAATCTAAACGCTTTGTTTCCTTACCAGGCAAAAAGGCCAAAGAAAGAGCAAGGAAGAAAGGTACAGTACTGCTTTTTATGAAACATAAGATGAAGGCTTTTTGTTTGTGATCTGCATCAACACTTCCTCTCTAGATGTTCTATATATAGTTGTAATGCCAGTCATGTTATGACTAAACAAGAGCATCAACATACAAAATAATGTAAGGTCTTGTCACCCGTATTGTACTTTTACAAGTGTAGACTTTGAGGCACTGAGACTTAGCGCTCAGGCCACTACTATTTTGTATGTTGCGCTGCACTGTTTTTGCCAAATGTGGCATACACAGTACCTGCGCTGGGAGGACCAGGGATTGGTGGGCCTCCACTTACACTTACACTGCTGCATGACTCTTTATTACCAGCAAACACTTCACCTTACGAGATGTAATATATTTTTTTCTCTTCAGTGTGAGACAAAAAACCCATAACTCTTCTCAGCTGAAACCACATGTAGCATGAGAAAGGAAGGTCTATGTGAATGATATCCGACACATGCATACACACACAAAGGAAAAGCTGGACAAATTTAGATACAGACAGAACCACACGAGTGTTGCTCAGGTAGTGTACACTACAACTAGGTAAACTAGCTAGGTAAACACACACACACACACACACACACACACACACACACACACACACACACACACACACACACACACACATACACACACATATACACGGAAAAGAATCAGAGAATTGCAACTAAAATGGTGCCAGATTTGGAAAATCTAACATACGAGTTAAAATAAATATAATGACAACACTGAAACAAAGAAGAGAAAGAGGAGACTTAATTACAATATATAGATCAATGATCAACCTGGATTAGATAAATAGAAAAGATCTAATGTCAAGAAAAAAGAGAGAAGGGACAAGAAAAATTGCAAAAAGGAATTTCCATTAACGACACAAAAATAGTATAGCTTTCCCCTTAAAAGTATAGACACTTGGAACTGACTGAAAGAATAGGTAATAATGGTAAAGAATGTACAACTAAAAAGGTCCCGACAAATTTAGATACAGATACAGATCCACACGACTGTAGCTCAGACCCTGTATATTACAACTAGGTAAATTCAAGGAGGTAAATACAACTAGGTAAATACGCACGCACGCATACATATAAACTACGTAAATACAACTAGGTAAATACACACACATATATACACACACCGATGGAGTGCTTTCAGGTCCTGGTCCTCCTGCCTTGGTTATGTAGTACTACTAACTTACATTCGCCTTTATAAGTGTCATTGGTTAGTGTCAAGAAATGCTGCCAAGATTGTTTCATGACTTAGAAATTAGTGGTATTTTGCCTGAGCATCAAGTTAGGATATTGTCTTGTTGGTAGTTCATAAAATTTGTAGTGTTCTTTGGCTAGAATTGATTGTCACAAATTTAGAAAGTTCGTGAAAATTATTTCGGACATAAAAAAAGGTGAATGTACAGTTCGTTTCCCTTTTAGTAAGAGAAAGAAAACACATCACGTTACTTTTTTTTGAGAGCTGTGGCCGGCGATGACAGCATTACTAGTGCATCCGCTGCTCCTCCCGGACCTTCTGCCTTGAGTGGAAAGTGGCCTTGTGTGCACTTAGCCTCTTGTAATACTGTGACGAAGCACCACTACTGGGTTGTAGAAAACTGACCCCCACGACCACCTACTAGATTAGATCTCACGCCTGTCCAACTCTGCGAGGCTCCATTTTACCCTCAGGGAGTGAAATTCTTAAGCACCGCAAGGATGATTATTTGAGTATTGTTTTTTTTTCTCAAGCTGGATAGAAGTTCACAATCAGTAGATAACACTAGCGGAACCCTTGCCCCCCCCTCACTCCCCCATCACACACCCAGACTTCTTTGTTCTTATTATTTTTCATGTTTAATTTATATGTATTGTCTTTTGTATCCTTTCATTCCCCTTTCCCTTCCCTTCACTGTGTGTTTTCTGACTCCTCTCTTGGTCATCCCTCCACACTACATGTCAACGTTACCTTTGTGCTTCGTTGCATCAGTATGTGATATCCATCTTTTACATATCTTGGAAGCAAAAGATGTTTATCTCGTGCATCTGAAGTCAACTCACTCGCAAGGGTCGTCAAGGCTCATGGTCTGTTGAAACACCATCAGTACTATTGCGCTCGATTGCACAGATGGCCTCTTTTCTTCCCAAGGTTGTGCATGTCCTGCTTGACTTTGACCATATTAATATCTTATTGTATGCTTATCCTGAAGGTTGCATCTGTATTTCATTGCATAGACATGGGTGTTAGTCAGTCCCAGGAATATTTGCCATTCTTTGTCTTTTTTTCTTAATGGACATTTGCTCCTGGGAAGCACCCTGAGCTAGCATGACTTTGCTCTTCACTCTCAGCACCATTTCTTATAGTTATGAATGGTTTGCTTTTCAAGAACAACAACAACAATTAACTTGTCAGGCTTTGTAGGTATGTAGTTGAAAGTTTGTTGTTTTATGCTCAACGCAACCTATGGTATCAAGTCAGTTATGAGACCAATGCCATTACATCACTCTTGTTCTTGTTTGGAATGATCAAAATTCAGTTGTAGTTTATTAGTCGTTAAGATACATCAGCTCATGAGTGTAGTTGTGGAGCTGAGAGTGTAGAGAGTACAGTGACATTCTTGGCTGTAGTAGTTAGTGTGGTAGGTGAGCTCTCCCAGGACCAGAGGAACACCTTTGTTGCACTGGGTGGGTGCTTGGCACATGCCTCTTACAGGGTGATACTCCTGAAGCAGTTTGCACTCCTTTTAACATGTTTTATATTCAAGTAAAGAGAATCATTATATATCTGGGCTGATGTACAGTTAGAAGTGTAGAGGGAATAAGGTGAAGACAATGGAGCCAGATTGGTTTACAGTTAACGTGAGTGTCAGGAAATCAGACTCTGCATCTTACTATTGCATCATGTTTGCATGTGCTTCAAAGTGTTCAATGAGAATGTTTTGTTCGTACATAACTGGGATCATTTATGGAAATCTTGAGTAGAACATTATTTACAGATATCTCCTGGCAAAGTTTGCACTTATTTCGACAAAACATGTATCAGATAAGACTACAATAGGAACATAATTATTTAGTTTTGAGACAATTTTCATCATTATTCATGTATGAGTATGTTAAGCCTGATGATTAGTGTTGAATGAACAAGAGCCGCGTCTTAATGTATGTTACATTAATTTTGTCATGCATTCTCCATTTCATATAAGTGTTATATACAAACATACATACAAGCATACGTACATAGCCAGGAGTACCTCACTGGGGTAAACAAATACATGTTAGTAACATAGGCCATTGTTGTACAATACTTAGATGTATTTTTACTTTAACAGATGCATTTTTCATAGAACATTTGCTGTACTCAGTCTTAGAAAACAATAGATATTTCATGTGTTCAATAATTTGTAGAAAGCTATGTAATTTTGTTTTTCTTGGCTTTGTATTTTCTGTTGAGCAGACTGTCATTATTAGTGCAAGAAAGGTGTTGTTCGTGGGTGCTAGTTCTCGAGAAGCCTTGGGACACTAAGCCTGAGGCCTCGGCCAGGCAGTGTGGCCATGAGTGTACGTATGGCTTTAGGGACAGTCTGGATGAAGCAAGCACGCCTCCACTCAGCGCAAGTTGGTCAACAGCATCCATGTTAAGCTTTGAGACAACAGCTGAAGCATTACATAGACATCACTGGCTTGGTGAATGACACCTACCGTAGTGTGACGCTATTGAAGATGTTAAATAAAAAAAAACCTTGTGTTTATAATTAAATTCAGCATTGTCAACTAGTGTAAATAAATGTACACCTATTCTGTACTGTAAGTGATGTGGCAGTCACTCTATCTTAACATCTTCAGTATTAGAGGAAGCCATCCACTTGTACATAATTTGTGTCCCCTTTCTCCACCCTTTGGGAAGCTCCTGGTCATTCTTTTTAAAGACGGTTATCAAGCTTACCTGTTTCGATGAGACCAGATGCTTCCCCTCTGCCCCTCTGCCCCTCTGCCCCTGCCTCCTTTCTTTTGTCTTTGCCTTCCTTGCAAGCACTGTTGGTCATCCCTCAATGCTGGAGTGAGGCTGCTCCTGCTGCTTCAAGTCTAGGTAGTAACTCACACTATCTGCAATTGTTATCTTTATCATACAACTATGGTGGTAATTAATTTGTTATAACTTAAGTATGTAGTATAATAATTTGAATATTTTGCCCTAAATTTTGTCAGGTAATATATAATTGCTTTTCTAATCCTTTATTGACAGATTATCATCAATGATTCCCTTACGAGCTGATCTAATTAATAAAAGCTCAAAATTCCCTTCCCGATGAAAGCAATAGTTGATAATTTCCGATACATTAACAATAATCTGTTTGGTAGTTACTGTACTTAGTGTGAAGAAGGTTTGGTGAGCAGCATCTCTTCAGCAGAGAGGTCATGACCCCTCCACACCGACTTGACCTGCATTCCCCCACCTCCACCCGGGCACTCATTTCTGACACCGAGCACAACAATGAACAGCAAACTCTGCTCTTCCCTCAAGCTGAGGCATCGTTTGTGTTGCCTTCCATGCATCTTGAAGCTACACACTTAATCTAGAATATAACAGGGACATTAAATTCAGAATACACCTTTATATACGGGTGTTTTATGTATTTAATTTGTATGTAAGGCAACAAATGGTGTGAAAGTTGTGCATTGTGATTGGGGATTCCTCTTTGTACACATGAGACACATTTATTTTGTGTACCACTCTCTTGTTGGCTGAAATGGAGCCTCTGTGGCCACCTCTGCTTCCCTTAGGTTAGATGTATGGCCTTTGGGTCTTGTTGTGTAGCACTATTTAACTCCCAGATCTTGTTCCTCTAGATAAGTGCATTTTTTTTGTTAATCTTTCTCTATTGTCTATTTCTTTCTGTCTTTCTGTTTTGTCTGTCTGTCTGTCTGTCTAACTATCTCTGTTTTTTTCTGTCTTTGTCTGTTTGTATTTCTCTATGTCTTTGAGTGGTTGTGTGTGTTTTTTTTTGTCTCTCTCTCTCTCTCTCTCTCTCTCTCTCTCTCTCTCTCTCTCTCTCTCTCTCTCTCTCTCTCTCTCTCTCTCTCTCTCTCTCTCTCTCTCTCAAACAAAACAAAATCCACATATCATATTCCTCTTCTCTTATCTCATAACTTTGCTCACCTACGATTTTCATCCCGTCTCCTATTTACCATATACTCACCTCCCTTAAAATGTAACATATATAAATAACAATGTCCTGCCTTAATCCGTAGTTTAAGTAATTGTCGTTATTCCTGTCTAAGTCATTTATATAGATTATGAATAACAACGGTCCTAGTACTGATCCCTGTGGAGCCCCACTAGTGACATTACCCCATTCTGATTTCTTCCCATTAATCTGTACCCTCTGTTCCCTACTAGTAAGCCATCCCCTAATCCACTCTAGTACCTTCCCACCTATTCCGTGCGCCTTGACTTTACTTAACAGTCTGCTATGGGGTACTCTGTCAAAGGCTTTACTGAAGTCCAAATAAACTATATCATACTCATCCCCCTTATCTATGGTTTCAAAAACTTTCCGATAAAAGGATAATAAATTTGTCAGCCAGGACTTCCCCTTGCTAAAACAATGTTGACTATGTCTAATTTGTATGGAGTAGGCAGTAGACACCTGCCGCCCGGTGGAATACTCCAGGAGAGGTACTTACGGGGATGTAGGCGGTGCTGCAGACTGAGTGATTCCCCGTGTCCTCTCTTCCCGGTTCCCTTAGTGTCTCATTTACACAAGAGAGCAGCTGCAGCCTGCCCTCTAAAGACAACTTCTACTACTACCTACATATCATTACTACACCCTTACATTTTTACACTCTTCAAATCAATCTCCTACTGTCTTCTTTACAGGGTATCTAGCTATCCTAACCTCATAATTCCTCTTTGCAGTCCTAATATCCTTTTTAACTTTCCTAGCTAGGTCATTATACTGCCCTACTACCTGTACTTCTCCCCTTTTAATTCTCCTATAGAGTCTCCTTTTTAATCCAATTTCCCTTCTAATGCTGCTATTCATCCATTTTGGATCATTTCTATTTGACCTAATCCCCTCTTAGGTATATACTGTTCCTGCCCTATATGAATTTCCCTAACTATGCTATTATATACTGTTTATATAAAAGACACTAAGTTCATGTACTTCCCTCTCTTTATCCAGTCTTTTGTCACTATTACCCTTACCTCTATCAATATCTAGTGTAGGTTCAAACCACTCCCTCCCTCCCTCCCTCCCTCCCTCTCTCCTCTCTCCTTTTCTCCCAACCCTTTCTGTTGTCTCCCAGGATCCATTAGCTTCTGGGTAAGTTGTCATGGTCTAAAGTGTTTCCTTGTAGTCTCACCCCGCCACCCTCTCCCTCCCTCCATTACTGGGCACACTCATCCCCCTTCACCTCAACTCCTTTCTTCTTTCATCTCTCAAATACTCTCTCACACATACTCTCTCACAAATTCTCTCTCTCTCTCTCTCTCTCTCTCTCTCTCTCTCTCTCTCTCTCTCTCTCTCTCTCTCTCTCTCTCTCTCTCTCTCTCTCTCTCTCTCTCTCTCTCTCTCTATTTGTGTGGGTTTCTGTCTGTATATTTGTATGTCTGTCTGTTTTTCCTTATTGCTCATTATTCTCTCTCTCTCTCTCTCTCTCTCTCCTCTCTCTCTCTCTCTCTCTCTCTCTCTCTCTCTCTCTCTCTCTCTCTCTTTGATTTGCACAGCATTACACAGGATATGAAGCTTGTCCTACCATGCTTTATACTGCCTCCTTCCTCTCATAGGCATCTTGTGTATTAAAAAAACAATGAAAAGTTAACTAGCAAGAAATAGATAATTTAGTAATACCTTGAAAGGAATGCTTCATGTCTGAGAAAAGTTTTTGCTGATTGGCAAGTCATTCTTAAAATATTTTCTTCCTTTTTACATATATTTTCCTCCTTGTTGGTGATGGTGTCTATCACTGACACTGACTCTGTCTTCTCAAACTCCTTTAAGTAAGTATGTCTCTACTTTAGTCTTAGGTGCCTTTACTTACTTAGTTTATGTTGATGGATAGTATAATTTCCTTCAATAAGTATGTGACTTTAAACCAAGTTCAAGACCTTAAATTTATCTGTCTTGTGGATGAGCCTTGACTTTGACCTTACCTCGACCCTCCTTGACCCTCGTGTGTAATTGTGTTGAACCCAAGTCTTGCCCTTGACCACACCTCCTCCTCCTCCTCCACTTCACATTCTCCACCTTGCATCTCACGCTCCTACCCGGACCAGTTTTTACATTATAGTCTCTTTGAATATACTAATAAGCACTAGTATTTTAAGACTCCCTTTTCTGACGGTGTTCAAGAATTATAGAAAGTAGAGAAGAGTAGGGGATAGCTTTTTAGTTTAGGTTTATATACTTTTCTTTAAATACTAAATTTCTTTGACTCTCAGGGATCCTAAGTTGCTTATGGTATAGTATAGAGGGAGGTTCATGTATTAAATTAGGTGATCAGAATATGTTATTTAAGTCACTTCCTATAAGTAGGTAGTTATGCAGGAAGATATAGAGTACAGGATAAAGGTGTTTCCCAATATGCAAGCCTTGGCAGGGATGGGTATAAATGTCCTATATACAGGAGGTGGGCACTCTAGGGAGATGACTTTGGGCTGATATTAGCATCAGGGTTAGGAGGGTATTAAGGGGTCTTTTTGATACATTAATGACATTATCTTAATTCAACTAATGATACATCATGTTTTATGGACTTGAGAGGCATTGGGAAGGGTAGTTCGGGTGGATGTATAACTATAGGTTCAAGCTGCAGGTATGTAGGTGAAGACTGATGTGAGGCAGACCGGGTGTCATCTAGGGTGACAGACACAGCTTGGGTAGGACAGGTGACAGGTGTTTGGGCTGACTGTGTGGGTGTTGTCTCTCCCTCAGCTCTGGATCCAGTGCTTCCCAACGGCCCGTGTGGCTCGGGGGAGCCTGGCCAAGCCTACACTGGGGTTGGAGGCTCCCACGGTGCCCCTCCCTCCTCCCTCTCTCCACCTTCCTCCTCAACTGCCCGCGCAAGTCTCTCCACTGTAAAGCTCCTCAATACTGTCACCTTTGAGACTATTGATTCCACTGATTATGATGATGATGAGTGTGTAGATTCCTCGAAGCCCGGTGAGAGGCTAGACCTCCTCACCAATGCCGCATCAGAGACCGTGGACTCTGGCATTGGCAATGATGAATTAGGTGCTGAAACTAGCATATCTAGATTTCTTAGTCGAAGTGATGAGGCCAAAGTTGAACAGAGTGATGCTGTGAGTGGGATGGGTGAGGGTGGATCTTCGCCATTTAGGTTTAGCTTTCAAATGCCATTGTCGCAAAAGGATAGGGAACTGTCCTCACCCACAGCCAGCGACCGCAAGACTTTTACCTGGGACACAGAAACGAGTGTCCCTTCCTATGCAAATGCCCAGTCTTCTAGCCCAAAGGTTACTCTGGTGACCACAAAATTTGCGTCATTATCAGTGCGTTCACCAGATAGGGAACAACCCCCCCCCTGTAAAACTTTCCCCGAAACCTCCAGCCCAAGTGCCGTGCCCTCCTCAGGGATCTTCAACATCAAGCTCCTGAAAGAGAACCTTCTGAGGGAGAGTGAGGGACTGGACCCCCTACAGCCATCGCCTAATCTGGAGGACTCTTCTTCAACCAGTAGTTACCTGACACTGTCTGGCTCCAGCGGCTTCTTCTCCAAGTCTAACGCCACGGACGAGGTTCCGTCCTCCAAGACCTCACCCACGGCAGAGACTGATTACCCAACTGAGGTCAATGGCGAAGTGCCTTCCAGCACGTTCAATTTTCTGAGGTCTCCTGCACGGACTGAACCTGAAGCTCCCCCAACAGAGGAAATCCCGAGCACAGAGTCCTTTAGACCCACCAGATTCTCCTTCCTCACCCGAGATTACCTTCCACCTCTGGATAGTTCAAGTGAGGAGGAGCGAGCCCCCGGGTGGCCTTCCTCCTCCTCAGAGCAACCCATCTCGTCGCCTGTGTCAGGATTCACCTTCTCATTCTCAAGGAGCAGCGAAGCCTCGGCCACCACGCTCACCAGTGCCACGGCCACACCTGTCCTTGCCACCACCACTTCTCTGCCTCAAGACAAGTCCAGATTTCTCACCTTCCTCAACCTGAGACACTCGCCGGGGTCTGAGTCACCTCCCTCTGTGGCCAGCGGGGAGAGTGAGCAGGTCTCCACCCCAGGAAGTGTCCCAAAGCTCAATTACCGTGAAACCCCCAAAGTCTGTGATGATGAGGATGGTGAGACAGTCAAGGATGAAAACACTGACAAACTGCTATCAGAAAAGATCAAAATTGGGTCCTCAGAAAGCAAACAGTCAGGAGAGGAAAAGAAAGGTAACCTTACAGTATTAAGTAGGATTCAACCTTGCTCGACTGTTACTCTTGTTCATCAGAGTAAATGTAGTATATATATTTGCTACACGTAACACTCTAGCAAGGTTAGGTAGACAGCCATGTATGTGTGGTGCCAATGAAGCGATATTGTACCTTTGAAACCTGTAGTGCAAGGGTCAGCTCACTATGCACCAGAATGAACTTTGTACAATAGTTATGCACAAAACAGTAGCTTTGAGTACTGGAAAGCTGAGAATTTTACGGTCATGCAAGCTGACCGACATGTATATAACTTTCTAATTTTTTATTTTACATAGGCTAGAGAGAAAAAAAAGTGTAAGCTCTGTAGGTAAAAAGGAAACTGCTCTTTTTCTTTTGATTTTTGTGCATACTGATTCACGTTGGAGACATCGTGCCATCTCGGTTACTTTTTTTTTTTCATGTACCAGCACACCCTTTGTGTTCCCCACCACACGTTCTGTTTGGCCACTGCATTGTTTCCTCATTTATATACTTTCCTTATTCTACCTCAAACCCTCAGCACTCACACCCTCAGTAGCGTTTGTTGTGATGAAGCAGCCAAACCCTCTCTGGGAGTTAGACAGGCTCGACCCTTCCTGATGGGTTTCCTTACAGACCTGGAGGAGACCGAGGCCCAGGAACTGCAGAGGAAACTGGAGATCCTGAACCACATTATGGACCAGGAGACAAGAGGGGCACCTGGCAACACCAGGAACCCCCAACTCAATCTTATGTGTGAGTGTGTAACGGAAGGTGCTGAGAGAGAGCGAGAGAGAGAGATTCAAGGTTTTTGGTGATCGGAGTATTAGTGAATCCGGTGAATAAATGACGATGTAAATGAATGGAATATGAATAGAAGATTGAAGATAAAGTATTCAATGATTAGTTGTGATAACTAGTCCATTAGTGCGTCTTATCAGGGCACAAATATAAGGTAAGAAACTCATACTAGGGATTTTATATCAAGATAATTGGTGGTGTGAGTTTTGTGAGTATCTGCCGGGAGTGTGAGGTGACCGAGTGTGTTGGGTGAGTGTGAGGTGACCAAGTGTGTTTTGTGAGTGTGTTGGGTGAGTGTGAGGTGACCAAGTGTGTTTTGTGAGTGTGTTGGGTGAGTGTGAGGTGACTGAGTGTGTGTTGTGACAGAGTAGAACAGCGTTGTCAAAACAGTAACCCTGGTTCAAAGATATGATTTTACCCTCATCCTATCATCCATGCTTATGAATTACCATGAACAGTGATGTTTTTTACTCTTTAGTTTTCTTTAAAGGAAGTAACATTCTACCTACATATGTTGTGTTTAGGGTTATATCTCTGGTGAGTGTACAGTATGTTTATGTATAATCTATAATCCATTTAATTATTTTTAGGTTGGGGATGTTAACCCTTTGTACAGCTTCATATCCTTTGAAACTCATATTGTTATTGCTTTTTTGAATTATGCTTTTATTGCTTCTATATCATCTTTATTACATTGCTTTTTCCTTTTAATGAGCTGGTATTGTTATAGTTATTTTGAAGGTATTCTGATTTGCAGTGATGACTACATTGAGAAGACACAGTGTTGCCGTGTATGGCCTTCAAGGACTAACCGATAACTTTTTCTATGAATGTTATACTGCAGGAAGAAAGGAAGATACATACTATTTGCATGTAGGAATATACAGGAATATAGCGCGAGGGATATGTTCTCATGCTTTCCTTTCATATATTTCAAGTTGTTTGAGGAAGATATTTTGAGATATACTAATGTAGATGAACACAATTATGGTGACACTCCAATATTGTACTTTTCCCTGAATCTGACAGTACTGTTGTCACTGGATAGTTTTAGAAGTATCAGTTAATGTTGTTTGTCCAGTTATAAATGTTCCCTACTCAGGCCAAAGCTAAGACATCTTGGCTGAACCTTATCAATAGCCAGGAGTCATTGGACTTCTTCCTTAAACTAAACCTGAAGCCAGTCAATGAAACCGTAGCTCAGATTGTCCCTTGTCTTGTGTTGTTAAGTGTCCTAATCTCCTCCCCGTGAAGTTAGTGCTGGAGAGGTAATGCACCAGTTATAGAGAGCACCAGGGAACTAACACACATTCTAAACAACCTCTGCCAACAGCTGGGATGTCAGAGGACAGTGACTACACCAGTGACATCAATTATCCAGTGGGACAGCCGGCCAATTCTTCCGCGTCACAGTTCTTGGGTGTGGCCACTCAAATGTCCACACCACAGAGGTCACTGGAGACAAGCCGTGAGAACTCGTATGAGAGGGATGATGGTGTGCAGTATAGTGGTGAACCAGGGTATGGTGAGGGCTACGACAAGGGGACAGCGGATGATTATTACAGCTACACGCTAGAGCACAACAAGAAGAATGAAGGACACAAGCTTCCCTCCTCCATAGCGGACGAAGACCTTTTCTACAATAGTCGCCCTAACAACAGGAAAGACTATAGGTGCAGTTGGTTTGAGTGTTGTGTCTCTGTCCTTCTCTCTTTTCCTTTCTAAAATTCTTCCTCCCTTCCTCATTCTCTTTTATTCTATCCCTGTCTCCTAGCTCCCTGACGTATAACTTTAGAGGCTTCCTTCCTGGCTTCTTTAGTTCTCAAAGTCTGCCTAGTTACAATGAACAGTGACTTCTTGGAATTCTTAAGCATCATACTCTACCAGTAATGAAGAATTTTGTCAGTATCTCTTTTTTCCAAGGAGAGCAGTAACTGGAGTGTAGTAATGCTATGACACTTGTATTCCCCAATGGTTCTCATGTTTGTTGAGGTATCATCCATGTTGTAGTCCTTTGGCGTCTACTTGTAACCTTAGCTAACCAATTTTTCTATAAGCTTGTTATTCTGTGTGTTTGAAGAAGCATAGGAGAGACACTTCAGGCCACTCTTAGCCTCACCGCCTCCTCAAAAACCCTGCTGACCAAATATCATAAATTCATCTTCAAAAACAAGTATTGGCTCTCTTTCATTATGGTTAATTGAAGCAATAATTTATTGATATTAATTCAATAACATAATAATAAGAAAAAGATGATAAGATGTAATGACTCCTATGAGCCATGATAAAAACTGCCTTATTAGTTAATTGATCAAATTTGGCAATACATGGGTAGTCAAATGACTGTGTTTAGTGAGGTTATCAGGTGTAGCAGAAGGGTGGCCTGGCTTGCCCCTCGCATGGTGAAGGAGAGTGACTGATCAAGCCTCTCTCTCTGTCCTGTCCTCGTCCCCTGTAGGTATGAACCGGATCCGTTGGATGAAGATATCAGGTATTGGGCTGGAAGCGAGCGTGTGCCTCCCATTACGCATGTTCCTGCTCATTCACTATCCCTGCGTACCATAACCTCACATTAGCTTATATACACCCTATTACTACTACCACTATTACTACTGCTGCCAGAGCCCCTAATTACCACCTGCCACTACTGCCTGCTGTCACTGCTGCCTAGTCTTGCTACCATTCAACACCTTTGCCTTTCACTTCTATACTCATGATGCAACACTATCATTGCTCTCCTTCCTTTCTGTCTTTGTTAGTGTGGAGTCCTTGATGCATATTGGTCTCTCTCTTGGCTGATCAAATTTTTTTTTCAGGTTTTAGGCATCTTAAATCACTCATTGTTCTATTGTATACTGAAAGGATATTGTAGTTTGGCTTCCCTTATTTTGCATGATATTATTCTTACATAGATCAAATAATTTTTTTCTTATTTGAATATAAACTTGGTCTGTTATAGATTTATATATATTCCATAATGTTTACATTACCTTTTGAGATATCAAGTTTTCTAGAACGCTTCATAATTTTATTTAAAATGTAAATACGCACTTTTTGTGGTCTTACTGCAACTTAGGGTGAGCTTCGTTGCTTCTATTACACTATCATAGGGTAGTTTTTGGGTCTAATTGCATCACTATTTCTTCATACTTTAGTACATTTATTCACTCTCTCAAGGCTGACCAAAGTTTGAGTAGACAGTGACAACACAAACCTAGCTATATAGTATGTACCATTTACCCAACAGCACTGTATATGGGTTCCTGCCGTACTTCAGCACACCTTAGTTAGGGTTTTATGTTAGATGTGTTGCCTTGAGTTATTATTTTACTTTGCAAAACTATTCAACTTGCTGCATGTTGAATGGTCAAACATTACTTCATTGAACTAAATTTGGAAATAATGCCAAATTGGTTTATCAATAATTCTTCAACTCTTATAAATCAGTATAATTTATGTGATATATGTCTTGGGCAAATTTATTAACATTAGGCTCTTTATAAGAATATGAGTATCTACTATATATATATGTGTGTGTGTGTGTGTGATGTATGTATGTGTGAGTGTGTCCGAGTGTGTGTGTTGCATGGTGTTGCGGGTGCCTGTCAGTGTTACAGAATGGTGTTGCCTGAGTGTATCCTGTGTTCTGTTGCTGATGTAATGTTTTCCGGATGATGTGTTCTATTTGTATGTATGTGTGTATAGGTGTGTGTGTGTATGTGTGTGTGTGTCGCAGTGTTTCCTTCCTGCGCATGCATCTATAGTTGAACTACCTCCTCTTCTTCCTCCTACCAAAAGTTTCTCAACATTAACCAATTCTGTTCATTAATTCTTATCCCATATAATGCATATGTTCTTCCGTCTAAAGCCATTTAGATGAAAATATAATATTGATTAAATTTCCTTTGATATGTATATAAATATTTTACAAATATGAATTATCTGTAGATGATGTACCCTGTTTTACATTGGAAATGTAGAACAGAATTTTGATAAACATCATATATATCTTTTATAGTAGATCTATTATGTATATTTTTGTAGATTTGCACTTTTTAAGATGAATAGACACAGTAGTGATTCAAGATGTGTCAAGGTCTGTGAAGAGTGATTGAAATAATAGTCTATTTGAATTGTAACTTATGTATATATGAAGATATTAGTATTGCATAGGTGAAAGAGGCTGTAAGTATGTGTGTGTGGGTGTACATCTCCGCGTGAGTGTGTGTGTGTGTGTGTGTGCATTCACTTACGGCAGTTGCAGTGTGTTTTGCCATTGGTTTTGAAAGGCAAGTGTATAAGTGTTTGTATATATGTTTGCAGAGAAGTAATGATACAACATCCATTTTTCTTTAATAACAGGGATTCACAAAACCTCTCGAACCAAGTGAAAATTTAACTTAACCATTTCGCTCTACAATTCAATCAAGAGAATTGCTATGATAACCAACATAACAACAGACATTTGCCCAGAGGTATACAGCATACAAGTGACAGCCAACACAGGATAGCTAGCGTGGCTGACACTTAAATGAATTGAGCATCTTGTGTTGACCCGTGATCTGATCCTCCCACAGCCCGGTTAGCTACTACAGCAAGTCCGGCTTCTTCTCCGGCAGCCAGAACGAGGAGACGCAGCCTTCCAAGACTACCACTACCTCTAACAATGCCCGAGGGAAGCTGACGAGAGGTAAGTCCACCCATGCCAGACCCTTATGTACCTTCATCCATCCCTCATCAGTGAACACTTACAAACATACACTGTAATGTATTTTTGTATTGTTCTGTATTATATCATTTATGTTGTTTATTTGAAATTTTGTTGCAGCCAATGATTTCAGTTTGATGGATGTGTGTATAATGTTATTAGATTGTTGTAAGGAATCTGGATTTAATAATTGACCCAATGAGAAACAGTAACTAAACCCATATAATTAATTTGTATTTTTTATTTTATATTGAAATTTTTTAGCTTTATGTAAATCAGTCACATCGAAGTTTATGGAAAATATTGGCTGCAAATATTTTTAAGTTATCCTCTCAGATGTATCCTGAAATACTATAATGGAACTTAAGATCAGTCAAGTTTTAGATTAATTGGCATAAAAATATACAGAAAACACAAACCAACTTAATCTTTATATATGATCAAAAGAAAACTGTCAAAATTGCGGGGAATAAAGACACATCTGAGAACTCACACATACATTAAGTTGTGATATTTTGATTTAACACACAAACTCAGTAGCTTATAGACTTGTAATGTAAAGGTAGCACTAACCTGTGTAATTATCATCTATATTTCATTGTTCAATAGCCAAGCAGCACACGGAAGAAGACGGTAAAAACTAACTATAGCTTGTGTTGCAATCCTAGACAATGTTTGCTTACCTCCATGTGTCTTACGTCCAGTACACTGACCTGCAGCACTTACTTCTGTTCTGTTACACACCCTAACCACATGCTCCTCGTGTTTCAATGCTCACAGCGACCCTTCAGGAGAGTGGGTTAGGCAGCATTACGGGCTATGATAGGATGAGAGAGCGAGAGAGAGCGAGAATGTCTAATGGATGCTAATACTACAGGTAATTGAGTATGTTTCAAGTTAGTTCAAAATTTTGATAGCAGATAAATGGTTTGCTACAAATGCATACATATTTAGTCGAGGGAAGTAAATGTAAGTGGATTGCAAGATATATGAAGTTCTGAATTCTTAGCTTTTGAGAAACATAATTTAAGAAGGAAGAGACAGGAGCTGTACTTAGCATATTTCAGTGTTGAAATAACTTGCCAGTAAATATGTTTCACTTCAGTGCAGTTTGTATGTATGTATGTGTGTAATTCACTGTACAGTCTGCTGCTGGTCTCTCGAGACAGCCGGCCGTCCCCCTATGGAAAGAGCTCAGAGCTCATACTGACCAATCTTTGGGTTAGACCGAGACCACTCACACACAACACACCGGGACAACAAGGTCACAACTCCTCGATTTACATCCCGTACCTACTCACTGCTAGGTGAACAGGGGCTACACGTGAAAGGAGACACACCCAAATAATCTCCGTCCGCCCAGGGGATCGAACCCTGGCCCCCTCAGTTGTGAGCTGAGTGCGCTAACCACTATGCTAGCGGACCGTGTGTGTGTGTGTGTTTAATATTGAGGGTGTTGGATTAACATAGTGTGTTTAGCAAACTGAATAATGGAGGTGTGACGGCAGCCAAGTACTAATATCCTGTGAGCACTCTTGAGTACTAACTATTTCATCCTGTATGTCAAGCTTGTTCTTATGATGCAGATAAATGCTTGCAGCTTTGATAAAAAAATAAGACTAGAAAATAAGATGTAGCAACAGTTGCTTTAAAATTTTTGTTTTGCCATCCCAAGGTAATCATAGAACATAATATAATACATAATATATAAACATGTAATACTGTATATCCCTTATAACCATAAATCCCTCATTCCACCTAAATTCCACAAGTAATACTAATGATGCTTAAAACAATCTTACCTAGATGTAATTATACACTAGAGTTGAAACGTATGCAAGGTTGAACAGCTTAATTATGCACTGTTAGAACTTGCATGATAGGAAACACTTTATAAGGGAACAATTACTATGAAAGTGTAGTCTGATATTCAGCTATTTATTGAACATTATTATTTATTTATATCTATATATGAATAGAGAAAAAAAACCATGATTACTACTGCAAAACAAAAAAACATTAAATGACGAATCTGACTGAGATTGGGAAGTAAGTTTGTGATGTAGTGAGAAACTTGTGCAAAAAGTATAAAATGATAGCAAAGAACGGGATGTGGGAAGCGATCCATCACTCTTGGACACTGTGTCTTGTGTCCAAACCAAAGACTCATCATTCTCTTGCAGGAAATACACGCCGTCCCAGCCTAGAGAGACAGACGACCCTGTATGACGAGCAGAGTGGAGGCCAGCGCACAGAGGGAACCAGTCGAGAAAACAGGTACTCTAACTACCATAGCTACTATCACCAGTACTCCTCCAGCCAGGAAGACCCAAGGTATGTTCCCTCCCCTCTACCCACCCTACTCCAAGGCGGTGGGAGCAGCCAGCCATGGAGAGAGCATCACCACGTTTTTTTTAGTGTTTTTATTATATATTTTATTTCACATTTTCTTTTGATATGAAGAGCAGTAAATTTTTTTTTTTTTTTTTTTTTTTTTCCCGTCTTCCCTGCTCAAAATGAATCCTCTGAGGCCTCTCCATGGCTATCTGCTCCCCACCACCTGCCCACTTCAAGCCAACACACCCACAAAGCTGCATGCTGCCCATCAGTCCGTTGGTCCGCCCACAGTCCTGCGCCTGCCCGCCCGCCCACCCCCATGTGTCACCAGTGGTTTCTCTCGTGTGTCCATGGACCATCGCCATCTCTCCGTGTGTCTTGTTCAGTCCTTCTTCCTGCTGGCCTCACCCCCACTGTCTTCTCTCCCCCGCTGCCCTGCCGCCGCTGCGTGACATGAAGGGAGTCTGCATATCTTCCAGGATTGTGTTGGGGAACAGCTCTCCTTGCTGCCTCAACCCACCACCCTCAGCTTCAGGCCATCCATAGCCTTACTAGTGCACCATCTTCCTCTTAACCCACGGGGGAGCCAGGTGCTGAGGGATTAGCTAAACCTCTATAAATAAAAACACCTCAAGCAGATTAACTAATTGACTGGATCACCGTGAACTATTTTTTGGGTGACTGGGTTGTGGTGAATATATTGCATTACATTATCTTGAACCTACTGTGCTTCTATGGATGGACAGTAATGATTATTTTGATAATCTTCCTCTGTGAATGGCTATGTAGTCAAGCCAGTTATGGTGAATCATCGTAGGTCAGTGTCGGTGCACATTCACATGAGTGAGAGTGAGAGGTAGCGAGAGAGTGCGAGCAAGAGCGCGAGCGAGAGAGAGAGAGAGAGAGAGAGAGAGAGACTATGTCAGCAATAATAAAGGTGTAACTTCATAATGTTTTGGATGTCATAATTAGTCGCATCATAAGTTGATATGTAATTGTGTGAATGATCGCGTGGGGATGAGATGGAAGGGAATGGAAGAGGTTTGAGAAGCAGAATCAGTATAAACATGAAAGGCCAGGATTGCACCATTTCTAAACTTGAGTTACTAATATGAACCTCAGTCTTTATGATGAAGTACCAAGTTGTTACAGAGTTTGTACTGCAGATGTGGCTCATTTCAGGGTCGGTCTTTAATGCTATATGTATTCTAGTGAACAGTTGGCATATTTTTATAGAAAGGTTAGTTTACTACTCTGCAGTTTTAATACACTCCCTTCCATAAAGTTCAACAAAAACATCAATCATAACTAGGATGATAAGTTTTAGTTGATGATTTAGGCATCAAGTGTTAGGTTTCACGTATAGTAATTAATTTACAGCTTAGGAATTACCTTTAAACAGGTTTAGTATTGTCAGAAGGAAATAATAACGTGTGTAGGGTTTAGTAACAGCCTTTTGATATTCTTAAAGGGTGTCATAGGTTTTAGTGACTGTCACAAGTATAATTCTCATGGTAGGGTGATGACACTGTAGATGCATTATAAAACAAGATTAGGAACCTCTTTTCATCCGTATTATGAAACTGATTCTGGAATAACATTGAAAGATTAGTTTTTTTTAAGAAATGGAACCCTGAATCTATAAAGTGAAGAACATTTTGCACAGCAGAGACATTAAAAAAACAGATAATGTGGCCATAAATAAGTTTTCTTTTGTATTGTCTGCAAACTTGATCAGCTTAGTTGAATTTAATACTGTCACCAAGACATGTTGTGGTGGTGTGTGTAACATGTATCTATTATCTATGAAAAGTGTCAAATTCTTCCATGTTCAATGTATTAACAGTTTCAATTAATTCTGCCTTGTGTGAATGAACATCTGTGGATAATTATTGTTTAGGCTTTTGCACCTCTTAATACCCTTGTGTAAATAGCCAATTACTATGTGGCCTGAACACTTCTCTTCACACCTGATCTTGTGTACCATATGTGTTATGTGTCACTGCTCTCATACTATTTTGATGTCCTCAACACTCTGTCTACTAACTTATGTGTGTCAATTGTTGTCTCCACATTAACTTAGCATTTTCTGGTTTTCATTTTTCAAACTCACTTTCTGTTAATTGTCGTCCATATGGGTTTATATGTATTTTTTTTTTATTTAGTTACAGTCTGAGGCTTTTTTCATATCCTCATGTGCAAACTGTGGCTCTCATCCCATCTCCTGTGTGTAATGTGTGTATGTTGGAATGGTAGAGTTGTTGTGGCGAATGAATGCTCTCGGACATCTTTATTTTAATGGTATTTCCGTGTTTTAGGAAACACTTTCTTTACGAACAAAATATTCTCGTCAAAACTTATATTTTTAGGCAATCGGATTTCTTTTCTTGAATTGAAGTTTGTCATTTGGTCGTAAAGGACATTAATTTTGACCTATAAATATTTTTCCATATAAAAAGGGCAGTCCTCATTACTTACCCAGATTTTGAATGGGTAAGTTTTTTGGCTGCATATTTTAATACTTTGGGTAAAGGGTGATGTCATTGTACCCTTGTTGTCCGTGTGAGGTGTTAGGGTTTAATCTCACCCACACGCCCACACACACATAAACACCTGCTACAGCCTCACCAGCCCACCTTGTATGGGCAGCCCAGCTCTCCCCCATGTGGGTGTTGCGTTCCCCATTCCCCTACTTCCTCTCGGCTTTGCTCAAGTAGCCTTTGTTGACCATTAGCATTATCTGTTCTGTGCCCCTCCTCCCCTCTGGGCACCAGTCCCAAGAGTGCCAATGGGTGCCACTTGTAATTTGTAGCAGTAGCAGTATTTTATTCCCAGTAGAAGTAGATCTGTAACAAGAGGCTGCTTATTTAAATTCCACTGTATTACTCTGATTACAATAAATAAGTTGCTGCTTCATAGCTATTGAATTTTGGTGCTGCTGTAGCATAGTAGAATGAATAAGACATTGAAGTATCCTTAGACATAAATATTTGAAATGCATCTTAATGTTCATTAGCAGTTTTTAATGCTACAATATTACATTAATTTCTTGAGGTTTAAGATACTTCTGAGAAGATTTGAAACCAGTGAATTTAGTAATGCATTAATTTTAATCAGCTAGTATACGAGTATGATTCTTGATGCAATATTTTCCCCCTTTCTAAAACATTAGTTGAAATATTAGGAGAAGAAAATCCCACTCACAAAATTCACAAAACTTGGGATTATACTTAGATTATCCCAGCAGGAGACAAGAAATTGTTTGCCTGGTTTTCAGTATAGGTTCCTGATTCTTAGCAGCATTACCTTACCCTCCCCTCTCAACAGCAGGTGAATCAGTCAGATTGCTTTTGATTTGTCCTTTATTAAGCTGTACACTATTTTTTAAAGATGTATTTGTACAGATATTGGGAAGTGTGAATGGTTAAAGTTTGATCTCAGTCTGATAATATACAAGGATTTCTTTCACCTTTGATAAGTCTTTCATCCTCATCTCACTTTTTTAATACTTGTCATGTTATGAATATTTATAGAAAGTTAATATACATCCAACATAAGTTTCATCAAAATGTCTTCTTTTTGTGATTATGAAAAAATAATTATACATATATAAAGTTTTGAGTTAGATAGAAATGTGTTTTTAGGGCCAAGTCAGCTGTATTTTAATGGTTTTAATGAACTTAATCATTAAATATGTGACATTCTTCTATATACTCACAGGTCTTACTCACTCTGCCTTTCAAGAACAATGTGAAACTTTAAATACTTTGCTATTTTGATGACAGTTTGCCATTTGTTTTATTAAAGTTTCCTTGTCAGTTTATTTAGTCTCATCAACTTGTGGTCTTTCATTGTGAATAACTAATCTTGATATGATATTGATATAAAAGTTACTAATATTTATGGTCACATCTTTTTTCAGAAGTAAGTATAACCAAATTATGTTATGGAGTAGGTAGTAGACACCTGCCGCCCGGTGGAATACTCCAGGAGAGGTACTTACGGGGATGTAGGCAGTGCTGCAGACTGAGTGATTCCCCGTGTCCTCTCTTCCCGGTTCCCTTAGTGTCTCATTTACACAAGAGAGCAGCTGCAGCCTGCCCTCTAAAGACAACTTCTTCTACTACCTACATAACATTACACTTTTATACTCTCTTCAAATCAAAATTTAAAATGGCTTTACCACACTCAGCCTTAGAGTCCCCATCTGGGGAGGGGACCACAAATGTCCCCAGGTCGGACTGCCCCTCTGCTGACAACCTCGGGTGTCTTGACACTTCTTCTAATACTTTTACTCTCGATTTCTGCAACATTCGTGGCCTTAGATCTAATTTCCAATCTGTGAAACACCATCTCTCCTCCACTTAACCTCATCTTCTCTTCCTAACTGAAACACAGTTGTCTGTGACTACTGACAGCAGCCCCTTCTCTGTTCTCTCCTACTTTCTCTATCCTCATTTTCAATCCAAAGCTGGCTGTTGGGCATATGTGCGTAACGACATTACTTGCTTGCTCTCGTGCCCACAATCTTGAATCTTCAGAATTTTCTACCTGTATCCCTGACCGTCTTGGAGACATGCCCAACATTCTTGATCTTTTCCTAACTTCCAATCCTTCAGCTTACTCTGTTAAACTTTCCTCTCCATTGGGCTATGCTGATGACACCACCTTGCATTTTTCAACATCGTACAACAGACGCCCAACCCAACAAGAATTAAATGACTCAAGGCGAGATGCTATAGGACGTTTAACTTCTGATCTTTCACTAGTTTCTGATTGGGGCAGAGCAAACTTGGTTTTGTTCAATGCCTCAAAAACTCAATTTCTACTACTATATACTTGACATAACCTTCCAGATAACTATCCCCTCTTCTTCAATGACACTCAACTTCCTCTCTCCTCCACATCAAACACACTCAGTCTATCCTTTACTAAAAATCTAAACTGGCAATTTCATATCTCTACTCTTGCTAAATCAGCTTCCAAGAAGTTAGGTGTCCTATGGCGTCTACATCCATTTTTCTCTCCCTCTCAGCTGCTTGTTCTGTACAGGGGCCTTATCCGCCCATGTATGGAGTATGGCTCTCATGTCTGGGGGGGCTCAACACATACAGTTCTTTTAAACAGGGTGGAGTCTAAAGCTTTTCGTCTAATTAGCTCTCCTCCTCTAACTGACTGTCTTGATTCTTTAAGTCACCGACGCAATGTTGCATCATTATCTATCTTCTACTGCTATTTTCATGCTGACTGCTCTTCTGAACTTGCTAACTGCATGCCTCCACCCTCCCGCAGCCTCGCTGCACAAGACTTTCTACTTCTTCTCATCCCTATTCTGTTCATCTCCCTAATGCAGTATCTTCACTCTTTCATCCCTTACACTGGTAAACTCTGGAACTCTCTTCCTTTGTCTGTTTTTCCACCTGCCTATGACTTAAACTCTTTCAAAAGAGGAGTGTCAAGACACCTCTCTCACTAAATTGGACTTTCCCCCCCTCCCCCCCCATTTCTATATTTCTCCTACTGTCCTCTTTACAGAGTCTGGTGACAAGCGGGATTTTTTTTTAACTTATTTTTGTTTTCCCTTAGCCAATACCCTTTTAATGTAAAAAAAACAAAAAAAACAAACAAACATAGCTAGTTTTTATTTTGTATATCTATAGTAAACCTTTCACCAATTGTTATTAATGTAAACCCAATGTGTTTCAGCAGTGCACCAGCAGCGGGGGAGGGGGAGTATGGCCTTGAGAAGAAGGCAGGGAAGGAGGAGCCAGTGGAGCCTGGTTACCCGAGTGAGCAGGAAGGGTGGTATGACAAGGAGAGGACAGATGGGTACTATGGTGACTACAATAAAGAGTGCTACAAAGACAAGGGTTACCAGAATGATAAGAGTGATGATGGGTACGCAGGGGAGCAGTACGACCAGTATGGGTACAACTATGACCAGTATCCCGGGTATAATGAATATTATGGGTATGATAAGACAGGAGAAAATTACGACTATGCTCAGTATGGGTATTATGGGGAAGATGGGACGTGGATTTACTATCAGAATTATGATGGTTACTATGGGTACTATGACGAGGCTGGTGTCTTTCACACTTACAATGAGAACTACAATTATGCCTATCGGAGCAATGAGCATTTGGACTCAATGGCAGAACTGCAAGGTGATATTGGGAAAAATTATGACCCTTCCAAGATGATCACTGCTCCCTCCAGCCTGGCCTCCACCCTCGCCTCCACCCTCACCATCACCACCTCAGCCATCACCACCACCAAGGCCCTCAACTCCGTGCTCACCACCACCTCTTCCTCCACCACTGCTAAGTCTGTGGGCAACCATGTGGCTCCTGTACCATCCACACAGCAGAAATCTGAGGGACTCTTCAACAAGTTGCTTCCTCATATTCCTATATCTCTTCCCTCCACCCTCACCACCACCACTGCTGCCGCCACCTCCACTGCCACCACCACCACTGTCACCACAACACAGTCCAGCAGGTTTCATATGCAGCCAGCAGTCTCACAAGCTTCACCATTCTCATCACAGCAGGCAGCACAGCAAAAGGCTGCTCAACAAAAACAGCAGCAGCAGCAGCAAGCTAAACCTGCTGCTGGAGGGTTTGGTCTTTTTGGTGGCATGAACAAGAAAGGTGGCCTTTTTAATGCCATGTCTGGCATCACGTCCAAGGTGAGTGATACGCTCAACACGGCTGTTAAGGAAGTCTCTGCAACTGCTGCAGCGGCTGCACAGCAGGCTAATGTTGCTGCACAGCAGACAACTAAGGCTGCCACAGCTAAAGCAGCAGCAGCAGCTAAAAGTGCAGGTATGGTCCCTCCACAGCAATCTCCTTTCGGCCAGAAACCTCCCACTGCTCCGCCAGGCAAGCCGGCATCTTCCATGGGCAGGACCCTCACCAAGCAGGAGAGTGTCAGGAGTGACAAGATGCCAGTGGACGAGGCTGAGCGGCGCTCACTTGCTACCCTGCCCGAGACCACTGACCCAAGTTATCAGGCTGATCTGGACCAGGTGAAGCATTAAGAATATCTACACCTATTTTATGTATTAAATGATCATAAATTTCTATATACCTATTTAATGCATTATGTATTGTCATATAATATGTTTGAGGCGGCACTTAAAAACATTATGATTAAGGATGATAAGTTTCTATTAGTGATTTATAAGCTATGTTAACACGTCCACCTGTATACTATACTCTACCCATCTGAAGCTTTAATAATTGTTACACTTCCTTTAATTATGTAACACTTTAGAGATATTAACTTTGTAAGGCATTTTTCATCTATACTTTTCCTGTCTACTAGACATCACTGTGGCAGCAGGACAGCTATGAGACAGCGCTCACGGACAAGACGCAGCCGCGGCAGGACAGCTTTGAGACAGCCCCTGAAGACTCCCTCTATGATGAGGATATTCAAGGTCAAGATGAATACTATGATGAGGACTATGATAGCCACTGGTCGAGAAGAGGGTATCCAGGTCATGTGAGTATACAGCTCAAGTCTAACCAAGGGAAGTCATCGGCTGGTATAGGGTAATGATCTCGGGTGCATTATGGCACAGAGCCTCTTTTATTTTTTTCTTAGGCTATTGTAACATAGCCAGGCATGTATTCTTAATATGTTTATTACAATGCATTAATTGATTGAATATTTATTGCTGAGCTGAAGGACAAATTGACATTTGTCTCGATATTACTGTAGTTTAGTGCATTGTGCCTTTCAAGTAGACCTAGTCAAAGAACCTTGCATATCTAAAAGTGGACAACATCCAGTTACCTTTAATCACCTCCAGGGCATACATAGTTTTTGTAGTTAAGATGCATTCATTAAACCCCATCTTTAAAGAAGCCTCAGCAGGTTAGCCATGACTGTAAAACTTAAGCCTGGTATAGTTACAGCTGTATGCTAAGTTAAGCCTCTGTAACCCATAAGGACCCTTACTACGATGATGATTACTATGATGATGACCGCCGTTCTCAAATCTACGAGGACGATTACTACCCAGACTCCTTCGATAATGATGATGTATCGAGCATAGTGGGCCCTGAGCGTGGCTTGCCTCGGTACCCTTCTCAGGTGAGGCTTGATAGGGTTACCTGATGTGTTAGAGGTCACTTGACGTCTCCTCAGTATTCCCTCAGTGTAAGACCAGGAAGCACTAGTCAAGGAAAACTAGTCAGAAAAGTAATCAGGGAGAACTATCAGGAAGGATTGTGGGTTGAGGTTGAGGTTGAGGTTGAGGAGAGAGTGAGTGAAGGGAGATTTTTTCCTGACCTGATTGAGAAGCTCTAGATAGGTTGCAGTGTTCAGTTTTTGTTACAGTGCTCTTGGCAAGGAGATGCACAAGGCAGAGTTGAGCTGAAAAAAACAGCACTTGATCTTAGTATTGAATTGTAATGTTATATAGTTTGAAATGCTGAGAAATTGATCTAAATGGGTAGCCATGAGAAGGCAGCGGCCGAGGATCAAACTCCTGACTGGACACTCAACGTACAATGATGTCTTACCAATCGGAGCATAATGATCACCAAGGTCCAATATATGCTGTCTTTACAAATTTATATATGTCTGCAATAACCAACAAAAGTAGCTATAGAACTAGCAGAATGGATGCTGAAAGGAAAATTTAACTAGATTTAGAAAATTCAAGGTAAATGTATCTAGAGAGCATATTTAGTTCGTATATTTACAGTGACTCAGTTTGTCAAGAGGTGACTAAGCAGTTTAGTTTTGAGTTTGAGAGAATGATATGAATATAGCATCTTGGTCATTCACTAACTTGTATAGAATTATTAACATGAGATGTTTTTAAATCCTAGAAAGTTACACACAAGTTCTCCCTGTAAACAAGATATATGATGGAGGCAAACGGCCTTATCATATGTGTCCCAGAAAAGTAGTTGAATATAACAAGGTGATTAGTGATTCCTTAGATAGAGTTGCAGTGTTACCTGAACTGAGATGTTACTACAGCAAGGTTTTAGTGGTTTGTTTGTTACCACAATGGGCATTTGGTGGTAAGGTTGTAACTTTGAGCAGCATTATCAGCATTGCATGGTTGAGGGAATGATGAGGTTGATGAAAATGCACCTTTGTTACTTTAATGCTGCATATTTTGCATAATATTCCAGTAGTTAGCTTGCTTTTTGTTGAGGTCTTGAATTAACTCAAGCAGAGATATGCATTATCAACTTTTTCACATACATCATTACTCATGCAAATGCAAGCATCATGGGAATGTTTGCTCTGGAAATTATGGTAATTTTGCAAATTCGTACTTTACCTGGAAACTTACAGCAGTACAAGGTTGGTACAGCTTGATAGATAACGGATTGCATAAAAGTACCTGAATCATATATTATTTTAACTGATATTTAAGATTGTTTTTGATACAATCTGTAGACACATTAAGAAGAATGCATATCAGAAACAGTGGTGTGTATGTATGTGTGTGTGTGTGTATTTATTAACCTAGTTGTATTTACCTAGTTGTAGTATACAGGGCCTGAGCTACACTCGTGTGGTCCCATCTCCGCATCTATATTTGTCTGTGTTTCTTTACATTGACACTGACACTGTTGTTGAAGCATTACCCGACAGGTCACTATGTGGTCTATGTCCTACAGGGTGACAGGTTCCTGGATGGGGACACACAGTACTCCACGGAGTATGAGAGCGGCACTGAGTCTAGGGAGGCTGTCAACGACCGGATAGAACCTTACCCTGGAGACCTGAGCAAGGTGAGCATGTGTGTGTGTATTGGTGTGTGTGTCTTGAGGTACTTTAGAGGCTGGGAGATTAAGGAAGTACAAAGTAGTAGTATGGTGAGACTGTGGAAGACCTTTACTTATGTACAGTTAACTTTGCATCACAGTGTATCTTAAGTGCACTCCAACTGTGTTCTGAAGGGAAGTATTTATATAATTAATTGATCTTACTTTTTATGATTTGAATGGTGACTAAACATGTTTTCTCAAAGTTATGGCAGTATTAATGTTGGTCACCTGTGGAGTATATATTTCATAATGAGTTTGCCAATGATCTCATGTGTGTCATTACAAAGTGGCAACATGGTGCAGCTTTGCTATTATTATATTGTACAATGATCTCTACAAGACTCCTACAAGGGAGCTGGTGAAGGTAAGTGTGAGTGCAGCCCTGTGTGTGTTGTGGTGGTGGTGTGCAATGTGTTCTGAGGCTGCACACCTGCACACTCAGTGGTGTCCTTGACCAGCCTGTGTAGTGTGTCAAGAGTAAGGTGGGTGGTAAGTGCAGCGTTGTGCTGATGTGAACCAAAGTTATGGTGTGTGCTGCCACAATAGGCTTATCCCTTCTCACAATTCAAATACCAATTAGTAGTAGTACTGTAGTATTTTTCTGCAGTTTGCTATGCTCTGTAATAAATTTGATATATACATCTAGTATTATTGCAGGTTTTTGTATTGTTTTTTGTGTGGTTCAAGTAACATTTTTGGAAATCTGCTTTTTTCTAATCACTAGTGGTGCTAGAGGCATGAGTGTGAGTGCGTGTGTGTGAGTTGGTGTGTGATAGTGTGTGTGAGGTGCGATCTTGGGTCTTTTCCTTCTGTGTTACGAAGCCACACGAACACTTAGCTCAAGCTCATTGTTATACCTGTAGACCTAAAAGCTGCAAATATGTGCATTAATCTTACTGAACTTACTTACACCTTCATTGATGTGACTCATAATAATCTGTAAAATATGCAAAAAGGATAACTGCTAAAACAAACATTTATCCAGATCAACTCTATCTTTTTTCTGTTTCCATCATCCTTCATGCTTTTCTTTGTTATTCAAAACTTCTTTCTATTCCTTCTTTCTTAGGAAAATGAGGAGAAGCCAAAGGAATCTAAGGTGAATATTTCTGCTTATATTAATCCTGCTAGACTCTTGGTACTCTAGTTCCTCTTCCTTGCCTCTCGCGTCAACATTCACTTGTAACAACTGCAAGTTAGGCTCAAATGTTAAGAGTGGTGGCTCCATGCTGGAGAGTAGATCAACCATATATTGATGAATTTGATAATTGTCCTGCAGAGTGGTATATTGTATTACTACAGTGTTAACTTTGGCAGTGGATCAGCTTCTCATATAAACTCTAAACTCACATCCCAAGCTTTTGTAAGAAAATTATTTAGCATTACGTACGTGTGTTTTATTTGTTCGTAAACCAAAAGTACATCCATGCGAACATTGTATTGTAAATAAGAGCTAATTGAGTTATATATATTTTTATGCTTTGTGTCTCAAATTGAATTGCAAGTGGTAGTTGCTTGTATTCAGTCCTGTGCATCTCCATTGTCTATGATATACTGAGATACGTATATCCATTGTGATGTTACTTTTGTGATGATTGTCTGATTGTCTCCTCATTAAGTTTATACATATCACTGTCATGTCCAGTGTCTTGTCTGAGTACAATTGTACTAATGTTACATCAAGTACCACCTCCATCTGTCATATATTACCACTGGGAACAAAGACGAAAAAAAATTTCAGCACAGTGAACAACAAAATTTTGTCATTGGTAACAATTACCAGCTTTTCTGTTTGATTACAAATCACTTAGGTGAGACTTCCTCTATTTCATCCTTTAAATAGTCAGAAAATTATTTACTTATTTATTTTTTTCAAAACTTTGGAATATGTTTTGAGAATAGTTATAAATTCTCCCATCCAGAATTATGACCTGACTAAATTATCCTTTTCACAGTAGAGACTAGATGAAAAGTTAGGAGTATGATGGAATGTAGAGCTTAGATCAGGTGACCCCAGGTGACCCCAGGTGACCCCATTCTTAGCAGCACTCACCCCTTGGTGGCCCTCAGATGTACCGTTTCAATTTTATTCCCCTTTACCACCTTTTTGTTGCCTCAGTCCCATTTGATGAGTTGGAACTATCCCTCCCTTGCATTATTTTCTTCTCCTGAACACAGGCAATACTTATTATTTATTTACTTTTCCATTGTTCTACATATTCTCTCCTGCTCTCCTACAAGCTAAATACAAAGATAATAACATAGTACCCTCAATAAATAACGTATAACCAGTCTTTATTAAGAATATTGTTTGGGAGCTGCTCACCTATCATCCTATTGATGCTTCCATACCTCCTCCGCTTCCCAGATTATTGATTTCGACATGAAGACTCGGGCGGAGCACGTGAAGGCGGAGAGTGATACCGCAAAGGTGAATTTTAGTTTCTCCAGTGCATGGTCCATTCTTTGCTATCGGCAGCACTCAGATATATCCAGAGACTTAATCAAGATAACTCGCTCAGTATGAAACAAAGCAAGCAACTCTCCCCCCTACTCCACTCCACTCTCCTTCACATTTCAATAAGATTTCACTGCACTGAAATATTTTTAAATATATATAGTTATCTATATATATATATATTATATACTATAATTGACTGTCACAGCACACATATACTCCCTTGAGCTTAGTCTTGCCTCTAGTCTCCCCTAGTGTGTGTGTGTGTGTCTCAGTGTCCCCTTTAGGTATAGCCAAGTGCCTCATATCTGTGCCTGAGACTGCTTGTAAAAGGTATTCTTAAATTTTTTTTCATCATATATTTTTGGTTATTAAAATTGCCTCAACCAATAAAACACTCACTAATGCAATCATAGACTGAAGTACAGTAATATAAGTCAATTTACTAGATCATTAAAACACTAAAACGAAATCTCGAACCACCTGCGTGAATGAAGAGATGCAGCTTGTGTCATTTGAATATCATTGAGGATTGTACGTGGAATGCAATCACTATAGAGCAAACTAAAGAACTAGACCTTCATTGTGTCACACGTTGGGTACTAACGAGATGCATGAGATACCGAGGTACATATAGGTATTGCCTTTACTATATACCAATATTATGATGTTGAATACCACATGCCCTAAAAGAATGATAGTAATAATACAATATACATCTGCTTACAAAAATATAGTATCAGAATTTTGATTTATGACTAGTTATATGAATCATGATTATGTATATTTTTAAAACTTATAATTCACTTTTTGATGCAGAAACTCTCAGATGTGAAGGGTGTGCTAGTTTGATTAATAAGATCTCACTATTCCCTCTATTGTTAGTGACAGTACTCTCTTCTCTCCTCGTTACCATCACTCCTACATGTGTGATTTTATTTTGTCAGAAAGATCTTAAATATCTTTGTTTCATTATTGATATGGTATATTTACATGTCATGCTTTCAACGATGCAGTTATTTATTTTTTTTCTCATACCAGTTAAAAAGTGAAGTTGTTAGTGCCTCAAGCAACACTGTACAGTTTCTTTACGTGACTGACTGGCCTGTGTTGTGGGAAGACTTGGCTTACTTAACTTTGGTAATTATTTCTGTCAAAGATGATCAAGATTATCTCAGTGACTCTGAAAGGATGAGGTTATGGGAATATTATACGGTCGAGGCTGCAGTGGTATTATTCCATTGTTTTGTTTAGGTCACATTGTTTTGTTTAGGTCACATTGTTTCGTTAGTGTTGACTGAAAACATGTCCAGCCTCTGGTGAGTAGATTGGCCTCAATTTCCTTTAAATGAATACGAAATTTCCCATCAAATTACTGACTAATTAAAGTATCAGACTGTGATATGATGAAGGTCTAACGTGCAATAATGAAAGACAATATAAGTTTTGTTCAAATACCTGTTGTAAATGTGTGTACGTATGCAGGTGGAAGTGTGTGTGAATGTGTCTGATGAGGATTATTAACACAGTTCTTTTTGGAAAATCTATAATCACTTCTTTCTATTTCACGGTTTCCAAAATTGTGCACAATCTTTGTATTCATAGAAAATTTGGCACTAATTTCAAGCCTTGAAAGACTAGCACACATCAGCTCTCCACACCTTAGGTATTTAATGGCTTGTGCAAACTGTAGCCTTCCTGGTTCATAGGAGTGCCAGGAACACTAGACTGTGAGCTTTTAATGCCACCCACATGGCACTGTCACCTTGGCTTTCTGTGTTGATGGCACTGAGGTGTGGTTGTTTTTAGGTGTCCCCAGAGGGAGGGTCTACCAGAGAGACCTCAGCAGCTAAAGACAGCAAAAAGATGTTATTCGAGGCAAAGATGATGCATATGAACACTGATAAGTCCACTGTAGCGCCCTCTGAGAAGGTGAACACCTGCATGCTCTCTTTGCATGATATCTCATAGAATTTCAAGGAGTAAGCATAATTAGGTTTCCTAAGATGCATTTGTGGTAAGAAGTGTGTTGTACAAAAGTTTACTTGAAACATGTCAAAACCTCATAGTTGGTATGTGCTGCACTACAGGTTCAGGCTGTAGGTGAAACACTACAATCTCATTATGACGGAAACATTGTTGAAAAGGAGCTTCCAGTCCATTCTGCAGACCAGACCCAAACGCTGGCACAAGCTCACATGACGAGCCAAAGTGTAGCCGAGGCTGATGTAAAAGTAATGTCCCAGAGCAAGGCTGATGTGGCTCCAAGGGAACCCACAATCAAAACTCAAAGTAGGACTGAAAAGAGTAAAGATATGCTTTTAAATTTTGAGGCCAAGCTGAGGCAAGTTCAGCTTGGTACCTCTTCACAGCCTTCCCAAGCACAGGTGAATAGAGACGTCACTTAAACACTTTGCTTTATTTATATCTGGAGCAAATTAACATGGAAATTTTTGAGATTCTTCCTCTTCCAAGAAATTATGCGCTTCGACTTTATATCTGAATCATTATGGTACCTTACTTGTGTCCCGAGGCATGTTACATGAATCTGTGGAGGGCCTCCACCCAGCATGTTGAACCATCTGCTTCCTGCATGGCCAGCACGAGGCCTCCTTGGTGGTGGCCATCGGCTACTCACAACCCACCTACTACTGGTGCTCTTCTTATCACCTTTTCCAATTCATTACTGAAATACATTTCAAATATATTTTTTAAGAAAAATTTATGGCAACTTTCTGTCACTCTGTTTCCTAGTGTTCATGTTTCAAGTATGTGACTATGGTTGGTACAGGCATGTCAGCTGCTCTACCAGCACCTCATCTTGTTGGAATCAGTATTTCATGGCGGGAAATATTTGCGCATGAGTCTTGACTGCTTTCCTTGACTATTTTGTGACAAATGCAGAATTTACTCTTACAATGCTGTGTTTACATTTTTTATTGCACATCTCTATTACTTTTGAATAAGAAACTCACAGTGAATTTGATTTTAGATATAATATATAATGAATTAATTTGTTAGTGTGTGAGGTTTTCGTAATGTTCATGATGTATATTGATGCGTCGGAGATTTGCCAACAAACATTTGATTACCACAATATGGATAACACAGTCGATTGTCTTTGTAGCAAACTGTTGTTCATTTTGTGAATTTATTGTTGACTTTTCTCGACATTCTACTTTTTATCTCGGGTTAAGTGTGTAACCTTTGTGAAGCTTACACTAGTGCTGATGAAATAACTTGACCTTCACTGTTCAGAGTGGTCCCACTGCGACCACCCTGAGCACGCCCGCTGAGCAGGTATCTAGGCAGAGCTCCTTCGAGGACAAAATGCGACAGATGAAAGGAATACTAAAGCTTCCAACGTTACCTACATCCCTACCCACCTCTTTACCCATCAAGGTGATTCTTGCTCACATGAAAGGGTTCTGAAATTTATTGACATATAGTTTCTCTTTTCACCTTTTGAATTCATGAAGAAGTCATATAATGATGATTAATAATTTTCAGATCCCCTCCAACTTTTTTCTCACTCATATGTGCATGAATATATTTTTGAGGAATACTGCAAACTTACGTCTTACTATTCATTAAGATGTTCAGGAACTTTGGATTATTTCTCCAAACTGTAAATTTTTTCATAGATACCAGATTTAACAAGAGCCTCAGTGCCTAAACCCCAGGCCAGTGCCGCTGCCTCGGCCCCCCGGCCCGCAGCAGCAGCAGAACAGACTAAGGAGGCTGAACACCCACCTCCGCAGAAGGTGAAGTGTAGGAATATTTAATCGCTCTCTCTCTCTCTCTTTACTACAGCTGCTACCCTCTCAGCCAATCAGTAACTTGCATGTGCCACTAACACTCCATCTTAAAACTCGCTGAGCTAGTGTCCCCGGATTCTTGTGTTCAGGGACACATAGAATGATTGCAGACTGATGGACCTGACCTTACATACAGTCCTCAGCCCACCTTTGTGCCTGCTTCTCTTAGGTCTTATTAGAGAAACAGCATAGTGGATGTGAGATCCAGTAAGATGACAAAATTATGTAAGGTTGAATGCTTTAGTAGGGGACATATGGAGGGGTTGTGAGTAACTTTTCTCACATCCAGTTGTTGCTCAGTTAGTTGCATAATTGATGCTTTACTCTGAGTGGAAGATTTAACCTCGGCCAGACGTGGCGTTAAAAGTATCAAAATTTAACTTGTTTATTTTGTTCATGTCATTCAACTTTCCGTCCCAATGTCATGGAATGAGACGAGTCCAATTACTAAGCAAAGGTTCACTGTAACAACTCGCAATGTTTATATGAAGTGAATCTGGCAAACTTGCCTTTGCTTGACTATTTGATCATCTTCTCTTGATTTATTTCACTTATCATCAAAGAGAAACTATAATATGGTAACCATATTAGCCTATAATATCAACATATAATTGGTATAATATATCTTATTTTCCCTTTAACTTAATCCTTCCACTTGGATACTAAGGCATAAGTGAGGAGGGTGTGGCACAGGTCCTGAGGCTCCGCCCAGGCACCTTACCATCATAATAGAGTTTGGCAGAATTTTTGCAAGTCCTAGAGAGATTTAACAAAAAAAGTAGTTTCTTGTATATATTAGATTGCTTATAGAGAGAGAGAAATAAGCAGAAAAGAATTTATGATATTACATCTTTGCTCCTAATATCACCGTAAAGAAAGTTGTATAGCACCTTTGGCTTCTAAAAACATAGGTAGAACTATCTCCTAGAGTGGCTGTACATCATTGTAATGATGCTAGTGTACAGGCAGCTGTGCCGTTGTACATCATTGTAATGATGCTAGTGTACAGGCAGCTGTGCCGTTGTACATCATTGTAATGATGCTAGTGTACAGGCAGCTGTGCCATTGCATAAACACTCTGCGAGTCTTAAAGATTTTATATATATATATATATATATATATATATATATATATATATATATATATATATATGTATATATATATATGTATATATATATATATATATATATATATATATATATATATATATATATATATATATATATATATATATATATAGTATACGTTTAAGTATTTTTGAATTCATAATATGCAAAGCATGAAATATAATCCATGATACCTTGAAGACTTTTTCCTGTCTTAAAATGAAAGGTGTTTTATATGGTATATCTTATTAACATGAAATGTGACTAGAAACGAATATCTGAAACACTCATTCACTCAGTAAGTTTTTTTTTTTTTATAACTTGTGACTTTTAGGTCACCCAGCCAGACCAAAGCAGCTCTGAGCCTGTAGCAGACCAAGCCAAGAAGGACACATTTGAGGAAAAGATGAAAACTTTGCCCAAACCCAGCTCTGAGGTGATTCTGGCTCTTGTCAAGCCTTTGTATTTTTGCCAAGTGCTTTTTTTTACTACTGTTTGAATTCTTCTCCAGGAAGTCGAGCATACAGTTTTGCACCTCAGGTGTTTTGATCAGAAATCTGACCAAGTGTCTCACTACCTCGTATAATTTTCTTATGCACATCCATCCTTTTAGCTTCACTTGTACACATTTTATCCCTGATGGACCTTTACGCATGGTGTGCAGCAATGCGAATCACCTGATGATAACCCAACCCTCACCACAACTCATATGAGCATGTTCTCCCCTTCTAAGTCCTGAACCTCTTTATGCTCTCACCCTTTTACTGCCCAGGGCAGTCATGTGAGAACATCTACGACAGTACTGAGTAGCATGACTACACCACCCTGCAGACCGTTACTGCTGCAGTATTCTTACTGGCCTATTCTTTCACTGATACTCTCTTATACTCATTTTCCATCACTTTATATTCTACTTGCACCAGCAGTAGTTTTGTTAATTGCACTAACATATTCTGATTAACCTTATTGCTAGAATTTATTTTATTCCTTACTCACTCTTGCATGATTGCTATTTAATTCTGGAAAAAACAGTTTTTACTTTACTAATGGATGAATCATGCCTTCTGTTGAACTAAGTAATGGCAATGATAAAGATTTGTTGAGTAGTGAATGGAGAATCCAATACTAGCCAGTGGTATCTATGTCTCTATTTATTCATGAGTACACATTGTGATGAATGTGTGAAGGGTTGCATCATGTCACCTGAGGTTGTGTGTGGTGTTATGGGATTTAACTTAATAGTACAATCCATATCATCTTGAAACACTGCTGGCTAATTGTTATGTAGTGTTGAATACCGACTATTGGAAAATATGGTACTTCTACATTGGATTCTTTTCAGTAAAAGTGATTCTTCTTGGCAGCTTGTGATCTATGGTGTATTCAGAAATAAGTATCAATTATATACTCCAGAATGATACAGAAGTTATTACTCTGTAGAGTTTGAAAATCTTTCTTCATGCTTTGTTGTGAATTGTCTCATAATTATTGCCATTTGTCAGATATGTTTTCCTTCACCCTCAAAGTAGAATCTCTATCTCTGCCTCTTCCATTTTTTGTATGAATTGTTCATCTTTGTTTGTTTTCTCCTGTTTCTATATCAGTCATTATTTGTGTGCCTCTTGTGTGTTCTGTCCCTCCATTCTTATATTCCTGTCTGTGTCTGTCTGTCCCTCCATTCTTATATTCCTGTCTGTGTCTGTCTGTCCCTCCATTCTTATATTCCTGTCTGTGTTTGTCTGTCCTTTTGTCTGTGTTCTCTCTCTCTCTCTCTCTCTCTCTCTCTCTCTCTCTCTCTCTCTCTCTCTCTCTCTCTCTCTCTCTCTCTCTCTCTCTCTCTCTCTCTCTCTCTCTCTCTCTCTCTCTCTCTCTCCATTGTTGCTTAGTTGTGTACATAGTCATAAAAAAACACCATTACTTTAATTTTTCTATGGTACTTCACACACATAGGATAGTCAATTGTATAGTGATTCTCTTCAATGTGCTTGACTGTGTTTTCTATCTTTTTTTCCAATTTCTACTTCAACTTTTGCTCTCCCTTCTCATATGCGATAGGCACAGGTGCAGTTGGAACAGCAGCAACAAGCACAACCACTACAACCACAACCACAACCACCACAACAACCACAGATGAAAGAGTCAGAAAAATCAGTCGAGGAACAGAAGTTGGTAGCCGAGCATACTACCCACCCAGTCAGTACCAGTGGCAGTGACGTTATTGCATCCTCGGCTAACAATACCACTCACACTATAACAATCACTGACACTATAACAGATGATACTACATGCTCTAAAACAACCACAACAACCACAACCACCACTAGCATTACCTCAAACAATGCTACCATCACCACACATCCACCAGATACAACCATTACCACTACCACACACACCACCTCCTTGGTTGCTGCATCGGTTGCTATGGATGCCCAGGATAAGGTTCCTGAAATAGCAGAGAGGGTGGAGCAAGCATCAGACAGCCCTTCAGCACTGCCTGTTACAATGGAGGTGATGCCCTACTGGCCTGGCCTGGGCTGGCAATGTAGCAGTGGCATAGATGATTACAAAATGCCTGTATGTTGCTACTGCTACCCTCTCTCCCTCTCTGGCTCAGAACTGTATTAGCTAAAGCCAGAATTTATATGAATAGCTGGCTGCTTTCCTCATTTTGCTGCAGTTTAGGATTGCAGTGTCGTAATTTTTCTTCCAAGTGCTTCTTTGCCATTGAAGCGATGGGCATTTTAATGTTTGAAAATTAGATCAATCCATAAGGAAGATTTTGGTGCTGCCGTTTGTCGCAGAGTTAGCATGGAAACATTTAAGTTCTGCTCGTGTATTTTGCTGCATATATTTGGTGGCAGTTGTGGGAGGCCAGACATTCGCCCATAGTTGGGTTGAGTGCAGTGGGCTCATCTTAGGTTACTGCCCTTGGGTAGTTTGTAGTGCTGGCCGAGATTGACACCTTCAGATACCACAACTTTTTCTGTTCCTCCTCTGGGCTCTTGTTACCTGACTGCCAAAGCTTTTTCTTGTATTCTTGATTTTGATGTGAGAATTTCATGCAATCTTCTTTTTTGTTTACGTATTGTATGAGGAAAACCAGCTGTATGATTTGACTTACAAATACTTTTCTATTGTATGTTTTATTTGAATTTTTGTTTTTGCTTCTTTGGAATATTGCTTGACACATTCTTATTTATTTTCATCAGTGAGCACATTTTTTCTATACTACTCTCTTGACCTTCTTACAGAGCATCCAGAGGTGTTTGTTGTATCCCAACTCATAATAAATTATTTTAAACTACCTCCCCACAGCCAACAACCACAGGAGTCCAGCCAACAGAACCGTCAGCTAGTCAAGAGGTGAATATTCAATCAACCACATGTATATATCTCACATGGAAAAATGAACACGTTTAATTTCTTGCCTGTTTTCAAATTGGAATCACATCACAGTTAACCCCATATTTTCTACAAACTAACAGCCCTGCATGTTTTACGCCCCTATACAAACATCCATAACTTTGAGTGTGACATTATCTTGCAGTGCACACATTTTCTTGGCAATGAGGTGACCATATCAATACATAAGTGACAGATGTACCTGGAACAGAGTGATGCCTTCCCTTTCTTCACCTGAAATGCGTTATCTCTTAATTCTTAGGGTCAGGTTGAGGTTCCCCAACAACCCACTGAGGAAAAGGCAGCAGTTGTTGATGATAAGGTGAATCTTCTTCCATGTATAGGATTCTTATCATTGCTCCTTAGCACATAGGTAGCAATATTTTTCTGGCCTTCCTAATCCCAGCACAGTCCCTTATGCTGGGGCCAATAGTTTGAAGCTTCTCGTAGGATGGCAAGGAGATACCCGAGGCACAATTTTTAGTAGTTCATCTTGTCTTCTGTGCTCGTGTTTCTTTCCTCACTATTGATATGACTTTTCTCCTGGATTTCCTTATCTTGGGACTGGATGAATGGTGATAACTCCGAAGTGCTTTCTCCCACCACTGAGTGAAACTTCGTCTTTTTTGCATTTCTTAAAATAATTCCTGCCATAAGACTTGTTTGTACTATATTGTGCATTTCTAAACCGTTGCAGTTTTGTGATATTTAAAAAACGATTTGTGCTGATCCATCGCTTTACTGATCCATGTTTAACGCAGAAGTGTTTTTTGCTCTTCTGTCAGCGTGCATGTTCAAGCAGATGATGCATGACTGCCGTGTGCATGTATGATATTCACTGTTGCTTTTATATCTTTTATGATCTGCCTCTCATTTCCCTTTGAACTTGAGATTGATAGAGGTGTCTCCAAGTGGTCTTCTTGGTTGGTGCCATCAAATGTATATATATGCTTCCTAAATATTACTTGAGAATGCTTAATTCTATTTAGTATTTTGTTCCATCACTTCCAGAATTTTTTTCTTTGGCCTTTCTCCAGGAGTGTTAGATTATTACAACTATAATGCTAATAGTTTCAAGGTTTTAGTAGCTATTCATTCTTGGATTTAATTTTAGTGTTTAGAATTCAATGAGTTAGTAATACAGTACCTGCTAGTACTGTACCTTCTTGTACTACCCTAGCCACCAGCATACAGTAGGTGTGAGTAGGATGTAGAACTTCAATTATTAATACAATCCTTCAGTTCCTGTATTGGCAATTTTATTTTGAAATGTTTTTTTCTTCATTCTTATATGAAAATGAGAAGATAAATATTTTGCTTTCTGCTTTGGTTTGAATTGATTTTTTTTCCACTTTGTTTAAAAATTGCTTTTGTTTTTTCTGAAAGGAAAATGGAAAGATAAATGTTTTAATGTGTTTTGGACTACATTCAATTTTCTACTCTTTCCCTCTGCTGTGGTGTTGTGGCGAGCTTGTGAGAGCTGTGGGCGGTGTTGGTTTGCTGTGTGTTGCCTGCCTCTATCTGTTTTCTCCCCATATGTCAGGTGGCAGGTGTCCCCAGCACCACCGGTCCCGCGGCCCCTGACCACCAGGCACCACCACTTCAGGTGAACCTCTTGATGTGCTTCTGCTTTGCTTGCTTCATGCCTCCACTAGGCTAGTCTCTGTTCACTCCTTCCTAATGTGTTGTGTTGTAGTGTAACAGTAATCATCTCACACGCCATGTGTGGCCTTCTTGGGAGTCACTATTTTTAAGCATATTTGGTTTTTAAACAATTTCATGAAAGCCATGACTTAAAATTTTCACAAAGGTTATTCACACAGTATAAAACAAAGTATTTTTTTGTTTAATTAGTAGAGTTGGTTTGTTTTGTAGTGTAGCACACTGAACACTATGTAGGGTGGTACTGTTTGACCTGTAGATTTTTCCATTGTATTCCTTTTTATTAGAGGGTTGCAGAAAGAAGGAGTTTGGAGGAGAAGGAGGAGGAGAGGAGTTGTATTTCATGTTGCTGTACTTGTATGCTGCTGAATATTTCAGGTTTTCGTGACATGTAGTATTAATTAATTATATATATATATATATATATATATATATATATATATATATATATATATATATATATATATATATATATATATATATATATATACGTAGATAAATAGATAGATATTAGGTTTCAAAATATATGGAAGGATTGTGTTGAATAATTGACTACTATTGTCATTGTTAAGACAATACATTGCTAGCTTTCACCAAAGAACAAATAATTGAGTCCATGTGTCGTGGACTGGACAGGGTCTGCCCTGGTAGCCCATTACTACAATTACACTCACGTTTAGAACTTTACATGCAATAATCGGCCCATTTAATTCCCATTCTGAAGAGTTTGTCCCACCATAGTTACTATATAGTATCTAACTAACCTACCCTCACCTCAACCCACGGACGGAAATCCTTCCATCCCGTAAAATTAAATCAACTTAACTTTAACATATGATATTTTATCAGACCGTCCAATCCGCGACATTGATGTTATTCGCGTTACAAAATGTTTTCAGCCTTACCTTGTATTGATGTTGGTGAAAGGTGGGGCATGATGTTGTCACACTGTAGTTTGATGTTGAAGGTGTAGGTAGGCCCATGCACTGGGTATAGGAGAAAGTGTACTGACCGTTGATGTGTTGTGGTGTTGTGGCAGCAACAACAACCACCACAACAGCAGCAACAGCAACAGCAGCAGCAGCAGCAGCAGCCGCAGACCAAGGAGGAGGCCGCACGTGGCGATACTGAGGTACATTCAGCTGCACGCGTCCTGCGCTTGTCCTGCCCCTCACAGGGTCTAGCGGGGCAGCAGTGTGTTTGTGCCGCTGTTTTATACAGACTTTTACAATAGTATGAGGTGCCTCTCAGAGCTTGATGGCGGGATAGCATGCTGGGACTTCCCTTGCTATCTCGTCGGGCGTTGAGATGAAGCATAACCAAATCAGTGAACATCTGAATGAGTGGCACAAAAAGACCGCTTCCACCCGTGTTGTAATGAGGGGCAGTGTTTTGGTAGCAGTGTACCTTGGCAGCATCTTGAGTAGACTTACCGTTAGTGGCCACACAGGACAGGGGGGTGGGAGGGTACTAGGTGACAGTGAGGGGGCACTGCTTTCTGTGACCCATGAATCAGTGATATGAAAACCAATGACAATCAATATTAGGGTAGCGGAGGCTGGGGCGATTCAGTGTTGAACAGGATGCATTGGCGTATTCAGTTGAGTCACTCCTCAATCTTATATATATCATATCGTGTGAAATCAGATTAACTTGTATATATATGGTAACATGGAACGTGAGCCGTTTATCAGCAAAGGATATCCGTTGAAGTGTGAGTTTACGGATGACATAAGGGAGTCTGAGTTGCCCTGTACCTCTAGTTCCATTTACTGTGTCAAGTAGGAGGGTACAAACATAAGGGAATATCAGATTTTCCCGGTGCGGCGACCTAATATAACTCCACCATCCGAGTGGAGTTATTACTAAGGAAATCGAGTGCACGTGTTCATATTCATAATCAATGATATTTAAAAAAACAAATACACCGAGAGAACCTTTAAAAACGTTGCATCATATAGAAAGAGCTTGTTAATCCATCTTGCCTTCGTAAAATACAAGACACCTGTGTATCAAGGCTGGTACTCCCTCGCTCCTTCCTGCAGGTGGCTTGGCAAAGGCCTCGGCGGCTCCCTCCTGACGCTGCATCATGGCACAGGTGAGCTAAGCAGAACGGAAATGGCAAAGCGGAATATTATCTTAATTACTGAAAGATCGAGGCAGCAGTGGAAGTGATTACCTGGTTTTAACCCATTCAGTGCTTGCGGCACACCGTATTTGCAGCGCTGTCTGCAAGGCACAACCATTATCGCTTATAATTATAAACTATGATCGCTTGCAAAAGGTAGAGCTAGCACCCACGATTTTGACGAGTGGGAAATAGTAATGGTGAATTGTTACACACACACACACACACACACACACACACATATATATATATATATATATATATATATATATATATATATATATATATATATATATATATATAATTATATACTTTGGTTAGGTTGGTTGTGTATCATACGTCTGGCAGCCCGCTTCCCTCGTATCATCGCTTTGAGGTTTTTTATTCAACTTCAATGCTGTATAACTTATGTAACTTAAAACTAAACGATGTATTGATGCCACTGTTCAAATCAGATAAACCAGGAGAAATTTACCATCCTAAGCATATTATTCAATGTATAGACTGAAAAATCATAAATTATTAGACCACAGGCGTTACGAGAAACTTTTTGCATTAACACGGTGAATGGGTTAAATACGATGGAATGATGACTTATCTATTGAACTTGATGTCTTTTTAATGCTAGGAGGTTCTGAAAGTTTTAGTGAGAAGTTTTTGATCAGTGTATTTCGTCAGAGGCTTCGAATGGGTTACTACAGACTAAGGAAACAAGGCTGTAGTTATTTTTTTCTTGTATTTGTTATTCAATTTTGTGGACTGATAAGCGAGATGTTCAATAAGTGATCTTGAATCAAAACATCGAGGAAGCTGCTGCCGTAGAGTTTGTCCTAATGTTACTCTCCTATTCGTAGTGAGACAGAAGATGCGGGAGAACGTTCATCTATCAGTAACATGACCGGAAAATAACAATTAGGTTATCGCAATGTTTTGTAAGCATTATGTTGACACGTCTGTTGTGGTTTTCCCAATATAACCTGTCAACCGTAAAAAAATCATGCACCTGAGATTTCCAAATAGTTTCAGACGAGTTAATGTATTGTATAGAATTTGAAACAAGTACGGAATGATGTCAGCCGCGCCTCCTTGAGATACACGTTGAAAGTAATGTAAATATAACACTGACCGATAAGAAGCAACACGGGTTAACACACTGCAGTATAATATCTTCTCTTCTTCTATAGGTAGTCAGTCAGGTATTGCTATAGTTACTCCTAGTTCAGTAGCGTAGTGTTGTTGACTTTATAGGTAACAACCCGCGCCATCTCCTGTCAAAACTATGTAAGTGTGTGATCCTACCTCTTGCTTGAAAAATAGTTTGAGTTATAAATTTTATGCCCGTAACTTTTATTTTCTTTTTTCATAGAGAGGTAGGAATGATCGCAAGGAATGTATAAGTTTTGCGCAGTCTGTATATATTTTATTCTAGTTCTGATGCCGTAGTATTGTTAGTGGTGCAAAGTTTGTATAATTCTGTATTTTATCGCTTAATTAACATACATAGTGACGCTAGAACTGTAGGTATGCAAGTTATTATTATTATTACTACTATTACTACTATTATTATTATTACTTCTCGTCTGGTTGACGCAGGAAGCAGCCGTACGTACACCAATTTCTGGGTAGCTACGGCTGCCCAATACCTTGACAGAAAGTAGATGACACGATTGATTAATGTGATGATGCTCTTACTTTCTGCCTGAGTTACTGCCTTTGCCTCCCTTCTCTTCCTAACACATCACTCGCCTGATATCTGACCAAAACAACAGCTGCTACATTATTATTATTCCTATTGCTACTGCTCATAGTACCATGCATAATCTCTCTCTCTCTCTCTCTCTCTCTCTCTCTCTCTCTCTCTCTCTCCTCTCATCTCTCTCTCTCTCTCTCTCTCTCTCTCTCTCTCTCTCTCTCTCTCTCTCTCTCTCTCTCTCTTGGTTTGTTAGCCTTGTAGAGCTCGCCCGTCCGCTGTGCGCATGTGCACGAGTTAGTTGCAGCTCTGCTCTGGACGGTGTGGACACAGGAAACTGCCCTTTGGTTTATTTTTAGTCCATTTATATAATGCCATGATAATATTACTCTCTCTCTCTCTCTCTCTCTCTCTCTCTCTCTCTCTCTCTCTCTCTCTCTCTCTCTCTCTCTCTCTCTCTCTCTCTCCCTGGTTATTTGACGTGCTGCCAGTTTTATTTTCCTTCCTTCTTACCTGACGGATACCTAGGCTGCCTCGCCCCTCCTAGGCACGTCCCTTGCACCAGACGGGCCGCGGACACCCAAGGCAACGATGATAAACTAATAACACCTTCAAAATTACCTCGTGTCTAGTCTGCATGCTTCACTAGCCTCTCACTAATTGGCAAAGGGAGAGAAAGGAGGCGATGAAGTAAGGAGGAGGAGGAGGAGGTAGTAGAAGTTAGGGGCGAGGCTGGTGTCCTTTCCCTCCACTCTGACGCGTCGTAGCTTAACTTTTCTGATGAGTGACATGCCCTGCCCGGTTCCCGTCCCCTGCAGATCACCAGCCCGGGCACCGTCGATGCTGCCGCTACTACACCTGCGGGAGAGGCAGCGAGGGATGTTAAACTGTCGCCGCTTCCTTCTACCGATGAGCGCCACGTTAGCTTCGAGGAGGACGGCGGTGTACCAGGGGAGGAAGGGCCGCCGAAGAAGAAGATGAATGCGAGGGAGCGTTGGTACTGGGCCTTTGATAAGATCGTCGCCAAGTTAAATGTGAGTACTGATTTATGTTCCTTTTGGTTGTGTCCTTCACGCTTGGATTTATATGTATTTCTAGTATACGTCCTTTCATTTTGTTTGTTTGAATTTTAACGTCAATTGTGATTATTTGATACGTATTTTCTCTCTTAAGTGGGAGTGAAATGCCTTTATGTATCGTTTTCTTTCTATGCGTGAAGGTGTGAAGGACGGAACTATTTATTATCTAGTAATGAACTGTTTCCCGAGAACCTGATATGTAAGTGAGATATTTTGTTTATTTATACATTACTTAATAACTTTGCTAACTTACGTGTGCAAATTACCTGTGTTCTTATTTACATATTGTGTTTATTATCTGACCAGTGATTTTTTATATTTTCTGCAATGTAAGACTTGTTGAATAGTGTTAAATTTTCATATACATACTCAGTGGTCTCTGAAATTAGTTTATTATTATTATTATTATTATTATTATTATTATTATTATTATTGTACTTGTCCATCGTCATTGTAAGAAAACTAGGTGGAGATGCACTTCTTCGATATTTTGTGAGTGAAGTAAGATGGACAAACAATGTGAAATGTGTTTGCAGTTATGTATTCGTAAACTTATTATATATATATCCACTATACAAAGATAAAAGAAAAGGGAGTAAAAAGTAAAAAATAATACATTTGATAAACTTAATGGGAATCGTATTTCTATTACATTTAACTTGTTTTTTTATTGCAAATGTTATGGGCTTTTAAATTTTTTTTTTTTTTAACTTCCTATTTACGTGGTCGAAGGAAAATATTGATACTTCTTAATTTTTATGTATATTTATTTATTTGTGTATCTATCTATATATTTATTTATTTAGTATTTTATGTCACAGGGAGGGAAAAATGCGATTGAGTTTGACGGTCGATTTTGATAAGTAAGGAATGCAACCCTATTATTTATATTATTATTTTGAGAGTAAGAAAGAGAATGAAAGAAAGAGAGGACGGAAAGAAAGAGTAAAAGAGAGAAATACAAATAAGATGACGGAAAGAAATAGAGTAAAAGAGAGGGGGAAGGAAAAAAAAAAGAGATTATAGGTAAAAATCATAACCAGGATGAAAGGAGGCGAAGGTAGTGGAACACGCTTGGATTCCTTAAGCTTTATATGACAAGGCAAATCCCTCCTCTTCCTCCTCCTCCTTTTCCTCCTCCTCCTCCTCCTCCTCCTCCTCCTCCTCCTCCTCCTCCTCCTCCTCCTCCTCCTCTTCAGAACTGTCCTTTTCCTTTTTGTTTTGTGTGTGTGTGTGTGTGTGTGTGTGTGTGTGTGTGTGTGTGTGTGTGTGTGTGTGTGTGTGTGTGTGTGTGTGTGTGTCTGTGTCTTTAACGAGTTGGTGGGAGAAATATAATTTAAGTTTCCTTCTCACTCTCTTCCCCATCTTCCCCTCCCCCTCTCTTCCCTCCTCCTCCTCCTCCTCTTCCCCCCCCCCATACTGACAACACGGATTGGCACTCTCCCCCCTGGTGACACTCCGAGCCACTCAGCGTGAGGTTATTCCCCCTCTTCCTCCCCTTCCTCCTCTTCTTCCTCTTCCCCTTCCCCTTTCCACACCCTTAAGTTGAGGTTAAATTATAACCTAACCTAACCTAACCTATTTGTATTCTAAAGTTTTAGTTTCCTTCCCTCTTCTGTCACTTTGTCTCTTCTCTTATCTATCTTTCTCATCTAATTCGTCTTCCTATTTTTTTTTCAATAGAATTTCAATACATTTTAATATTTTTCCCCTTTTCTCGTTTTTTGTATTTTTTTTCTAACTTATTACTTTTCATCTCGATCTTAGGCTCAGTTCCATTACCTCTATACACCAACATCTCAATCTCCCTCCCTCCCTCCCTCCCTCCAGACCTCCATCCATCCATCCCTCTCTCCCTCTCCTTCCTGCTTCACAAGGGTTGGTGTTGGGGGATGAGGGAGGGAAAGGAGGGAGGGGTAAGGTTGGAACTCCCTCCCTTCCTCCTCCACACCTGTAACGACCACACTACGCCTCGGTCGCTACTCCCTCCCTCTCTCCCTATCCTCCCTCACTCCCTCCCTGCCTCCCTCATTCCCTCCCTCACTCCCTCACGTGGCCTACCAACACACATCGCCAGTCGGTCCCTGGGTCGGCCATCACTTCTTCTCCACCTTCTCCTCCTCCTCCACCTCCTCCTCCACATCCACTTTTTTTTCTCCTACGACAGTACGAGCGAGAGTACTTTTGTGGTGTCGCGGTTGGCAGGAAGAGAGGAGAGGCGAGAAAGTGATTGGGAAGTGTAGTAAAAGTGCTGAGTTGAAGTGCTATTAGTTGTGTGAGTGCTGAGTTCGATGTGTTTTCTTAAAGTGTGAAAATGACGGTCGGGTCCTGGTGCTGATTTCGTAGTGTACTTAAGTTAGTGCTGATTTCGAAGTGCGCAAAAGAGGATAATGAAACCAGAGTCCTGAGTTCAAAGTGATTAAGTTAGTGCTGCCTGTCGTAGTGCTGAGTTCAGAGTAGTAAAGATAGTGCTGAATTCGAAGTGTGGAGGAGGAAAAAAATTTAGTGTGCGATGCTGACTATAAAGTGCAAAAGAACGAAGTGTGATGCGCTGAGTTCAGAGGTGTTGACGCTGATTTTAAAGCGAAAAAGTGTCGTCAGTGGGGATGACTTCCGAGTGGTGTTGAGAGCTATTTACGGTGCTGCATTTCAAGTGGTGGTGTTGATCGTAATAGTGGTGGTGATCGAAGTATTGGTGATGATAGTGGTGATGACCCCACGTCTACCAAGTGCTGTAGTGAGCCTAATGAGGTGATGATGATGGTGATGGTGTCATTTCCTCAGAGTTGTATGGTGTTGAAATGAAGAAATTACCTCCATTTTGACTAGAACATTATGAAGTGTTGAATTAGCTAGTGTTCTAAGTGGGGAGTGTTGCTGGAGTGGGATTGTGTTGTGGAGTGTCTAGAGTATTGCGAGTGGTAGTATTTTGGTGTAGTAAGGGGAGTGTGTTGCTGTTTTTGGTAAAGGAGTGGGTGGTGAGGGAGTGAAGGGTTGCTGTGGGAATTGGGGAAAAAAAGTCTTGCATCAAATCAACACATTTTTCTCGAAGGTAAACACACACACACACACACACACACACACACACACACACACACACACACACACACACACACACACACACACACACACACACAAGAATAACAGTATCTAGGAGAAGTTATGTAGTATAAAGTAAAACCAGAAACGAGGGAATAACATTTAAGCTTATGGGTAAAATTCCTTCGCTTTTTCCATGCATTTAAAATATAGCAATGAGTACCAAATGGTGGAAGAATATGGTAGAAAAAAGTTGAGTTGATAGAAGAAAAAAACATATTTCTAAAAAGAACTACGTGAAAATGTAGGAAATCAAAATATGATCGTAGCGCAATATTTGTAGAATTTTTGAAGAGTGAAGGGAGGGACGGGGGGTAGGGAGGGAGTAAAGGGGGGAATGGGGGGGTGAGAAAACAGCATTAGTTAATTAAAGGTGAGTTTCATGCTTGGTGAAATGGAGGTGTATGTATTGTGAGAGAGAGAGAGAGAGAGAGAGAGAGAGAGAGAGAGAGAGAGAGAGAGAGAGAGAGAGAGAGAGAGAGAGAGAGAGAGAGAGAGAGAGAGTTAAAGTTCCAACGTTTCCTTAATTAAAAGGGTGTCAGCGGAGATATTATGAATAGGTAGACAAGTAGACAGGTAGATGGGCAGGTAGTTTACGTAGGTAGGCACAAAGAGATTATTTACGTGCTAAACAAAAGGCGTTTTATCATAATGACCTTTTCATTCTTTCCACTTTCACTTTAGATGATAATAAAAGGGAAACTAATCATGTGATGTGTACTAAAAGTTTCCCCCCCCCCATAAAGAGAGGGAAAACAATTAAAGGTTTCACTCCTTTAAGGCTTGTTAGGTAGCTAGAAATAATGGAGATAGTAAAGACTTGTTTATTAATGTTCCTTGTGACTGAAATAGATCAATTAAGTGTTATTATGAGTGTTTTGAGCTGCGTTATTTACTAGACTTTTATTTTTCCTTCTTAACATCGTTTTCTCTATATATCACTTACATTTTTTCCTCTTTGCATCAAAAATACGAAATAAAACTATAGAATTGCTCTTCACTCTTCGTCTCCCTTCAGCAGTGTTGAGTGTGTCGTGTTCTGCTTGAGACAGGACAGGTGTGCGCCTTACCTGACGTAACTCTAATGTCAATATTTAGGTAAAGTGTTGTAGTTAACCTGAAGGTCGTTCATGTATTCCTTCATTTGCTGGTGGTTTTACTCTGCATCATAAAATCCGTTTGATTTATTTTCATTTTATTATTTAATTTTATTATTTAATTTTATTATTTAATTTTATTATTTTATTTAATTATTTTATTTAATTATTTTTTTCTCGTGCTTTGATGTTGTTTATTAATGAGTGAGTTTTAAGTTGCGTGAGATGTTGTTTGATTTGTTTTATAGATATTTCATTTGGCTACTAGTTTTTATTTTTAACCCATTCACCCATTCACGTAACGCCTGTGGTCTAATAATTTAAAATTTTTCAATCTATACATTAAATACTATGCTTAGGATGGTCAATTTCTCCGGGTTTATCCGATTTGAACAGAGTCATCAACACATCGTTTAGTCTTAAGTTACATAAGTTATACAGCATTGAAGTTGAATATAAAGCGATCTCAAAGCGATGATACGAGGGAAGCGCGCTGACCAGACGTATGACACGCCACCCACCTCACCACCCCCATAGCAGCTTGTTCTATTGTTTACACACACACACACACACACACACACACACACACACACTCCTATTACAAAGCTTAACTATCTACTAATACACACTTTATATATAACTTTATTACTTGTGCATTAAAAGTACTTAGATGTGTATTTTATCTTCTACTTTCCTGTGCATTGACGTGGGAAAGTAAGGGAAAAAATTGGGGTGAAGTGAAATAGACAAACGGTATATATAGATGAAATGGAGGAGCTTAGAGAGGCTTCAGTCCTGCATTGGATTCTCATTAGTGCCAGCTTAGGAGATTCTGTTAATAGAGAAGACTACTGGTTTCATTATGTTGTATTGGGAACACTATTTATTTGATCCTGTCTGTCATTTATATACTTTGTTTTAATTAATTATTTTTTTTATCTACGTCGTGAGTCACTTGTTGCATTTCGTTCCAGTGTTTATTTATTTAGTCATGTCTAGATTTTTTATTAGTGTTTATTTATTTATTTATTTATTTTTTTAGTTAAGTTTATCTTCAGTATTACCTTTCATAGTATCTCAGTTCACGTTTTCTATTCTATCTAAACATTATATTGTTCATTTACATTCTACCTTCAACGAAAAAATAAATCTATATAAAAAGGTCAATATTGAGATGCTTCTATTTCTGAGGACTTTTTTGTTGTTATTTTTCTCCCGTGTGGATGTTCTTTTTCACTTTTTTTTTACCTGTTACTCGCTCTTCTCTTGTTTATATAGAAAATTCTTTAAGCAATATTGAGTTAAAGTGCCAATATCTCTTTAATTTCCGATTCTCTCTCTCTCTCTCTCTCTCTCTCTCTCTCTCTCTCTCTCTCTCTCTCTCTCTCTCTCTCTCTCTCTCTCTCTCTCTCTCTCTCTCTCTCTCTCTCTCTCTCTCTCTCTCTCGTTGTAAGTAAACAAAACTCGATAGCAAGAAAAGGTCAAATTTCAGTGTCATTCAGAAGGAGAAAAAACATCAATGATCTCAATCGCTTGCGGGAAGGAAGGATGGAGAGAGAGAGAGAGAGAGAGAGAGAGAGAGAGAGAGAGAGAGAGAGAGAGAGAGAGAGAGAGAGAGAGAGAGAGACTTTATTACTATTTTTTCTTAACCAGAGTAAATAAAATATGACTGTGGGCCACTTGCCTCCCTTTCACCCTTAGTTTTCTCTCCCTTACCTGGCGACACCTGAAACTGAGCACAGGTGTTAAGAAGGGAAGGGAGAAGGGAGGGTTTTTTATAGGGTGTAATGAATAGGAGGGAAGTTGGATGTGAGGTAAAGTGGAAAGGAGGGGAAGGAGGAGGTGGAAGGGGGGTGAGTAAGGAGGGAGGGAGGGAGGGAGGTTTGGGGAGTGAGTGGGTAGGTAAGTAAGTACAGGTGTGTCACAGGTGTGGAATTTCTATGAGAAAATGAAGTATGTTTTTTTTTTTTTTTTATACACAAGAAGGGTTATTGGCTGATGTATGTATGTTAGAGTGTATAATTACTACCTGGTCTTCGAGTTCCACAGTAGTTTTGTTATTCATTTATTTATTTATTTATTAATTTTATTTATCCATGCATTATTCTTTACGTTTAGTTTGTTTGAGGTGAAAAAAAAATAATGCAATACAAATAGATACAGAATATTAAATAGGTGTGATATTTTTATTATGTAGTGGAATGAAAATGATATAAATAGCATTCAATCATCATCATCATCATCATCAACAACAAACAAAGACAACAAACAAACAAACACACACGTGAATGAAAAACAAACAAAAGGGTAAAGTTAAATAAAAATAGATACCTGAATCGATGACAAAATAGATACAGAGAAAGGTACCAATATTTTCGTTTAGGCCTACCTACCCCCAGGGGCTGTAGGCTTCAGGAAATGGCTGTCACGAGGGAGACTAAAGCCTTCGTTAATATTATCCTGAAAGTGTGTGTGTGTGTGTGTTTATTTTTTTTTGGTGTTACTGTGGCTGAGTGTTTTTTTTCTGTATTTATTAATTTATTTATTTATTTTTTTTTATTGTAATTGTTGAATTTATTTTGTGTTATTGTTATTTTTTCTTTTTAGATTGGAGGTTTTTTTTTATTGTAGAGTATAATTGATTTTTTTTTTTCTTGCTATTCTTTCCTTTCGTATTCTTTTTTTTCCTCTTGTCTGTCTTCTTTTTTCCTCCTCCTCCTCCAGCTCACCTGTTGCCTTGAACTATATAATCACCTTAAATTACCTCGGACTGAAGCACAACAAATAAAAAAAGAAACAGAAAAGTGAAATATTATAATGCAGTTTCACCTTTACTCTCTCTCTCTCTCTCTCTCTCTCTCTCTCTCTCTCTCTCTCTCTCTCTCTCTCTCTCTCTCTCTCTCTCTCTCTCTCTCTCTCTCTCTTCTTAATTAGCTTTCGGATGGATAAGTTAAGATGAAGGAATGCTAGTAAGGCGGACAAGCGGCTCAGGAATTTGTCTGTAGACCTGAGTTGCCTAGAGAGGAGAGTGGGCGGCCAGGGTGAAGGTAGGGTGAAGGCAGGGTGAAGGCAGGGTGAAGGTAAAGGGCAACAGGTGCTGGGTGAGGAGAGGAAGGGTGTTGAACGATAGGGTGACGGAATAGTGTTAGTCAGAAAGGCAATGGAAGTCCTTAGGGTGAAAAAAGGTGAAAAGAATTGCCAGGAAAAGTACACAGAAAGTAAAGGTTGATAGGGTGAAGGAAGGGGAAGAAAGAAGATGGGAAGAGGGAGTAGGTATCATAGGAGAAGGAGGAGGAGGGAAAGGAAGAGGAGGAAAGCATCATAGGAGATATACCATGAAGGAAATGAGAAAAAACAGGCAGAGAAAGGATGGGAGGGAGGGAGGGAGGGAGAGACTGTGCCAGAGGAGGAGGAGGAGGAGGAGGAGGAGGAGGAGGAGGAGGAAGAGGAGGAAGAAGAGGATGATGACAGTGCCCTAGGGAGACGAGGCTGTACGTTACTGGATGAAAACTTTGCATGTTCTCTTAATTACAACACTGTCCGGGACGCAAGGAGGCAGGAAGCAGAGGGTCACAGTCCAGCCTCAGGTCATCGAGGGGGGCGTCATCTGGGGGTCATGTGGGGGGGGTCATATTAGTGAAGGTGAATGAGAGTGAAGTGAAGTTGGATACCGTAAGGATGGATTTTAGGGTCGTTTTAATTATATGGTGTTAACTTATTTTTTTTTCATTTTCGTTTTCATCTTTTTTTTTAATTGGTGTTTTATTTCTGTCATTTATTTAGTTGTTTTGTGGGTTTTTCTTCCTTTCTCTACTTTTTCGAATTCCTTATTTCTTAGTTTGAAAATCTCCGTTTCTAATCACTAATATATTACACACCCACACACACACACACACACACACACACACACACACACACACACACACACACACACACACACACACACACACACACACACACACAAACACAAACATACACATACACACATATAGTACATAATTAGTGAAAGGTCAACTCCATTTCCATTACCATAGGATCGAGGTCATGTCAGCAGCAGGTAACGGCCTTAACCACACGTCAGGTACAGCACATCCTGAAATAATTAGCCCCCCAGTTACCTGTTCAACCAATTAGCGAGTATACCTTTGTTTTAGCTAATTAACCTGTGGATTTAACTTACCTGAGCACGTGTGATAGATCATAGCGAGTAGCAGGAGTGTAGGAGAGAGAGAGAGAGAGAGAGAGAGAGAGAGAGAGAGAGAGAGAGAGAGAGAGAGAGAGAGAGAGAGAGAGAGAGAGAGGGAGGAATAGGTAGGGAGATGAGGCTGTTAGAATGGGGATTATATGTGGCTCTAACTTTAGCTGGGCCCCTTCTGGTGGTAAAGGAAAGGGAGCGGGGGAAGGGAAGGAAGGAAGGAAGGAAGGAAGGAAGGAAGGAAGGGAGGGTGAAAGTTAGACCGAGTGCTATTGAGATTTGTTTCCTTCCTCCTGTTTCCTCCTCCTCCTCCTCCTCCTCCTCCGTGAATGATAGTTTCTGATAAGGGAGAAAAGGGAATCTGTTTGTTCCTATCTTGTTCTCTTCCTTCTACAACACAATCAGTAAAATGTATTCTCTCTCTCTCTCTCTCTCTCTCTCTCTCTCTCTCTCTCTCTCTCTCTCTCTCTCTCTCTCTCTCTCTCTCTTCCCCTTTCTCCCATTCATCTTACTCTTTATCCTCCTCCTCCTCCTTTTTATTCTATTTTATTTCCCTTCTTCCATTCTTCTATCATCTTCTCAATCTCCTCCTCCTCCTTTGCCTTCCCTTCCTTGTCTTCCGTCTATGTAATCTTGAAGGGAAGTTGAGAGAGAGAGAGAGAGAGAGAGAGAGAGAGAGAGAGAGAGAGAGAGAGAGAGAGAGAGAGAGAGAGAGAGAGAGAGAGAGAGAGAGAGAGTATAGAGGTTCATTGAGTAGGGGGAGTGATAGGTTTCAGTCAGTCAGTTCACTTTAACCTTTCCAAGTGTCATGCAATCGTTCTCTAAAGAGGAATTGAAACCTTTGATATGGTTGACTATCTCTCTCTCTCTCTCTCTCTCTCTCTCTCTCTCTCTCTCTCTCTCTCTCTCTCTCTCTCTCTCTCTCTCTCTCTCTCTCTCTCTCTCTAATATATCTGTTTGAAGAGTTATCTCTCCCTCCGATCTGACCTTAAGGGCGCCTTCCTATCAGAGTTTGTTTACCTGTGGGTGGTGACCTCATTTCTGAAGGTCATGTGCACACTTATTGTACACATGCTGACACCCTTACACATACACGTACACGCTTACATACACACTAGCTTGGACTCTCTCTCTCTCTCTCTCTCTCTCTCTCTCTCTCTCTCTCTCTCTCTCTCTCTCTCTCTCTCTCTCTCTCTCTCTCAATGTAATACAAAATGTTGTTTATCTTTCATACACACGAATGTATTAATAAACATGAGTGTGTTTGAGAGAGAGAGAGAGAGAGAGAGAGAGAGAGAGAGAGAGAGAGAGAGAGAGAGAGAGAGAGAGAGAGAGAGAGAGAGAGAGAGAGAGAGACACAGAGACAGAGTTCAAAGGAATACTTCCCTGCTAGTGTAATGTGCTCTACCTCGTCTTCCTTGTCACATCTCCTCCTCCTCCTCCTCCTCCTCCTCCTCCTCCTCCTCCTCCTCCTACTCCTCCTCCCTTTCGTCGTGGAGAGAGCATTGTGTTAATGATGATGTGGAAGCGTTGCCCTCCACACCTCGTCTTTAACACACACGCACACGCACACACACACACACACACACACACACACACACACACACACACACACACACACACACACACACACACACACACACACACACACACACACACACATTAAACAGAAAAGAGAAAACAAGAGTTACTTCAAAAGTCTTTTCCCAAGTTTATTTATTTATATTTTGTCTCGTTTTTCTTCTTCTTTTCATTAGTATATAAACGGCTTTTGTTTTTTTTCTGTTTTCTTTTTATTTTGATTAAAGAAGAAAATAAGTACTTCTATGGTTTCTTTGGTTTCTAGTAATATTTCGTTTTCTCTGTTTTCTTTTTATCATGTGTATCCTGTTAGTTTTGCTTTCTCTTTCTTGTTCTTTCTTTTCCTGTTACATAATTGATAGTGACGATAATGAGGATAATGATAATGATGATTTCCGGTCGCAGTTTGCTATTTATTTAATTTTTATATATTTTTTTCATAGTTTAGTTTTTTTTTTCCCTCCTCATATCCTCTTCTTTTTTTGTTTGATATCCAGAGTCAGGCATTCCATCCTTCTCACATATGATCATTGGTGACGTTTTATTGTTTTTCTTACTATTAAACTTTCCTTTTTCTTTTGACATACTAACCTGTAAGATATTATATTCTTAATCCATATATTTCCTTATCCATGAGGTTGGAACATAGTGCATTAAGTAAAGACATTAGTTTTTATTCACTTATACTACAATAATAATCGATTTTTCCAACTATATTTCGTGTTATTTTATGTTAGGTAAATAATAATGATGCGATTCTCACTAAAAAAAATAATGTCGGGTACTAGATTATCTTTTAATGAGGAAAACATTAGAAGAAATTTGTGAGGAGCTACGTATAAATTAACATTATGAGGGATGAACAATTCTATGGCAACATTATGGTATTGCATTAGATAAACAATAGATAGAGACTTCCTTTACTTCTCCCTCCTCCTCCCTCTATTCTTCTTAACCAGTGTTTGCCTCAGTAGTAGTTGAGAGTGTAGTGGTGATGGGAATGGTGGTTATTGCTTCTCAGTGCGTGATAGTGATAGAAGTGATGATATCTTTACAGTGGCGGTGGTGGGGGTGGTGTTATGATGTGTAGTGTGGTGGTGTTATAGTGGTGGTGTTATAGTGGTGGTGGTGGTGGTAGTGTATGGTAATGGAGCATGCTGGTGCCACGTATCGATCAGTTCTTTCTCTTGTGTATATGCATATGTATATTTATGTATATGTATGGTGCACTTGTAAGCCCCGACGCCTCTCTTGAGTGAACACGAACACACGCACGAACACACGCACGAACACACGCACGAACACACACACGAACACAACACACACACACACACACACACACACACACACACACACACACACACACACACACACACACACACACACACACACACACATCTGATAATTATACAAGTTTACCTGTGGCGCCACTATCGCCAGGTGATACAGGGTGGTGGAGGGGTGGTCGGTGCACACTTCCGGGTTGGGCTTGGTGGGTGCTTGCTGGGTGGGTGGTGCAGACGGGGGGGTTAGTGGGTGCCTGGGTGCCTGGCGGGGGTAAAGTGGTCCCCCGCAGCCCGCAGCACACAGCCCTCATCCCCTGCAGTGGGGCGGACCATAACCAAGGGAATTGGGAGTGACGCCGCGTGTGTCGCCGTGTTCAGTTCTCTCTTGAGAGCACGTCGTGGGCGGGGCCGCTGGGCTACCTTGGTGAGGGCGGGGGTGAGGCCGTGATGGTCACGTCAGTGTGTGTCGTCAGGAGAATGAGTTAACTTTTACCAGTATGTACCCTGGTGTGCAGGCGAGGCTCCGTGTGTTAAGTTTGCTTCGGCCAGGGCCTTCCTAGGGCGTGTTAAGAGGTGGGATGAGTGAGATGCGGCGTCAGGAAGTGTGACGCGCCCTGTCCCGCGAGTCTGTCTTCCGTCGGCCGTGCACTCGCCCATGTCTACCTTAAAGTTCCCCGCGGGGCCCCTGTCGACCCTGCGGCATCGCAGCCCGGGCCGGGACAAGGCCCATAAGGCCCCATCCGGGAACTGCGCCGCCGCGCCCACTAGCAACATGACGCGCCGTAAGAGCCTGAGTGTGTCGGACATCTCCTCCCTGTCGCTGTCGCCGGGCGGCCGTGGCCCCCGCCAGCGGGTGCCGGAGAACGACCTAGGCCGACAGAGCAAGTCTGCTCAGTCTTCCCAGTCGAGTCTGCTGGGAGGAGCAGGGGTCAAGGAGGCGGGGGGTCGTTCCCTTGGAGGTAGTATCGGTGACCTCATGAATTCGGGGGAGTTTCGTCCCGCCGGAGCGGGTTGGTCCCCCCGCACCTGTTCCCCGATTACCCTGTCCATGGTGAATGAAGGTGTCCACCGCAGCGATGAGTGTCTGCACGTCCTGCCGCCAACCATCAGCCTGGACCAGCCTGACGCCGACACCCGAAACCACCACCCCGCAGCCAGACCCGCGGGGCACAAACCACAAGGAGAATTGGACCACTGCAGGAGGAACATGGGGTCGCGATCCTCCTCTCCTAAATATGTGGTAGACATCCGATCCAAAGCAACCGATGCCCCTGACCACCACCTGTCGGGCAGCCGCAGGAATGGTCACTACATCGAACACAATGTGATCGTACCCGTAGATGTCCCGCAGCTCCGCAGGGCCCCGCCTGATCCCGCCCCGCCCCACCGGCCTGTCCAGGATGAGGAGCAGGACAGTGACGAGCCGGAGCCAGGGATGAGGGCGGGACGGCACCGCCTACAACGGAACAATAAAAAGAAGAGTATGGTGGAGAGGACCCAGCACCTGGCGCTGCTCCTACACGACCAGAACCAACGGTCTCGCAAGGAGGCGGTGGTGCTGCCGGTGAGGCGATGGCTTTCCCCTTTTCCCTTCCCCCATACCCTTTCCCCCTTCCCCCTTCCCCCGATACCTTGCGTAGTCACTCACATTACTCCCATCACTCCCCTCACCCCCCTCACCCCCCATCAGCCACTCCATCACCCCCTCCTTGGGAAGCAGGTGTTTGTGTCACTCTTAATCCTCCCCCTTAATCATGATGAGTCTGGCGGAGGGAGGGTTGAGGCCACACATTGCTGTAACACTTTGATCACACTTAACATATTACTCAATGACTCCCTTTATACCTCACTCCATGCTTTCCTCATCCTTTCATTCCCTTCATCCTCTGTGCGTGCATGACATCCTTCTTCAGTTGCGTTCCTTTTCCCTCTTTAATTCCCATCCCTGTTATCTCTCCTCCCTCCGCCATACATCCTCGCTTGTTCTTCCCTTATCTTTCCCTTCCGCCTTTCATCCCACGATAACAATGGCAACAAAAGCGAACATAACCTAAAATATAATGCTACGGATTTATATATAGGGTGATGAACATGGATTGTGGTCTGTCTACAAGTCACTGGGGAAAGTTGAGACAATCAGCTTATATCATTTAGTAGTCCATCTGGCTCCAATGAGAAGTTAGATTATTCTTTGCCTTAGAGAGATCGCAGGAACCAGTCACAAGGCCAGAAGGGGGAGTGAGTCTGACCTTATTCTTCCGTGAAATGTCAAATGCCATAAAGAGACCATGTCGTGGAAGGGGACGAAACGACAAAATACGGAAGGGGAAATGTTAGAGGGATCGGTGGAGTCTATAGGAAAAGTGATTACAGAAAATGGATGCTTGTTGTAGGGGAAGCTAGGCTAGACAGAGGCTTATGGGAAGGGAGGACGCTAGTATTTCTAATTTTGTACCGAACAGGGAGATAAATAGTAATATAAAAAAAAATGTAAGCTATTTAAGTAAGATCAAAGATAACATTGAAGTGATTGACAATGTTGATTTAGACTTTATTTGAGTATTTTTTGTATAATTTGGAATGTATATTATATTTGACATGTATGCAATTATGGGTAAAAAGTTGATTATGAGATAGATACTAACAATTAACACATTAACAGTATTCTGGAAAGTGTACGTGTAGGTGAAGGATAAACACACACACACACACACACACACACACACACACACACACACACACACACACACACACACACACACACACACACACACACACACACGCATACACACACACACTTCATAAACACAAGAGAAAATCCATGTACACGCTGATACACCGGAGGCCATACAGCTAGGGTCAAGGAGGGCCGCCCAGTATAGTTTCCCCTTCGATCAATAAACTCACCACCACAGAAAACGCAGACTTAACCAAACACACACCCATTTTCCTTCTTCCTGAGTTGTATTTTCCCACTTTCCTTCTTTCTAAGTTGTATTTTCCTCTTCTGCTTCTTGAGTGGGAACCTTTTTCGTCTTATTTTACCTCTGAATAGTAATGATGGAAGTTATGGAAAGAATATTTGGGTTGTTATTAAATATCCTTGTGAGAGAGAGAGAGAGAGAGAGAGAGAGAGAGAGAGAGAGAGAGAGAGAGAGAGAGAGAGAGAGAGAGAGAGAGAGAGAGAGAGAGAGAGAGAGGTATTGGTCCATTTTTTCTGTGGTCCATGAGTGATTGTAATTGGCTGTATTGCTGAAAAGGATTTAGGTGTGTGTGTGTGTGTGTGTGTGTGTGTGTGTGTGTGTGTGTGTGTGTGTGTGTGTCTAATTATGGACGTGTGAGTTTAATTATTCCTGAAATTAATTGATATTTATTTACATTCTCGCGATGGAATAATAATAAAAAAAAATAATAATGGAACAGGAAATTAATGTGAAATACTTCCCTTCCCACTTTCCATTTTCTCTCATTTTCCTTCACATTTCTTTACAATTATTCTAAATTTACTTCCATATCATGTTTCAATTACAATATTAAGCTATCATTTGTTTTTTATATATTTTTTCTTTATTTACTTACTCTCCTCCTCCTCCCTCCTCCTCCTCCTCCTCCTCCTCCTCCTCCTCCTCCTCCTCCTCCTCCTCGTCTTCCTCCTCCTCCGCCATGGCCATATCGTCGCCACACGGGACAATTCTGCTAGTCAGTCCCCTGGGTTAACTTGTCTTCCCTTCCCTCGTCTCTCTCTCTCTCTCTCTCTCTCTCTCTCTCTCTCTCTCTCTCTCTCTCTCTCTCTCTCTCTCTCTCTCTCTCTCTCTCTCTCTCTCTCTCTCTCCTACTACTACTACTACTACTCACCTAAACGAGTGGTCAGAATGTAGGTCAGATGATTTGGACTGCAAGTAGGCGGTGAGAGAGAGAGAGAGAGAGAGAGAGAGAGAGAGAGAGAGAGAGAGAGAGAGAGAGAGAGAGAGAGAGAGAGAGAGAGAGAGAGAGAAAGCGTTTAGTATGTGTGTGGATTGTTATTACTTTCCTTCTTGCTTACTTCTTTTTCATCTCTTCTTTTTCTTTTTCTTTTTCTTCTTCTTTCTTTTCTTCTTTTTCTTCTTCTTATTGCGTTAGGTGGTTCTTTCCTTCCTTCTTGATCCGTTTTTCATTCATTTATCTCCTCCTTCCCCTCTTCCTCCATTCTTCCTCCATTCTTCCTCCATTCTCCCTCCATTCTCCCTCTTCCTCCTTACCACTATATCCTTTCGCTCTCTAAGGATAGTGACAACATATTTCCCCAAGGAGAGAGAGAGAGAGAGAGAGAGAGAGAGAGAGAGAGAGAGAGAGAGAGAGAGAGAGAGAGAGAGAGAGAGAGAGAGAGAGGGGGAGAGAGAGATAAAATGTTAGGCCTATGCAATTTTAGGGATAAGCAAACTTTAATTGAATCCAAAAAAATGAAAAGGGAAGGAAGGAAGGAAGGAAGGAAGGAAGGAAGGAAGGAAGGAAGGAAGGAAGGAAGGAAGGAAGGAAGAAAACGAAAGAGTGAAGAAGGGAATGAACGGTCAGCGTGATGAAAGAGGAAGGGAGGAGGAAAGGAGAGGAGGAAAGGAGAGGAGGGAGAGAAGGATGGAGGGAATTCTCATGGGCAAGGGAGGAGATATTGAGTGTCTCGTGGTGATGGTGGTGGTGCTGGAGGAGGAGGAGGAGGAGGAGGAGGAGGAAGCTGTCTGCTCTTCTCTTCTTAATTTTCCACTTGCACTTTTTCTCTCCACTACCACACCCCATCATTGTACACACACACACACACACACACACACACACACACACACACACACACACACACACACACACACACACACACACACACACACACCCCTAGCATGTCTATTTATTTAATTGTTATTATTATTTTTATTGTATTAGATAAAAGTGGTTCTGTTTCTCTTTTTATATTCGTGTTCACGTTTAGAATCGTAGTGTCTTTTTGATATTATTATTCTATTTCTCGTGTTATTCTATTCCGGAATTTAATTGAATGGAAACTGACGGAGTGTGGAATGAAAACCACACACACACACACACACACACACACACACACACACACACACACACACACACACACACACAGACAGAGACAGAGAGAGACACACACACACACGGAAACTTGTTGCAGCTCCACGAAAAACAAGAATATAACAAGTAGCTAACCCACTTTAGGCTTGTAGTGGGTCTAGAGTCGTAAGGAGGAGGGAGAGAGGAAAAAATGAAATGAAATGGGGTAAGTTTTCCTTAGAGTTTCCCACTTAGAAGCACAATAGCGACACTTATAGTAGTAATATAGCAGTAGGAACATAGTAGCATAATTTAACCCTTAGTACCAGCTCTCAATTTGCATTAATAATAGTAGAAATAACAGTAATAGTAGTAGTAGTAATAGTAGCACTTTCAAACCTTGCACACTAATTCAATAACAAGTCAGGTAGCGTCCAGGCCATAGTGTAGGGTCAAGGTTAGGTTAGGTTAGGTTAAGGTACGATGGTCAAGTCTAGTTAGAACATACACAGAAAGCCACAACATCAGTAACATGGAGTGCAAGGGTGTGGCGGAGGAGGAGGAGGAGGAGGAGGAGGAGGAGGGAGAATGTGTGGAATGTGAAACAGTTGATAAAGACGTTCGTGGTTAAGATAGGAATGTGGATTGGAATGTTTTTGTAGTTGTATATTTTTTTGGTCTTATCTTGTGTGTGTGTGTGTGTGTGTGTGTGTGTGTGTGTGTGTGTGTTTTTTTTGTGTGTGTGTGTTCAAGGAAAAAACGAGCAAGGAAAGAAGGAAAGAATGTGAACTATTTCTATGTATATATTTCCACGTACGAATAGAAGGTGAATCCGATAACTTAATTGACTTGCCTTTTAAAACTTCCGTGTATTTCTTTTCCTTGTTAGTATTGGGGTGACACGTGGCTGTCAGGTTTTTTTTTTTATTATAATTTATTTTTTTAAAACTTTTTATTAATTTCCATCAACAGAGGAAATTGTGTGATAGGAAAAAATAACTAATATAAATATGAATGAAAGTATTACGTAATATTTAATCAATTACAACTGTATTACTTACCTTTTTTTTTACTTTGAATTCTACCTGGTTAGTAAATCATCTCATAAGTACACACACACACACACACACACACACACACACACACACACACACACACACACACACACACACACACACACACACACACACACACACACTGCCTACCCTGGTGCCTCTTTCTTAAATTAATTCCATAAAGTGGAGGTAATTCTTGTGTGTGCTAATGACGCTCAGTAATTTTGAGACCGCGCATAAATTACATTAATTTTTAGATGCGACAACAATTAGTATTAATGAAAAAATGCTAATGCCGAGAAAATGCTCTCTCTCTCTCTCTCTCTCTCTCTCTCTCTCTCTCTCTCTCTCTCTCTCTCTCTCTCTCTCTCTCTCTCTCTCTCTCTCTCTCTCACTCTTTCATGTTCAGGTACAGAATTCATGGTTTTCATTAAATTTTGTCATGTCAAAGCTAGTAGTTTCCTGTACCCTTCCGCCTTTACATCGTCATATTCTCTCTCTCTCTCTCTCTCTCTCTCTCTCTCTCTCTCTCTCTCTCTCTCTCTCTCTCTCTCTCTCTCTCTCTCTCTCTCTCTCGGTAAGGCAGGTGGTGTTAGGAGGAAGGGAGGAATGGAGGGAAGGGAGGTAAGGGAGGAAGGAGGGAAATCTAAGAGTCAAATGAAGGTAAGATGTCCTTCCTCCCTCCCTTCCTTCCCTCCTTTTCCTCCTTCCCTCCTTTTCCTCCATTTCCTCCTTCGCTTTCTGTGTGTTCTTGCTTGTTATCTCAAAGTTGTGAAAGTTTTGATGTGGAGCGCTAGTGATAATCTTTCTCTCTCTATCTTTTTTTCTTACTCTCTTTTTCCCCCTCTCTCTCTTTCTAATCTTACTTATATTAATCATCATTCTCTTTTCTCTTTCTCTCTTTATTCCTTTCTCTACCATTTCTTTTCGATTTCTCTTATTCTCTCCTCACTCTTCTCTTCTCTCCTTTTCTCCCATTCTTTATTCATTTCTCCATCTTTCTCCTCTTCCTTCATTCGTCCAAGCCACATTCTAGCAATCGGCAAAGTCTTTCGATTGCAAAAGTTCCAGATTAAAACTTCCTATTAGGTTTTTGTGGCTTCGAAGTGGTAAGGAAGGAAAAAAAAAGAGGAGGAGGAGGAGGAGGAGGAGGTGGTGGTGGTGGAGGGCGAGGAGGAGGGGGAGGTAATGGGGAAAGGAGGAGGAGGTGGAGGAAGAAGAAGATATTACTGACAGGAAGAGATTCGCCACTGGGAGGGAGGAAGAAAACTAGATACACATTAGTGCTCTGTGAAACCTTGAGAGAAGAAGAGGAGGAGGAGGAGGAGGAGGAGGAGGAGGAAGAGGAAGAGGAAGAGGACGAAGAGGACACTATATTACACAATAGCACGTATAACAAAAGAGACATTGTAGCCTCTGGTAGTTAGCATTGTGGCACTCTTCGGCCCTCTGCAAGCCTCCACCCTTTCCTCTCCCTCCCTCTATACCTCTCTCCTTCCCTCTTCTTTACCTTCCTCGCCTCCAGGCCTGCCCCACCGTCCTACCTGGATGTATAAGACCATTCTATCTGCTGCTTGCTCTTATACAGTCGTTGTGATGTGAATACTGGGAAAGAATGTATATAATCATCTTCCTCTTCGTCCTCATTTTCATCTTCTCTTCTATCGTTGTATGCTTTATTGTTTTGCTGTTCTTTCTACTCCTTTTTGTATTTATTTGACTTTTTTTAGTATTCGTATTCATTGTAGTAGTTCTCTTCCTCCTCCTCCTCTTCTTCATCCTCCTCTTCCTCCTCCTCCTCTTCCTCCTCTTTCTTGTCATCGTTCGTGGTATTCTGTTTTCATCTCTATTTTTAATTTTCTCGAATTTTTAATACATGTCTGTCTTTCCTGCTTCCTCCTCCTCCTCCTCCTCCTCCTCAAAAAGAAAAATCAGGTGCTCTCCTTCATATTCCCTTTGTACTCTCTTTTATGGGTTTATTCTTTCATTTGCTGTGATTTTTTTTAGGCTATCGTGGATTCTGTTGAGTAAAAAATAACAGAGGGAATGAATGAAAGAAAGACTTGCTTAGGCTTTTTTTTATTAATTTTTTTCCTTTCCTTTGCTTCTATTTCACCTTCCGTTGCATATATATTCCTTTTACAATTGTGTTTATATGTTTATTATTATTATTATTTTTGCTTCAGTTTATACCTTACTCAATGCTTCCTCACATCTCTAACACCAATACCCACAACATTTACTACTTTTCTTATCCAAAACACACCTTTCCTTACACCTTTTCACATCACCTGTACCCATAACAACCCAATTTCAACACCTCTACACCTGACACACCTTTCATCTACCTATACATCATCTTCACCTACACCTTATACAATCAGTACCAACATACAAACTCACACCAGTACACTTACTCTTTACCTGTACAAGAAACACTTATATACACCTGCTTGCTCTCATAAATTCTCTGCCACTTACTCATAATTTATTACAGTTTTAGTTTGTGTATATTGAGTTTAGGAGAGAGAGAGAGAGAGAGAGAGAGAGAGAGAGAGAGAGAGAGAGAGAGAGAGAGAGAGAGAGAGAGAGAGAGAGAAAGAGAGAAAGAGATGTTACAGACTAATTTACTGACTAGCCAACGTAGCATAGCCTCCCACGCACTTTAGACACTCCTTATTCCTTCCTCTTTTCCTCTCTCTTCCTCTATCTTCCTCTCTCTTCCTCTCTCTTCCTCCCTCTTCCTCCCTCTTCCTCCCTCTTCCTCTATCTTCCTCCTTTTCTTCTCCATCCCGCTGTGGGTGTGGAGGGACCGGAGGAGGTTGTAATTTTCGGTGAAGTAAAGTCCAACTGGAGCCAGAAGTGGATTTTCACGTGTTTTGCCTTGCTGAGATTTTTCTGCGAAGCTTTTCTCGAAAGATTTGTGAGAGGGATGGGATTTTGAGGGATTCTGCCCGCCTCTGTGTGTGTGTGTGTGTGTGTGTGTGTGTGTGGGTGTGGGTGTGGGTGTGTATGTGTATGTGTGTGTGTCTTTTCTCTTTTTTTTTCTTCACTCCTACAATCTTACATCTTTTTTTTCCCTTTCTTTGTTGTGGTTTTCCTATCATCATTCTTTATAGAAAATGGAAAAAAAAGGTAAAGAAGGAAGAGAAGAATTTGAAGGAGGAAGTAGAAGGAAGTGGTGTAGAAATTTGGAAAAGTGCAAAGGTTATCCATTAAGAAAATTGGAAATGTTGAAAGAAATTTATCTTCTGCTATTTTCTCTTCCTCTATCTTCTGCTCCTTGCTTCCATTTTTCACTCATTCCTTCATTCGGTTTCCTCTCCTTTTCTTCCTCCCTATCTCCTGTTCTCCGTTTCGTATTTTGCGCATCGCTTTATTTCTTTGTTTTGATTTAGTTGTTTTGAATCTTGCTGTTTGTCTTTTCAGTTGATTGACTTGTTTTGTATTTTGTTTTGTTTATTGCTCTCTCTCTCTCTCTCTCTCTCTCTCTCTCTCTCTCTCTCTCTCTCTCTCTCTCTCTCTCTCTCTCTCTCTCTCTCTTCTCTATTTCTATTACTCCCTTCTACCCTTCTATTTTTACCCTATC
>JAPQNM010000023.1:465000-482500 GCA_029783475.1 Metacarcinus magister
CATCCCTCCAATAGGCCTTTAAGCTTTTACCTGGTACCACCTGTGCAACAAGCTAATTAAGACCGGAAAAAAATATTTACCTTCCTCTCAACATATACAGGAAACAAAAATAGGAAATACGAAAATAAAAATAGATATGTATTATTATTTGTGTTGGCTCATTAATATTCAGAACATCATTTAATTAAGTAATATTTATGGGGAGGAAATATTTGTGGTATAGCAAGGCATTAGGAAGCGTGGAATATTTGTTGGTCAGAAGCTGCTGGGAGGCTGATGCGCGCTCTTGGGTATACAGACTGTGATGAAGCTTACTTGTAGAGTCTGTTGTGTTTTAGTAATTCCTGGTTTGTCTGTGGGATGGGAAGTCTGTGGCCAATTTGTCTCTGCGTTTGTATTTGTTGCAGTGTTTGGAAGGCAGGAAATGGGTGGAAGCTTGTGTTGTTTATACAGGAAGATGGTGAAGATACAGTGATGAGGGATGGTGATAATATAGGGATAGTGGTGTCCTAGAATTTGAAGTCCAGAAAATTTGTTACTGTATGCTATTGGAATATTTGTAAGTGGTTTAGTTATCTAGTTATCTTTGAATGCGTGCTGTACAAATGCTGTTAATTCGCTCAAGTGTACGTGCAGCTGCTGTGAAATGTTGGTTGTGGTGATGAGTGTACGGAATGGAAGGTGGATTGTGGTAGCTAATGTGGTAGTGGTGGAAGAATGGTAGTTTATTGCTGTTGACCTAATCATGGTATTGCAGCAGCTGTTGATTTGTGGTGGCAGGAACAATTGTCATCACCAGTATATTCTTAGTTTTATTGTCCTCTCTGTTCTGTTTTTTTTGCTGTTACCCTCAAAGTGGTCTGGGATTACCTACCTCATTATTATTTCCAGTTAAACATCAACAAAACTTTAAGCGAGGAAAACAAATGATGATGATGATAGCTACGTTGCTGGGATGATGAATGATGATAATTTTCCTTTCACCATTTTCACTTCCTGCGAGAAATATACGTAATAATGCGTAATAGTGTATAATGAATGACCTTTTTTCTTTCACCCATTTTCACTTTCTGCATCGGTGTGGCTCCTACCTTCACCACCTGCCACTCAAACACCTGCCACACCGGACTGATTTAACATCTGTTCTCATTTCTTGTGCATCATACCATCTGGCGGCTCCAATCTATTCCACCATCTGACGACCCCTTGTCCTTCTTCCCCTCTTTCCTCCTTCCTCCTTCCCCTTCCTTCCTCCTCCTCTTTCTCTGCCTCTCCACCACCTGTTGTGTAGTTGAGACCAGCTGCGGCTAAGCACAAGTGTCCTCCACACTCTTGCAGCCTCCATGCAGCAAGGCAGTAGAGAGGGTGAAGAAGGAAAGTGCAAAGCTGCCTTTTCATTGCGTTATCTCTATCTCTATCTCTATCTATCTATCAAGCTATGTATCTATCTGTTTGTGTATCAACCTATCCGTCTATCTATCCTCTATGCATTCATTCATGTGTTCTCCCCCCTTTCCTTCATCGCCTCATATTTCTTTAAAACATTCCTCTAGTATTTACGAGCTGGGGAGCCTCGGGACATTTTCAGACACAGGGTTGAGGGTAGATAAACGCTGTCTTTTGGCTGTCACCTCCATTACAAAACCCCGTATATAAAGTGCTTTAATCTTAGCCCCCCCCCCCCTTGATCCATGCCCTCGATTATAGGATGCAAGGGTAAAGGTGGTGTGTTTTTTTCCTTGGTGTGGGTGTAAACAAAGCAGAATAAGGTGGTAGAGTGAAGGTCGTTTATTTATTTATTTTTTTTTTTAAGATGTTGATGTTATGATTTTGGTTTAATGTGAGAATTGGTTTGGTTTAGTTATTTTTCAGTTCTGTTTTTTCTTTGGATTCTTAATTATTTTTTCTTTGTAAATTGGGATGAATGATGTTTAAAATAGTTCTATTATTATTTTTTTGGTTGTGTGGTTTGATTGAGATACTTACGGATTCATTATTTGAGTTAATGTAGTGTTAAATCTTTATAGAGTATCACTATCACTATCACAATTATCATCATTATTATACATAGTCTTATTAATATATTTTTGAACTTTCCTTCATTCCTAGAGTTAATTTTCTCGGGTACACGTCGCCTCACACGCATTACCCTTGGTCTCCTACACAGCCTCATTTGCGTTTTAGCTCACTACACGTAATGGTTGTTAGACAAGTAATTTCCCAACTTAAGACCAAGGCAAGAGTTGGGGGTTAAGTTGTAAGTGTCTCAAAAAGAACCTTACACTACTTTACATCTTATTGGCGGAGCTGTGCTAAAGATGAGTCCCTGTGTGTGGTGTGTGTGGATGTGTGTGTGTGTGTGTAGGGGGGTGGAGTGGTAGCATGACGTTTTTGACAGGTAATTGGAGACAAATGTAGGTTTGGTGATGAAATTTGAGGTGTGTGGAGGTGGTGGTGCTTCCGTTGGGAATGCATTGTTACATATTTATTAGACAGGTGTATGATTAGGCAGGTCTCAGGTGTAGCAATCTGATGCATGTAAAACCAGGTAATGAAGATTCGTAATGTATGATCTAAAAGTTGCCAAGGAAGTTGATTAGTGGGTCTGTTCAGGTGTGCAAAGGCGAAAGAGTGATTACAGGTATTCTCAGGTTTGACGGTGGAATCAGCTCATTAGGTGTACAAGAGCGGGGTTCCTAATTAAGGATTCAGGTATGACGTGCAGCAGGTGTGGCGTGTGGTGTGGCTCAAATTAACTTAACTAACTCCAGAACATACCTAGGAACTTTACAATGAGGTGGAGATGGTTGTACCTTGTCTCCTGTCCCTCGTCTCTCTTAGGCTGACTTTAACTAGAAAACAAAATTGTGATGTTATAGGAAAAAAGAATGAATGAGGTGACTTTTGTCCTATTTAATGAAACTATATTTATTGTTTAATTTTTTTATGTTTATTTTAATCATTATTTTATTTTCTATCCCCTTTGTGGTCTCCTTCGCTTGGAAATCATTATATTCATACATCTTTATCATTATCATCGTCACTACCACTTGAAATGATTAGCATAATTTCCTTGTATTTTAATAATATACAAATAAAATGTTTTCTTATTCATGCATAAATCCTCCAATTCATTATCTTCTCCTTGTGGAAAAACATCTATCTTCTTCACCTTCCGCGGCTCCTCTCCTTTCCTTTCCTCACTCCCTTTGTCTAAGGTCCTTCCACGTTCCTGGCTCTCCTCCCCTCACTCCCTTCCACATGACATCACCTTGATCAAAGCTTCTATCACGCCCACTACCCTTCCTTCCTTCCTTCCCTCAATTAAGGCGTCACACAGCCCCTTCAAGGTGAGACGACCCCATCAATGGCTTCTTATAGGTCTCCCATCACCCCATTCCTCTCCTCCTCACCCTTCGATGGCCACAAGGTGCTTTGGAAAAAATGTTATGTAGGGGACAACGACAAAAAAAGCGGCCATCAGCACTTGTTGATATCGGTTTGATCTGTGTGTGTGTGTGTGTGTGTGTGTGTGTGTGTGTGTGTGTGTGTGTTTGTGTGAGGAATCGGCAATTTATATATGTTTTATTATTATTATTATTTTTAACGGAGGGAGATTTTTTATACACTCGTTAGTGAGACAACAACAACAACAACAACAACAACAACAGCAGCTACATCTACTACTACTAAACACACTATAAATAAACATACATTTAATTAATTACCATATACAAAAGAGATACCATACATTTAATTAACATCACAAATACCACAACTTGAGGCAACAACAACAACAACAACAACAACAACAACAGTAACAACAACAACAGTAACAACAACAACAACAACACCACCAGGAGTAACAGGTCACAGCCAATATCGTTTAGCTTTATAATAATGTTTGTGTTCAGGTCACGTTGTTCTTTAAAGTGTAAATGACTTCTAGGCTGCCTTTAAGTATGTAGGAGGAAGGTACTTTGTGAGGCTCTACGACTTTTAAGGATAATGAAAGGATGAGAGAGAGAGAAGAGGAGGGGGATCTATGTCAATATTATCTCTCTCTCTCTTTTTTTTCTCCCTCTCTCTCACCCTCCTCTCTTGCCCTCCTAGCCTGCCGTCTCTTCATCTTCTGCCTCTTATTCTTTCTTGTCTCTTCTCTCATCTGTTTATTATTGTTATGGGTTTTGTTACATCTTTCTTTGGTTTGCTTATTGTCTTTTCTTCTCTTAATTCTTGTTTCTTTATTCTCGTCTGTTCCTATTCCTGTTTGCCTGTCAGTTATTTCATTAGTTTTCTTTGCCTTTCTTTTGGCATTATCTGTCTAGCCTGCCAGCCGTCTCTCTCTCTTTCTCTCTCTCTCTTTTTTCTCTCTTTCTCATTTTTAATTAAATCATTACTGTCGTCATTTTTTCCCTTTAAATTCGTCTTCCAACATTCCTTTCTCGGAACTTCTTGGAATTTTTTTTTCCTGGCTGCTTCTTTTTCTTCTTCTTTTCCTTCAATCACGAATAGTTCACATTTCAATTTGTTTCCTCCTTTTTCATATTATAGTTATTTTTTATTTGTATTTAGTGTGAGTGACATCAGTCGTTTTCATTGTTTAATATGTTTTTTTTTTATATATATTTTCTCGTTTCCATTGTAATTTATATTTTCTATTTCCTTCCACTTCCTGTTCTTATTTATTTTCTTTCATTCTCTTCCTTCCTTTCATTCGTGGCGTTTTTTTTCTTGCTCTGACACCAACGCTGTCTAGTCTTCCTCCTCCTCCTCCTCCTCCTCCTCCTCCTCCTCCTCCTCTTGGCGTTCTGTCTTCATACTACGTGGTTGTAAAGTTAGTTTTTATTTATTTTTTCCTTTGCTCTTTAATTCATTCGTTTTATTACTGTTTCGCGTGTCGGCAGAACTTGCTTGTGTGACCTGCGTTTAGTGTTGGTCAGGGTACATATAAGGTCATCCCTGGGGTCATAGGTCACTGGTTAGATTATTTGTTTTATTTTCTCCCTTCGAATAATTATATTTTTGGGAAGCGATTTTTTTTTTTTGGGGGGAATCCTGTTTTGTAATTGTAATTAGTCGTATTTTATTTTCTGTTTCGTGTAGTAATTTCAATTTTTTATGTATTATAATTTTTTTTGGATTATTGTGGAAAGTGGTGTATGGTGGGGTCTGGTGTGGCGTGTGGTGTGGTGTAGTGTGGTGTGGTAGAGGAAGGAAGGGAGGGAGGGAGGCAGGCAGGGAGGGAGGGAGGGAAAATTATATAATGATTTGGTTTTGTCGTTCTTTTGTTTCGTAAAGGTTGGAAGATCTCAAATCCCTCTGTGTTTGATGCTCTTTTGTCTGGCGGCGAAATTTTTTAAAGGGATTTAGTCGTGTTTAGCATGAGTCATTGGTTATTATTTATTCTTTTCGCTTTCGTGTGTCACTTTTTTATTCTTTTTGTAATTTCTCTTTTTTTTAATTGATATATTTGTGGTTGGGGGTTCACGAGGTTGTTGTGGTGGGGGGGGGAGAGGGGGGCGAGGGGTTGTGTGTTGGGGGAGAAGGGGGAAGGAAGAGCTCGTTGCATTGTCAGATAAATAAAAAAAAATAATATGCGAGTTGAAATGTTGAATATTATATTTGCTTTTGTTGAAATACTAAAGGCATGAATTTATTAATAGTGAAATGGTAATGGCGGCAGGAATGTTTGGTGCTATTATCATTATCATTATTATTATTATTATTATTATTATTATTATTATTATTATTATTATTATTGTTATTGGTAGATGGTTTGCAGCGCTCATAAATATCTTTAATCTATACTTCGTGATGACAGTAATCAACCTCTGATCAAATATTAACTTTTATCCATAAGGAAAATTAAATGAATTATCTTGTTTGTCAATTTCACGTAATATATTCAATCCCAAAGTTTTCATTTCAACTATTCCCAAAAAATACACTACACTTTCATCTCCTTTTTTTCAGTGATATAATTTTTCCTTTTCGTTGCATTCTCACTTAAGATATTGCAATAGACAGAGGGAATAGGGAAGGAGGTAGAGGAGCGTGATATTAAGCATGACAAACACAGACAAATAGAATAGAATGACAATAGCAATATAAATACACGGGGAGTGGTATTTTATTTTACATCTTTACATTAGTATATATATAAATAAATATAGTTAGGAATTAATGAATTAGAAATGTTAATATGAATATGTAGTGTTTGTCTTGTTTAAGTGTATTATGTTTATTTTTATTAATTCACCTTTTGTCTTTATTCCAGGTAAGTACTCGAGGCTGCACAGAGAGCTGACAGAGGGGACGTAAGTACCTACCTGGCTCTGTTTTACCTGTTCTTTACCAGCACTTGTTTTTTACCTGTCTTGTCCTTTACTCTTCGACGCGCCGCAGGTGACAAGGGCAGGTAAGTGTGGGTTGCTTTTGCACGCCGCCCACACGTCTCCCCCAAGTGAGGCAGATGGAAAAGTGCGGTCGCTTGCCTAAGGGTGGCGTAGGAGGCAAGCGAGGCGAACCAAACTGGAAGGGACAAGCTTTTTATAGGTGTGTGGTTGATGTGTTTCGTATTTGTTGTTGCTGTGTGTGTGTGTGTGTGTGTGTGTGTGTGTGTGTGTGTGTGTGTGTGTGTGTGTGTGTGTGTGTGTGTGTGTGTGTGTCGTTACGTTGTTGGAATGTAATAGTGAGTTTGATGAAATGTGGCTCAGGAAGATAATGGATTTGACATTATCGCTTCATCACTCCAATGGATTCAAGTCGTATTTCCTGATGCATAACAATCAATTATACTTCTAAGAACACAAAAGGAAGAGGATTGTTTGATGTACAATTTTCCTGAGATATCATTCAATTTTTTATATATGCACATTTTGCGTTGCATATCCGAGAGGAAGAAAATATCGCCTCACGCCATTGTCAGGAAGCGAATCGTGTTGTTCCGTGACTAACAATAGGATTGGGCGTGTTTGTGCGCCACCAAACATGAGTGAGCGACTCTTGACTTCTTTTTATCTCATCACGCGAGTCAAAATCAGAATACCGAGTCGGAAGAAAAGAAAAAGAAGAGAGGAAGAGATAAAAAAAAAAAATCAATATCTTATCTTACCAATGTCCTGATTTGTATCCGAGGGAGTGAATGGTTGTTTCAATGCTATCTCATGTGGCGAGAGGGAGGCAACAGCTTTACTGGAGGAGGAGGAGGAGGAGGAGGAGGAGGAGGAGGAGGAGGAGGAGGAGGAGGAGGAGGAGGAGGAGGAGGAGGAGGAGGAGGGATGGCAAGGGAGCAGATGGGGAATACTAAAGTACAATATAAATGGAGGTGTAGGGGAAGATGATATTTGCAATTACAGGGTCTGGATCCACGGAGGAGAGGAGAATAAGAAGCTTATAGCGTTTGGGAGGATGGTTGGAGAAAAGGGAAGGATCTTGGCCAACAATTCTTAGTAATATGTCAAGACTTGTGGGTCAGTAGACCGCCGCTGCTGTCACCGTTCCAACATCAACAAGTGTTTGGCTGGGTGCTGGCTGACTACCTGACTGGATGAATGAATTGGTGACTGATGGTGGTGGTTTGTCCTTATATGAATGGCTGAATGGCTGAATGGCCGACTGGATTAATAGATGGTGGTGTTAGTTTGTTCTTGTCTAGCTGGCTGATTGGCTGACAGGATGGTTACATTGTTGACATTTTATCTCTGTTGGTCCTTGGCTAAGGGACGAAAAGGCTTGGTGTCTCTTTATAAATCTACAGAAGCAAGTCTGATTCTCTTATGAAGTATTGCGGTTAACGTTTATATGGAAGACTGCGAGACGGAACCTTTAATTGTGTCTGTTATACTTCTACTAATTGTGTTTACTCGTATATCATTTGTGTGTATGAAGCGGTGGGGGAAAGGCAGGTTGGTTGGGTGTTTGTGTGGGTGTACAGGTGGATAGTGAAGGCTGTGGTGGAGAGGCAGTGGATAGGAGTGGTAATGGAGTCCACTTTACGGTAATTAAACTTTTACACTCTCATTCCCGGACGAGATAACTCAAGTGGGTGTGACAGATGGTGCAGTCACTTAGTAGGGAGGAACGAGTGCTCCGACTTAATAAGGTTTTTGTCTCTCTGTCTCTCTCTCTTTTTCTCTCTCTCTATCTCTCTATTTGTTTCTCTTCCTCATTCTCGGGAAGTAAAGACAAATATAACAATAATGTGCTGCCTTTACTAAGCTGTTATTCTCCCTCTCAAATAACAGTGGTAAATATTGACTTTTATTTACCATATACATAATTATTTTCTCCCACTAGTGAGGTTTCCCATTGTTCATAGAAAGTCATTAATTACTATGAATAGATGCTGCCTTTATTTATACGTGTGGGTTCCTTTTTTCATATATTGTTTCCGCTTATTAAGTATGAGTTTAGTTATTGAGAAATAGCACTATGTAGATAAATTTGGTCTTGTATTATGCGATTGAGTGTATAAATAAGGAAAAGTTTTGATATAGCTAAGATATACGACGTTAGATATCACTATGTAGGGAAGAGGTAGTGAAACGCGGGTGGCGCTTTCCGTAGAGTTTCACGCGGAGGTCTGGATTCTCTCGTCTCTCTCATGGGTAGAAGGGAGGTGTATATTTTCTTTCTGGTATTACTTACTTATAATTGGGTAAAGAATACAAAGCACACACACACACAGATTCACCATTGTTCAAGTTATAGTGTGTGACGCTCTATACGCCATGAATGCAATGGTGCAGTAAGATACAACATCAAAGAAATATTGTAACGAGGAACCGTCTATTATTTTGGACTTCCACTCCATCCTCTCTCTTTCCTTCATTCCTTTCTTCCTACACACAGTCTTTCTCCGTCTTCTCCTCCTCCTTCCTCCTTCTTTACTTTACTCTTATATCATGTCTTCCCCTTTCTCCTTTTCCTTCCGTGTGGTGTAATTTTTTTTTCTCCTCTCTCTCTATACTGGCGCCTCCTGTGTGAGACGAGAGAAGGCGAGATGTGTAGGTGTTGTGTGAAGGAAAGTGGTAGTGGATGCATGAAGGAGGAGAAGTGGAGAGGGGCCTGAAAGAGAAGAGAAGAGAGAGAGAGAGGGTGAGAGGGAGAGAGAGAGAGAGAGAGAGAGAGAGAGGAGAACAGAAGGGATAGAATGCTGAAAAGACCTAAGAATGTGGTGCAATGTTAGAGGAATGAAGAGGAGGCGGAGGAAGGTGAAGAGGAGGAGGAAGATGAGAAGGATAAGGAAGAAGAAGAGGAAGATGAGAAGAAGGAGGAAGAGGAGGTAGGAAGGAAAAAACAGAAGTAGAAAGAAGAGGAGGAAGCGAAGAGAAGAGATAAATGGGAGTTGTTTAGACAGTTTCTCCTTCTACCTAACTCTACTACCTCTTATCTTATTGTCCATCTCAAAGTGACACATTCATAACACCAATTGCATTACTACTATTACCATTATTATTATTATTATTATTATTATTATTATTTTTATTATTTTTATTATTTTTATTATTATTATTGCTTGGCACCTGAGCCGGCATATACGTGGACCCCAAAGCCTCGTTAAGGTGAGGCGAGGATCACCTGGAATTTCCAATCAAGGGTGATGAGGGTGAGGACCACACCTGAGCCGCGCCGTCCACCTGGCCTCTACCTACTTGTGTGTGTGTGTGTGTGTATGTGTGTGTGTGTGTGTGCGTGTGTGTGTGCGTGTGCGTGTGTGCGTGTGCGTGTGCGTGTGCGTGTGTGCGTGCGCGTGTGCGTGTGCGTGCATGGGCGCGCAACCAGTTTGGAAGGGTTGCTAGGGTGATGCTGCCGCCGCCGCCCAATGCGTGTGTGTCTGTGTGTGTGTGTGTGTGTGTGTGTGTGTGTGTTTGTGTGTACAAGAGTGTAAAGAGCGGGCGTGTCTGGGGCAGGCGTGTTGGGAACTCCAGGGGGTGTGGTGGGTCGAGGGGGAGGGGCGGAGTCGGCGCAGCCCCTCCCCCATCTCTCTCTCTCTCTCTCTCTCTCTCTCTCTCTCTCTCTCTCTCTCTCTCTCTCTCTCTCTCTTTCTCTCTCTTTCTCTCTTTTGCTTCCTTAATCTTTACTATTGTTGATATTTGCATGGAAGGATACACACATATACATACATACACATGCTCACACACATACATTCATACACACACGTACAAATCACACACACACACACGCACCCACTAATACACACACACACACACACACACACACACACACACACACACACACACACCCAGTAGAAGTGTGGCCCACCAGTCGCTCAACAGAAAACGAGACTCTACTTCGACCGGCGCGAGGTTGCCACACGCCGCCGCCGCCCTCACCACGCCGCGACCACGACCCTCTGTCAGGGGTGGTGACCAGGGCACGTCCCGGGATACGCTAGGCTCATGGGCGTGGGTCATGGGGCGTCAAGACGAGAGGGCGTAAGGGAGATTGATCGTGTGTAGGGAGGAGGAGTCATAAGAGGAGAGGAAGGGGCGGGGACTGTGGTAAGGGAATTTTTAGGTGGGGGGAGAGAGGAGGCGGGTCGCGGTGGGAGTCGGCGGGAGGTGGGGGGGTGGGGGTGACTCCTGGTGGCCTGGCGGTGCTAAACTCGCTAGTCGGTGGCGCATGCTGCCCGTGGACTGGTGTGTGTGTTCCGCGCGCGTACTCCTGCCTGCTCCGGGGACTGGCCTTCCTCGCTATCTCCTTCAAGGGGTAGGCCTGGGCGCTCTTGGGGTCCCTCGCGTCCTAGGAAAGCAGACGTGCCCAGGGTGTGCACGTCTCTCATAGATAACACCGCAGACTCCTTGCTGCCCGCACGCTAAGCTGGATGTGTTGTGATGTGCTTCAGTCGTTGATGAGGTGCAGCGATGTGTAAAGGACATTATAACACCGTCACCTTGCATAAAGACGCGTGTGCCATCCTTCCTTGCAGAATAGTTGTAGTTAAGTCGATGCGTTGGTGTGTTGCAAGGGTGTGAGGGCGAGGGAGGGCGGCACAGGGCTCGTGGCGGTGGCGGCGTCGGTGATGGTGTGCGTGGAACTGTCGACCCTCACTGACGGATTGTTTAATGATTTTGTGTTGCGCAACCATAGTGTTCAGGGCCCCAACCACGCCGCCGCTGCTTCCGACGCCGCCACCATCACCATCGCCGCCGCCGTCGTCACCATCGCGGCCGCCACCGCCTCCAGCGCCACTCCACCACCATCGCTTTCCGTTCCGTCCGCTATTCCACCACCACCACCACCACCACCACCAATGCTTCCACTGTGTACTTTGTGTATAACGTCACAAGCCAACGCTGCCTCTACTACTACTTGTACTACTACTACTACTACTACTACTACTACTACTATTACTACTACTACTACTACTACTGCTACCATTTCTACTACTTCTACTTAAATAAAACACTCACTAGAATGATAATGCCGAATACTTCCGCTTCTACTACTACTACTACTACTCCTCCTCCTCCTCCTCCTCCTCCTCCTCTTCCTCTTCCTCTTCCTCTTCCTCCTCCTCCTCCTCCTCCTCCTCCTCCACGCTTTTCACCTCCTTCCTCCCTCTTCCTTCCGCACAACATATTCATTAATCGCAAATAACAGAGCAGTCTTGCCGGCCGTTGCCACTACCGCCACTACCACCTGTAATAAGTACACACACACACACACACACACACACACACACACACACACACACACACACACACACACACACACACATTGTTGCCAGCCTTTACAATGCAACGTTACTATAGCCAATGCTGCGGAATGGTAGAATGATCATGTTCAAATCCATTTCACCTTCATGCTGTTCACTTCTAAATCACCACCACCACCACCACCACCACCACTACCACCACTACCACCACCACCACCACCACGCCTATCCACTCTGTTTGACCTCACACCACCGCTGTCACCACTACCGACGTGATCAAATATCCATCATGACCCTCTTCCTCCTCCTCCACCTTCTCCACCTCCTCCTCCTCCTCCTCCTCCTCCTCCTCCTCCTCCTCCTCCTCCTCCTCCTCCTTCTGCCTTTCCCTCCGCCACATTTATGTTTCCTAACCTTCGTCCTACACGAGAAAATAAATACTAGTGGAATTGTACTCTGGGATGCAAATATTGTGAGTGCCGGATGATAGAGAGAGAGAGAGAGAGAGAGAGAGAGAGAGAGAGAGAGAGAGAGAGAGAGAGAGAGAGAGAGAGAGAGAGAGGGAAGTGATTCGCAGAACTTCACTCTTCCTATTATCTTCCCTTGCTCAGTACTAAGGGAGGAAGGGAGGAAACGTCCTTAGGGGCAAGAATGTTAAGGGAGAGAGAGAGAGAGAGAGAGAGAGAGAGAGAGAGAGAGAGGGAGAGAGGGAGAGAGGGAGGGGGTATGAGAGGAGCCTCAGGTCGTGGGAGATGAGGCGAAAGGACTGTGATTTGCATGAGGAGGGAGATGAGAGGAGAGTGAGTGTTGGGAAGAATGTGTGAGGAGGTGAAGGAGTGGAGAGAAAATATGAAGGAAAGACACACTGAAGAAGAGATAAGAAATGAAAGGAAAGAGTGAAAAGGAAGAGTATAACTTAGCCATCTGCCTCTGTATCTCTCTCTTTCTCTCTCTCTTTCCCTCTCTCTCTTTCTCTCATTTTTATCACCATACTCTCCGCCTTTTATACTTTCTCACGTTTGCTTCCTTTCTTTCCTTTCTCTTTCTTTCTCTTTCTTTCTCTCTCATGTTGCTTTCTCCACTTTTATTCCACTTCCTTTTTCTTTAGATTTTTTCCTCTTCTTTCTCACTCTCACTCTTTTATCACCTTTTTTCTCTTTATTTTGTTTTCCTCTTCCTTTCATCATCACTTTTTTTTTCCTTCTCTTCACTTGTTACACTTTTCCTTAATTTCCTCACTTTTTTCAAGCACTTTTTATCGTTTTTTTAAACCTCCATCTAAGTCTTCCTCGTTTCACGCCTTAATTTCGTTTATTTTTGTTCCGAGAGAGAGAGAGAGAGAGAGAGAGAGAGAGAGAGAGAGAGAGAGAGAGAGAGAGAGAGAGAGAGTCATGTGTACTTAATACGTGACTCTGATATATCATTAGTTGTTTCCCTCGCAGAGATGTGAGTCAGAGTGATATAGCATGAGTCGGGGGTTAGGAGCAAGGAGGATCTCTCTCTCTCTCTCTCTCTCTCTCTCTCTCTCTCTCTCTCTCTCTCTCTCTCTCTCTCTCTCTCTCTCTCTCTCTCACTGGGGTGGAGGACGGGAGTGGGAGTAGTGAGGGGGCCTTATATTGATCAGTTGGGCTGGTGGTCCCCTCCTCCTCCTCCTCCTCCTCCTCCTCCTCCTCCTCCTCCTCCTCCTCCTCCTCCTCCTATCTCCCCTCACGCCCTGCCCTGAACCCCACGCCTCTTTGACCTCCACCCTTGACATCCCTCCTCTCTCTCTCTCTCTCTCTCTCTCTCTCTCTCTCTCTCTCTCTCTCTCTCTCTCTCTCTCTCTCTCTCTCTCTCTCTCTCTCTCTCTCTCTCTCTGTCTCACGCATTCATATTCCTTCCGTAGCTCTTCCTTACTTGAATCTCATCCCCTTAAACCTATTCTCTCTCTCTCTCTCTCTCTCTCTCTCTCTCTCTCTCTCTCTCTCTCTCTCTCTCTCTCTCTCTCTCTCTCTCTCTCTCTCTCTCTCTCTCAGTATGCCTTATTTTCCCCTCACTCACCTGCCCTCACCTACGTTCACCTTTCACCTTACCTGAGTGAAGTGGATGTTACCTTTACCTGTAGTATTACACCCACCATGAGAGAGAGAGAGAGAGAGAGAGAGAGAGAGAGAGAGAGAGAGAGAGAGAGAGAGAGAGAGAGAGAGAGAGAGAGAGAGAGAGAGAGGGGGAACAGTATGACTTTTATTTCAGTGTCATGTTAATCCTTTTATTCATCCAAACATACGCAAGTTTTTTTTATACATATCAAAGTTTTCGAACACACACACACACACACACACACACACACACACACACACACACACACACACACACACACACACACACACACACACACACACCACAATCTTCTTCACACATCGTCACGTGCCAGACACATTCTCTATCAAACGTTTTCGTACATGACAAGAAAACGTTTAGTCAGAGTAAAACATTTTATATCTGAACCTAAACGCGTCGCCGTGGTAATGGTGGTGGTGGTGGTGGTGATGGTGATGGTGATGGTGGTGGTGATTGCGAACTCGATGAAAAAGTGATGTCATATAACTGCACCATGAACCCACGATATGTCAATGCGTGGGCGTGGGCGTGGGCGGGGAAGACCTCTCATATATACAGGTGAGAAGTGTGTTTTATTCGGTTTTATGTATATTTATGTATACTCCCTTAGGACTGAGTGTATTCTGTGTGTTAAGTAATGAGAGAGAGAGAGAGAGAGAGAGAGAGAGAGAGAGAGAGAGAGAGAGAGAGAGAGAGAGAGAGAGAGAGAGAGAGAGAGAGAGAGAGAACATGTAAGGGGAAGTTATAAACCTTTTTAGAGTTTAATTCTTCCGTTCTGATGAGGAAACAAAGGGTGAAGGAGGAAGGTAAGAAAGAAGATTTGGAGCGAGTGAAGTAGGGAGAGAAAGGGGGGGGGGAGGGAGAGAAAGAGGGGTAATTTGTGGTAGTAATAGACGTAGGAATTTCATCTTACATCATATTTCCGCTCTTTACCTCCCACTTTTCCTCTTGCCTCCTCCTCCTACTCTTACCCACTTTCCTTCCTTCCTTCCTTCTTTCCCTCCCTCAACCCACCCATCTCATCCTTCACTGACTTCTCCTCTTTCGTAATTTTTGGTTAAACTTTCTTTTGGATCTATGCTTCTCTCTCTCTCTCTCTCTCTCTCTCTCTCTCTCTCTCTCTCTCTCTCTCTCTCTCTCTCTCTCTCTCTCTTTCTCTCTTGCTCTCGCTCGCTTTCTCTCTCATTACTTACCTCTTGTCCTATTATCTCTCTCTGCATTGGTTTAGTCGATTCTGCCCCAACAGATTATTCTTTTCTCTCTTCCTTCCTCCCCTTCCTTCCTTCCTTCCTTCCTTCCTTCCTTCCTTCCTTCCTTCCTTCCTTTCTATCTCCATATTGTTATCGTTATTTCCATACTTATCATTTATACATTATCTCCATTTTTTCTTCTATTCCTTATTGTTTACTTTTTATATATCTCTTCCTTCCTACTTTCTTTCTATTTCTTTTTTTTATTATTTTATTGTGTTTTTCTTTATCCCTTTTTTTTTATTTGTTTTATCTTATTGTAGTTCTTCTTGTTTTCGATTTATACTTATCTCAGCATTTCGTCTTGCCTTCAACTTTCATCTTTTTTTATTTCTTTCGTTTCTTTACTTATCCTTTTTTATTCTTTTCGTCTAGTTATCTTCCTCTTTCCAATCTTATTTCCCTTCTTTCTTTAGTCATTTTTATTCCTTCCTTCCTTCCCACCATCCTTTCCTTCTTCCCTTTTACTCATAGTTTTTCCATTCCCCTTATCATCTTCCATCATTGCTTTCTCCTCGTTCCTTCCTTCCTTCTCTCCTTCCTCCCTTCCCTCTTCCATCTTTCCTTCCTCTCTCCATGACTTTTAAAGGATGGCAAAATGCATTTACCTCCAAAAGAAGTTGTAATCAAAATACTTAACAAGAAGAGAGGTGGAGGGGAGCTGGGAATCTAGGGTGAGAGGAAGAGGAAGAGGGGAAGAGGAAGAGGAAGAGGGGAAATGAGACTAGGATGCAAGTGAAGGGACTAGATGATAGGTTATGTGTAGAGGAGGGAAACTTAAGGGAAATAGGTAAGAGGGAAAGAATATGGTGATGGTATACCTAAGATAAGGAGGATGTGCTGTTACGTGTTTAAGAATATGTACAGGTGTGTTAGGATGCAAGGGAGTGTGTGTGTGTGTGTATGTAGGTCTTTAAAGTGTGTTAGAGTGTATGTATATGTGTGTTAAAGGTGTTTCTAAGTAAATTAGGTTATATTTAGGTGTGTTAGTTAATGTATACGTATATAAACCATGTTGGAATAGGTGTGTTAGGGTGTGTTAGGGTGTAAAAAGTGTATTCAACGTGAACTAAAGGTGTAGGGTATAGTGGGAAGGCAGTGAGGGTGTGGCGTGTGGACAGTGCCATAAAGGTGTAATGTGTTGTGCCTAGCAAGGTGTGGCAAGGTGGACAGTGGGTGACATAAAGGTGTGGTGTGCGTTACTATCTCGCAGGTGTAGGAAGGTGTGGCTTTGCGTGTGTGCAGGTGTAGGGAGGTGTGGCCTAGCGTGTTAGTACTGATGTGTTGGTGTGGTGTAGTGGTGAAATAGTAGATTTAAGTGGTGATTTATGTGTTGTATTGATTTATTAGGAAGGGCAGTAGGGTTGGAATGTGTGTGTGTGTGTGTGTGTGTGTGTGTGTGTGTGTGTGTGTGTGTGTGTGTGTGTGTGTGTGTGTGTGTGTGTGAAAAAAAGAAAAATTATGATCTTAAGTATGCTTGGAAATTATTGAATGTATTGTATGTTGTATAAATAATAACCTTATACAACCACATATTATTAAACTCAACAGAATAAAACACACTAGATAAAATAAGGGAGTATACATATTATACATAACCGATAATGTTCTGTAATGTAATGAATCATATGAGACATTTATTATTACCTTGTGACTATATACAGGTGTAGTTTATACCTATGCTTACCTGTAATCAATGAACTAATGCCTCTGGTGCTGTGGTGGTAAAGCCGGACTCGATACCTGCCTTTCTTGCCCCCATATCTTCCTGTTCCCTCCTTTCCATATGTGATTTATTTCCTCCACAGAAAATGGTAATCCAACCCATCATCAAATCAGGGAAAATGAAATAAGGGAAACTCATTTATTCATAGGGAAATAGGGGAAGGGAGGGAAAGGGATTAAGGAGGAGGAGGAGGAGGAGGAGAGAGTTCAAAGATGCATCAATGAAAAAAAATATGACCTTACCAGCAAGGGTTATGAAGGCTATAGTACCTTGTTCAGAGACATGTCACGGGAGGGAAGGAGAGAAGAAGGCATGGAGAGAAAGTTGGAGGGAGGGAAGGAGGAAGGGAGGAAGAGGAGGGAGGGAGGAAGGGAAGGATAGAGATGTATTGGACGTCCATCGATTAAAACTTGAGTACAGTCTTTCAAGTGTTCCTGGAGAGAGAGAGAGAGAGAGAGAGAGAGAGAGAGAGAGAGAGAGAGAGAGAGAGAGAGAGAGAGAGAGAGAGAGAGAGAGAGAGAGAGAGAGACTAATGAGGCTCAGTATGATCACGGGAGGAAATAGGAATGTCTCTCTGTTCTCTCTCTCTCTCTCTCTCTCTCTCTCTCTCTCTCTCTCTCTCTCTCTCTCTCTCTCTCTCTCTTTCTCTCCATTCTCTCCGCTTTCCTACAATCCCTCCATCAGTACCGAAGAAAGACTGGAATTAAAGTTAAATTTCGTCTCCTTACTGCAATTTTTTTTTTCCTCTTCGTCTTTTTT
>JAPQNM010000023.1:487500-490000 GCA_029783475.1 Metacarcinus magister
CCTCCACTACCACCCTGTCTGCCTCTCGCTCCTCCTCAAGTGATGGAGACGGAAAGAGACCTATTTTAAGATACCTGGGAGGATGGAAAAAATTTAATTGACCCCATATAGCACCTGCCAGCTCCCCTCTCCAGGTAATTAGGTAAGTCTTGGTGGATAATTAGATTGTGGAAAGGGAAAGGGGTTTATGATCTACTACGTGACCTGACTTGCTTCTGTCTCCCTTTGCGTTTTAAGGAAGAAACATTAGCTAGTAATTGGTCACACTGAGGGAGACTCGCGCCTTGTCCTTGTCCTTGTTCCTTGTTCCTTGTTCCTTGTTCCTTGTTCTTGCTTCTTGGTTCCTTTCAGCTTGTTAGTTATGAATTTTTACTTGAATTATATGGAGGAAGAAGCAGTTTTTTATTTTTATTTTCTTATTTATTTATTTTTTTATTTACATGTATCTTTTCTCTTCTCTATTTCGTCTTATTGGTTATGAAAGGGAAAGTTGTTTTTTTATTTCCACCTAAGTCGTTTTTTTAAATGAATAATTATAAATAATCATAATTAGATAGAAATTCGTCTCGTTTTCCATAAAGATCAAAGAGAGCTTCCTCGTCATCTTTTTTTTTTTATCTGTTTCTAGTAAAGTCTTTTTTTATAATATTGAATCGCCTTTTTATTTAGTGTTTTGCAGGGATCTATGCCTCTTCCCCCTTCCCCCCTTTCTTCCCCCTTTGCCCTTCATGCCCTTCATCCCTGTACACTCACCGCCATGCCCTCTGCCAAATATACTGTCATGTTTATACCCAGATTGGTTGAATTATTTGTGATGAAAAAAATATTGTGGCGCATTACTTGAATTATTGAGTGGGAATGCACACACACACGCACACGCATACACACACACACACACACACACACACACACACACACACACACACACACACACACACACACACACACACACACACACACACACACACAAGCAGTCTAACAATGCCAGTTCAGAATGATATCCTGTTTTCACTGTAAATATAACTAAGAAAAAGCACCTTTGAACATACCAAAGTTACAGGAATATGAATCTTGCCATAAAGTATCGTTCACTTCCCCTTCTCTCCCCCTTTTCCTTCACCTTTCACCCTCTTCCTCCCTTTATTGTCCTTACTCATTCTCCACACCTTTCGTTCGTATTTAGAACAATGATATCTGACATCACACACATTAGTCATAGTTTTAAGGATTCCGTTTCATAACTTTTCGTTGGCTTTAGTTTAACCTCAGTGCTCTTGTTCTTGATTAAAAACGACGTGTGTCATAATGCATCGTTCGTTTCGTGTTATTATGATATTACTCTCGGTATTCAGAATGTCGTTTGGGACACTTTTTTCATAATGTTTAGGTCAGAGAATTTATTTTAGTATTCTCAGCATATTCCAAACTCGCTCGTGTGGTAGTTATTGATGTTTTAAGCGTACCGGAGAGAGAGAGAGAGAGAGAGAGAGAGAGAGAGAGAGAGAGAGAGAGAGAGAGAGAGAGAGAGAGAGAGAGAGAGAGAGAGAGAGAGAGAGAGAGATGCCCCTGTTAATCAATACTACATTCACTTTAATATTTCTAGCTTTTTTTATTAACTTTTTATCTTATTTCTTTTTAAATTTTCATAAAAAACTATTTCTACGTCAGTTAAAAATGCAAATATTCTCTGTTTTAAATCCTGACAATTATTTTTTTCCTATATGTGTATTTTTACTTTATTTTTCCGTGTGTGTTTTTTACGTTCGTTAAGTTATTGTATATTTTTTTCTATAATACAGTTGGTTTATTTTATGAGAGGGTTGAGTCGAGCGTCCGTGGTGTTCGTGTCTGTGGAAATAATACAAAGAAGAGACTTGTCCTCTATTCGTGTTTCATCTTGTCGAATTCTAGTTGTTATTTATTTATTCATTACTTTTCTGGCTTTTTCAATCTGTGTTCTTAAGTCATATTAACATTAAATGAAAAAATAAATAATGTTAATAATCGTATTTTATTTTTTGTTGAATCGAATTTTTTTTCACTGGTATTCAGAAATCTAACGCATCTTTCACTTCCCTTTCCGTTGTTTAATAAATGGTTAATATTTTTTTTAAGTAAATCCATTTAACATACATTAAAATCCTCCCCTTTTATTATACTCTATAGAGAACTCCCCCCAAAAAAACCTTGAATATATTAAATTTTTTACATCCTCTGGGGTACAATCTTATCACGTCGCCTTTTTTTTTACCTTTCAAGTGTTAAGGACAAAAACCTGTTTCCGAAGTGAAGGAGGAAGACAGTTTGGCATAAGTATTTTAAGCGGGTTCTTCCGGGCGGCGCCAATAACCAGCCAAGAAGGGCACTCCTGGGGACGCAATACAAAGGGGGAGTTGTGAGGCTGTCCCTTCCCATCTGTGTCAGTAAAGTGTGAAAGGAAATCGGCTTTTCAAGGGAGGGGGTGGACGCTACAGGGGGAGGTAGAGTGAAGGGTTAAATC
>JAPQNM010000023.1:492500-495000 GCA_029783475.1 Metacarcinus magister
ATTTTACCTGTACTTATTCTCTACCTTTTACTTCTTCCTCTCTTCTTCTCCTCCTCATCTTCCTGTTCCTCCTCCTCCTCCTCTTATAATCTAACCCTTCATTTCTCTCCCTTCCTCTTTCTTTTCTTCCTTGCCTTCCTCTTCCCTCACTGCGACTCCCTCCCTTGATTCAACTTTTTTCCCCTCTCTCTTCTCTCCTTCAACCTAAGGGGAAAAAAGGGGAAGGGAACACTTTGACCTCTATTAAATGCAAGCTGTGACTGGCGTTCCCTATCTATCTATCTATCTTTCTCTATCTTTATTTCTTGCTACCCTAACCTAACCCAACTTACTGGCGTGCCCTAGGAAAGTTGCTGTCACTTCCTATATTTATACACCATTTCTACCTTTCTCTATGTGTCTATCTATCTTCCTATCTATCTACCTACCTATCTCTATTTCTCGCTCTCTCTAGGGAACTTAAACGGTGAATTGATAGCCTTGTTCCCTGTTTTTTGTGTGTTTTCCCTCGGGTTTGGGTACACTGCTACACCTGTACGCCAGTTAATGAGGGAACGTGGCTATTATTGTTGGTGTAGGTGGTGGTGGTGGTGGTGTAGGTGGTGGTTTGCTGTATACTGTATCTTGTTGTTTTTACTGTTATTATATCCACCTCCTTCTCTTTCCTCTAATTTTTTCCTCCTTCTTCTCCTCCTCCTCTTCTTCTTCTTCCTCGAATCGACTTTCTAGTGTATTGTATTTTTGGAAGAATTTTCTTGGTAATATTCCTCCCTTGATATTTATATTACATCGGAGGGTTCATGGCTGAGGTCTTGTATTTAATGTTGTTTTTACCCTGAAATACTTGCCCTGTGTCTGGCTTCTTACTCATTTTAATATTAGGTTACTTCTCCTTCTGTTTATTACTCTCGATCTGTATCTTCACTTGTCTTCAATTATCTCTACGTGTGTTGGGTTTTATATTATCTGTTTCATTTACGTGTATATGTATTAATTCGTATGGTCTCTCTCTCTATCTTTTATCTTATCTCTTTCTCTTCTCTTTCAATATTGGTAAGCTAAAAACATATATGAAAGGAAAGTATGAAGTAAGAATAAGGGAAGGAATATTTTCTTGGTTATGATAATGCAACATGCACTTTCCTACACATAAAAGTTGCACGTAAGAGAAAATTAATAAATGTCTTGGTTTCTGAGAAGTCAAAGTTTCCCAAGAGAGTAGAATCCGATCTCTTTTTAATTATATATCCACTGTAGTCACTTTTACGTCACGCATAGAAGTAGTAATAGCAGCAGCAGCAGCAGTAGCAGTAGTAGTAGTAGGAAATAATCATGGTAGTAATAGAGGCTCGATTCTAAATATAGATTAGCACTCCTTGAATAAATTGTTTGCTTGGAAAATGAGATCTTCTGGTTATGACTTTAGGAACGAAAGAAAAAGGGGTGAGGAGAGGCGGTAAGGAGGACAACGAGGGGAGGGAGGCTCTGAGGGGACTGAGGGGAGAGGAGGGGAAGGGATCGAGAGTGGGGGGTTAGGGGGGTTGGGGGAGATGCAGTGTTGTTTGTCTGGCTATACGCGACCTTGTGTGGGGGTGAGGTTAGGGTGGAATTTGCGAGATGTGGAGAAACTCGGTTATGGAAGCCTCTAAGTGTTTTGAACGTCTCACTGTGTTTTGTGACTCCCTCCTCCTCCTCCTCCTCCTCCTCCTCCTCCTCCTCCTCCTCCACCTCCACCTCCTCCTACTCATACTCCTTTTTCTGTTTTCCTTTTTTCTTTTACTGTAGTTTTATTATACTTTTTTTCCCTGTTCCCTCCTCCTCCTTGACCTCTATATCACCCCCTTCCTCCTCTTCCTCCTCTTCTCTTCCCCTTTTGTCCTTCTACTCACCCTTTTGACCTTGTTCTACTTGTTCTCTTCCTTTTCCTCCTCCTCCTCTTTCCCAACCCATTACTACTGCCGTTCCTATTCTTCCTCACGTTTCCATCTTCCCTTTGTCCCTTTTCCATTATCAGAATATCCTCTCTTTCCCCCTTTTCTCCATTATTCTCTTTCCTTCCACCTATTCCCCTCTTTCTTTCCCTCTTTTCCCTCGCCTCAGTCCTCGCCTCGTGTCGTGAAATGTAAGATGAATCAGTAACGTTGTGAGAGAGAGAGAGAGAGAGAGAGAGAGAGAGAGAGAGAGAGAGAGAGAGAGAGAGAGAGAGAGAGAGAGAGAGAGAGTGAGAGTGTACGTTGCAGGGGATTTGATGGTCATGCTGGTGGTCGTTGTGGTGGCGGTAGTTATGGTGTTGATGGTGATAGGATGGTGGTGATGGTGGTGGTGGTGGTGGTGGCAAGGATGGTTAAAGTGGATGTAGTACTAGTAGTAGTAGTAGTAGTAGTAGTAGTAGTAGTAGTTTTTAATTAACTTAATAAACTTAGAAAAAAAAACAGAATATAAAAATAGTGTCTAAAGAAAACAGAAGAAAAAAGAGAAGTTGATTGACAGGTAACATGAC
>JAPQNM010000023.1:497500-517500 GCA_029783475.1 Metacarcinus magister
AGGAAAAAGGAAAAGGAGACAAACACATATGGTTGATAAAGGGAAAAAAGGGAGTCACCTCAGGAAGGAAAAAAGAGACACATAAAAGGGAAATCAGACACGTGGAAAAAGTAAAGGAGACAGCGGAACACACCACTGAGGGAGGGAAGGGAGGGAAGGGAGGGAAGGGAAGAAAGGAAGGAAGATATAAATGAAGTAAGGACCGCATATATTAGTGAGGAAGGGACACAGGATACACATGAGAGAGGGAGAGAGAGGACGAGTATACATAGATGAGTGTTGAAAGTTAGATGAGGAGGAGGAAGAAGAGGAAGAGGAAGAAGAGGAGGAGGAGGAGGAGGGTGTGAATTTGGTGTATGGATTTATGGGTCGTGTTTGTTATAGCCAAGGGAAGAGAAACGAGGAGGAGGAAGAGGAGGTTGAGGAGGAGGGAAGGATCTGTCCTATCCTATCCTAATTGATTTTGTCCTCGAAGGGTTGCCTGGGGAGTGATCTCTATGTTATCTTTAATTACATTTCTCTAGCCTGTGTGACGTTTTCCTCTCTCTTCCTCCTCGTCCTCGTCCTCGTCCTCCTGTCCTCGTCTCCTCTTGGTGTTGTTTTTGGTCTTTAATATATTTTTTGTCTCGTTTTCACTCCTCTCAGACTTGTACATCTCTTATGAAATGTAAGACTGAGGAAGTGAAGGTATTAGACATTATAAAACTGTGTAGTATCGCATGAATTATCCATTTTTTATATGACATTTGTTGCATAGGTATCTCTCTCTCTCTCTCTCTCTCTCTCTCTCTCTCTCTCTCTCTCTCTCTCTCTCTCTCTCTCTCTCTCTCTTTCTCTTTTTCGCAGACGTCAAAGAAGACATTGATTGGTCTCTGTCTTTGATGATTGATTTTGTGAGTGACTTAATGTTTTATTAATCTACTTTTATATATTTTATTCCGCATGGTAAGGACAGACAAGATGGTAGGGGAGAGAGAGAGAGAGAGAGAGAGAGAGAGAGAGAGAGAGAGAGAGAGAGAGAGAGATTGAAGGCGAGGAAGGGACGGCGGCTTGGAGGGATAAAGGGAGAGGCTTTATATGGGAGAGAGAAAAAGAGATAGAGAGTGAGAGAGGAAAAGGAAAGGCACTGTGGAGAGAGAAAACGAGGAAGGAAGAGTCATTGTAGGAGAGGAAAGGAGGAGAAAGAAAGCATTGCAGGGAGGAAAGAGTGTAAGGTAGAGGTGTTATAGGAAGGAGAGAGAGAAAATAAAGAGAGCGAGAGAGAAAATACAAAAAGTTAGGGAGAGAAGGAAGAAAAACGTTACAGGGAATAGAGTTAGGAAGAATTCAGAAGGAGGAGGAGAGAGGAGAAGAGAAGAGAGGAGAGAAGGAGGAGGAAGAGGAGGAGGAGGAAGAGGAAGTCTATTAGTAGTAGAATTATTACGAGGCAAAGTGAGCGAGCGAGGGAGGGAGTAAGTGAGTGAAAGGAGGAAGGAGAGAAAGAGAGAAGGAAAGAGGGAAGGAAGGTAGGTGTTTGTGAGGCCACCAAGCACAGGTGTAGATAGAATAAAGAGGGAGAGAAATAGGGGAACGAAAGAGAAGGATGATGGAGATAAAAGAATAACGAGGTTTAGAGAGGAGAAAGGAGAGGACAGTAGATGCCAGATAGAGCAGGAGGAAGGGAGGCTTATTAAGAAGATTTATGCTTTCTCTAACATTTTCCTCTCCTCTTGAGTGAGTGGAAGGGAGAGAGAGAGAGAGAGTGGAATGGAATGGTGAGGAGTAAGCGAAGATGGAGTGAAATGGGAAAGTATTGAGAAGAAAGGGAACGAAGAGACTTAGAGTAAAAAGGAGTTAGAAGAGAAATGTGAAAAGAAATAGATGAAGAAGTATGTGAGGATGGGATGAGAATGAATGAAGAAGTGAAGATTATACGAAAGGAGGAACTGGGAGAAAGGTCAATAAGAATGAATAAGTGAAGGAATAAATTAATGAATGCAGGAGAAGAAAGAGAAGTGGTATTTTTAGATAAGGGGAAAATGTGTGTGGAGGACGAGAAGGAAGAGAATGTTATGTAAAGAAAGCAAAGAACTTGAAAATAAACATTAATAAAGGATAGAAAAAGTGAGGAGGAGAAATATACACACAAGCATAAATAGAATAGTTAATAGGAAAGTTACTTATATTTGTCTTTCATTTGTGTATCTCTCTACTTCTATTCTCGACTCTCCCTCTCTTTCTCCCTCCCTCCCTCGTTTCTTTATTCTCTCCCTTCTTTCCTCCCAATCTCCCTCTTCTTTGCAGGCGGGAGTGAGGGTGATTCTAGGTGTTGTGAGGTAGTTTTGGTGGCGTGTAAACCAAAGCACACACACACACACACACACACACACACACACACACGCACACGCACACTTAGTTTTGTTTAGTTGTTCTTTCTTTTGTTAGTGGAGGTGAAAGGAAAGGTGAAGTGAAATAAGAAATAGAATAGGAAGGGATGACAAGTGTAGAGAGAGAAAGTAAGATAAAGTAAGAGAAGGAGGGAAGGGTAGAACATCACTTAATAATTCAAGAGTGGAAGAATGTTTTACCAGATTACGAGAGAGAGAGAGAGAGAGAGAGAGAGAGAGAGAGAGAGAGAGAGAGAGAGAGAGAGAGAGAGAGAGAGAGAGAGAGAGAGAGAGAGAGAGAGAGAGAGAATTATTGGGTTTTACTTCTTTTTTCTTTATTCTTATATTTTTCTGGTCTCCTTCCCTTGTCTATTATCTGCTCTTTCATAATTTTGTGTTTGCCTTCTCTGCTTTCTCTCTCTTTCTGTCTTTTTACCTCTTTTTCTTTCCCCTATCGTCATTTCACTTCTCTTCCTCCTCTTCTTCTTCTCTCTCTCTCCTGTGTACACATTATCTCCCCATCTCCTACCTCCCTCCCTTCCTTCCTCCCACTTTGTTTTTCTTTATTCTCGTTATTGATCTGTCTCTCTTTCTCTCTCTCTCTTGCTCCATCTCCCTCATTTTCTTTTTTATTACTACCTGTTTTGCTTCTTATTGATCTCTCTTTCTCTCCCCTGCTCCATCTCTTTCATCTGCTTCATATTCCTCACTTTCTTCTATTTTCCTTTCTTCATTTCTTCCTTTCCTTCCTTTTCATCTAACATGGCGTTCATTTCCATAGCAAGAGGTGGACAGGGAACTACTATGCACCTTTAAACATTCTTGTGGTACTACCTTTCTCCTAGACTTTTCTATTCTCTCAGGCAAGGGCAAAGGGGGAAGAAGGTCAGTCAAGGGAGGGAATGAAGTAAGGTATAATTTTCTACGACCTGGAAAAATATGATGCTATGGTAGGTTGGGTCAGAATTCGCCTCAGGTTGGACACGTTTTGGCCTCTATATCCGGTCCATTTCCTTCAGTGGCATAGGAGTGTTTGTTGCATCTGATAAAATGAGTTATAGATGGTGTTTGTGTTGTGTGTTTGTGTTGTGTGTGTTTGTGTTGTGGTTTAGTTACAGCTCTGAGTACGTATGTTATTTTCTGTTTTGTTATTGTGGTTTCCGTAATTATTTTTTTGTGTGATCTTAAATGCATTTGGAATTAGAATAATTATCGCTATATGGTTTAAAGATGGTTATTGTAAGAGAGATAGAGAGATAGAGAAAGAGTCAGGTATATATAGAAAGGGATATATAAAGATAATTCACTTAATGGCAGATAAGTATATTGGTTAATAGAATTTGCATGACTCACTGAAATATGGCTGGCTTTGACCGTAGAGTTTTCGGCACAGAGAAAATGGGAAAAAAAATTAAATAGAAAATAATATTATTCCTGTCTGCTGCAATACATTACTTAAGTAGTATTTTACTCAAGATGTTAATGCTTTATATTTGTTTAAGTATTACGTCTTATTAATGTGACACTTAATTACAAACTTGCTTTAATTCGTAAAATATTTCGGCTTATTTACTGTGGTCTTTCTTGACAAGGAAGAGAAGTGCTTGAAAATTACTTTGCTTTCAGGATACACTAATGGGACACATTTCACTGTTAATATGAAGGGTAAGGAGATACACATGCAACGTTATAATAACAATAATTCATTAGATAATACAATTAAGGCTGCAAGACATTTAGACAGACATAATGGGAAGAGAAGATGAGAATGCAGAAAATAATGATTACACACACATACATACATACACGCACACAGCATGAGAGAGAGAGAGAGGGAGAGAGAGAGAGAGAGGGAAATTTCATGCTTTCAGACAAACAAACATAAACAGATGGACATCAAATAGACAAACAGACACGTAGGACAACACAACAGTAATGCAGTGCTTTGATTGGCTGTCTATCCAGCCTCTGTCTCCCTATTCACTGTTGAGAGAGAGAGAGAGAGAGAGAGAGAGAGAGAGAGAGAGAGAGAGAGAGAGAGAGAGAGAGATAGAGAGATAGGAAGACAGACAGACAGGCAGACAGACTGATAGGCAGACAGACAGGCAGACAGACAGACATACAGACAGACATAACGTTTGCATTTTACAGTAGGAATAAGAATAACTCAGTCATGTGTATATAAAAAGACATTTATTGATTCGTATATAAAGTTGAAAGTTGAATGTTGATGATGAGAAGGCTGTATGAAGTAAACACACACACACACACACACACACACATACACACACACACACACACACACACACACACACACACACACACACACACACACACACACACACGGGTCCACAAAACGTTGTAATAGCACGAAAGCATCATAAATTGTTTTAAATCGGCCTCCATTTGTGTCTCGAGAGAGAGAGAGAGAGAGAGAGAGAGAGAGAGAGAGAGAGAGAGAGAGAGAGAGAGAGAGAGAGAGAGAGAGAGAGACTAGGGCGGGGTCGTCTTGGCATGGTGCCGTTAGCCTATCTGTTGCTTCTCTCTCTCTCTCTCTCTCTCTCTCTCTCTCTCTCTCTCTCTCTCTCTCTTTTTCTCTCTCTTTCTCTCTCTCTCTCTCTCAAATACATCAAAGCTTCATATCACTTACTACCATTGCACAAAAAATGAAAAAAATATACTTTTGTTGTGTGTTTTTAACCGTCGTTCTTGTGTCTAGTTTTACACACACACACACACACACACACACACACACACACACACACACACACACACACACACACACACACACACATACACACACACACACACGTGCCATATCTGTGTGGGACATTTTAGTATTTTTTCCCCCCTCCGGTTTTCCATGTTATCGTTTACTTGTAGTTTTTTCCTCTCACCATTTTTTTGCTCATTTTTATTTTTCCGTAGAATGTTACAGTATTTTTTATATTTTTTATTTATTTATTCATCCATTCTTTCATTCATTTGTATTACATTCATTTTCTTCATTCACTTTCTCTCCCTTCTTACATTCTCTAATTAATTTGTTTTTTTTTCTCCTTCCTTTCTTTCCTCTCCTCTCCTCCTCTTCTTCTTCCTTCATCTTCCTTTCTTCCATTCTTGCATAAGCCTCTTCTACTGATAATGGATGGGGTGGGCGGGGGAAGAGAGAGAGAGAGAGAGAGAGAGAGAGAGAGAGAGAGAGAGAGAGAGAGAGAGAGAGAGAGAGATAGAGAGAGATAGAGAGACTTTGATTGAGGTATTATTAAAGGATTGAAAGCCAGGATTTAAGCTTGAAAAGTCCTAAATTTGTTTTCATAAATTTTCATCATGTCCTACTTCCATGAACTCCCTTTGTGTGTGTGTGTGGGTGTGTGCGTGTGTGCGTGTGGGTGTGTATTTTCTTTTCAGTTAAGTTCAGTCTTTATTTGCATACCTTCGATTTTCTTTTACTCTCCTTTGTCTTTATTCTTTTATACATTTTTTTACTTCTATTCCTTTGTTCTCCTTCTCCTCCTTCCTTGTCCTCCTACTCTCGGTTTCTGGATAAATGCATCCACACTCCATTTGCTTTTTCTCTTAGCCTCTCCAATTCTGTTTCTACTCTCCTCCTCCTCCTCCTCCTCCCCCTCATCATCATCATCATCATCATCATCATCATTTCTCGTAGGCTTCCTCCATTTTGTCCTACCACTCAAACTTCCATTCAAACTATGTGAAAGGAAACAGGCATTTTGTACTTACTATTAAGGAAATAATCAACTTTACCTCCTCTCTACCTCTTTTCCTAAATATTTTCATCCTATTTTTACATATTTTTCTCCTTTCCTTAATTTTCTGCTGTTCTTGCTTATCGTCCTGGTTCTTTTGTTTTCCCTCCTTTTCCTCCTCCTTCTCCTCCTCCTTCTCTGCCTCCTCATTCTCCTTATCTCAGTCCTTAATCTGATGTGTGCTGCCTCAGAATCAACTTTCCTCCTTTGTTTTCCCTGTTTCCATTTTCCTTATCTTATTGTCCTCGTGATAATGCCGCTTTATCTTTCCCGCATCAGTTCCTATTGTCTCCTCTGCCTCCCACTCTTTCTCTCTCCTTTGCCTCTTCCCTATTCACACCCACTTCCTGTTATCATCCAAGAAGCTCATGTTATTCTCCTTTATTCCTAGTTCGTTTTGACCAAGAAGGAGGAAGAAGGGATAGAGAAAGAGGAGGAAGAGGAGGAGAATGGGAAGAAGTTAAGGAGGAGGGAATATAAACGAGATTAAGTGGGTTTTTTTTGTGGGTGTTGAGAACTGAATAGAAGAACAGTGTTGGTCGAGGAGGTAGGAAGAGGAAGAGGAAAAGGAGAAGAAGGAATTAAATATGAAAGGTACTACAAATAGATATAACCTTTACTTAAATGTCACTTCAGTTAACCATAAGAGATAAAAGAGAAAAAACTAACTTAGATAAAGCAAATATAATGTTAGAAGAGGAAAGATTATCAAATGGAAGAGTTTTTTTTTCTTCTCTTCTCTCAATTTGCTTTGGTTGGAAAAAGTTAATAAAACATCCGATCTATTGCAAAGGTTATCTGTAAAAAGTTTATGTTGGCGGAAATGAAATGAAAGAAAGAAAGAAAGAAAACCTTGAGCTCTAATGTATCAATATATTTAATACCAAACAAGGAAGAGGTGGAGAAACAATAAGTGAGATGAGAAGGTGAAGGAAGAGAAAGGGAATGAATAATAATAATAATAATAATAATAATAATAATAATAATAGTAATAATAGTAATAGTAATAAAATAAGAACATAGAGGAAGTGGAGGTAGATGAAAAGAAAAGAACATGTGATAAGATAAGATAAGGAAGGAAGGATGAGATTGGATTTTACATGTGAAGTGGACAGGTGTGGCATCTGAACAACAGGTGTGCATTGGGGCAGGTGTGGCAGATAAACAGGTGTGCAATGGGATAGGTGTGGTGTGGTGTGGCGGTACAACAGGTGTGCACAAGTCAGTGTAGCCAACAGGTGTGACTCGGCGTAGTAGGTGTGGCCGCTGATCGTGTGTGGGAAACTAAACTTGATATACCCAGAGGTGGTGTACCCCCCCGCCCCCCCTTGCCCCCCCTTTCTGCCCCCTCGGCGCCACAACCAATCAGAGAGCAGATTCAATTTAGGCAAGAAGGGCTCAGCCAATCACAATAAAGTTCAATACTCGTGTGCGCTGTTTCTGCGTGAACCTTTATGGGGGAGAGGGGGGAGGGAGGTCAGGTGAGCGCTACCTGTGAGCTAGATTGACTCTCTCTCTCTCTCTCTCTCTCTCTCTCTCTCTCTCTCTCTCTCTCTCTCTCTCTCTCTCTCTCTCTCTCTCTCTCCCTCTCTCTCTCTCTCTTTTTTCTGCACCGCCTCCCCCCTTCAGCCTTATCCCGTAGAAAGTCACTGTTATAGAATATTGGAATTTCCTTACCTCTACATTTCCCTTGAGAATCTTAGGCTTACACAACACACACCTTCTATCTATCCTTTTCCCAATAGAAATTTACACACAAACTTTCATAACATCATTTTTCTATATGTTAACGTTTTTTCTTCCCCCATAGGATACAACTGTGAATCTCAATGTTGTAGGATGCTTAGAATAGGATAGATAGGATGTATTATTGGAAGCTATGTAGGCGGGTAAAGAAGGGATCGAAGGGAAGGATGTAGGATGTAGGACGTCTTAGAGGGAAGGATGGGGGATGGGGGGGAGGTAGGAGGGAGGCTGGTCGGTCCTCTTAAGAAACATGGTAGTGGAGGATGTGAAGGATAAGGGTAGGATCTCATTTCCCGAGCTTATAGTGGGTCGGAAAGTGGGCGTGGCTGCAGACAGGAAGGAGGAGGAGAGGAGGAGAGGAGAGAAGGAGGAGGAGGATAATAAGAAGAGAAGGAGAAGGAGTAGGAGGAGGAGGAGGCACTTGTGTTTATTTTCTTTGTAAAGTTGAGACGAATCGATTGTTAGTTGTGTTCGTTGAGTCATATACTTAATGCGTCTGTAACTCACTGTAGGTTTGAACAAGTGACTGAATTTCTTAACATAACACAGTGGAGAACAGACACTAGTAAACATGTTGGTCTTTAACTACGTGTGGGTGAAGAGGAGAGAACAGATCAATGTTTTCTCCTCACCCACGTCTTCCTGCAGCAACGGACGAGCAGAAAATAGATAGATAGAACGGAATATCATGTACCTTGTAGAAAACGAGGACATAGAAATTTTATAGAAAAGAATGAAAATAGAAGTGGTGAAGGAGAAAGAGCAAGGGCAATCGTCTCTCTCTCTCTCTCTCTCTCTCTCTCTCTCTCTCTCTCTCTCTCTCTCTCTCTCTCTCTCTCTCTCTCTCTCTCTCTCTCGCAGTTTTGTGTATGTTATATGTGTGGGAAAGAACATCCGACGATTTTTCTTCGGTATATTTACACACACACACACACACACACACACACACACACACACACACACACACACACACACACACACACACACACACACGAAAAATGACGCATGAAAACAAATAAACAATGACAAATCCATTCTACCAGCAGTGAGAGAGAGAGAGAGAGAGAGAGAGAGAGAGAGAGAGAGAGAGAGAGAGAGAGAGAGAGAGAGAGAGAGAGAGAGAGAGAGAGAGAGAGAGTATATATACAAATCGTAATACAGATTTGTTTTATGCTCGAGCTCCTGCAAAACGTCTTTTTATCGTTATAGTTTAATTCTGTCGATTCCAGAGTCTGAAAACCTGAATAGACTGGAAATAAAAAGAAATAGAAAAAAACATTCATATATCTTGGTAATAGAAAATAAGGGAATGTGATTTATTATTAGAATCAGTAGTATTAATAGTTTTGTTACTACTACTACTACTACTACTACTACTACTACTACTACTACTACTACGTAAAAAAAGCTCCAGTGATAATCTCAAAGAATTGGGATGGGAAAAAAACATGAAAGTGAGGAGAGGAGGAAAAAAAAGCTAAAAAAGCAAAGAGATAATGAAGATGAAGATGAGAAATATGATGAGGGATGAAGGCAATGCAGGATTAAGATAATGATGAGGAAGAGATGGGAAATATGAGGTGAATAAACATGATTAAAGAAGAAGAATGTGAAGGGAAGAGACAGCTAGAATTGATGAGAGAGAGAGAGAGAGAGAGAGAGAGAGAGAGAGAGAGAGAGAGAGAGAGAGAGAGAGAGAGAGAGAGAGAGAGAGAGAGAGAGAGAGAGAGAAGGGTCGGAAGAGATACCATAATTGCCTCTCACATAGGGACACAAACACGGAGCAGGTAAACAGACCGACAGACAGATCGCTACACACACACACACACACACACACACACACACACACACACACACACACACACACACACACACACACACACACACACACACACACACGGAAAAGTCAATACCAAAAAAGGAACCGAAATTGATGCTGGTGTACGGCCGAATACGCAATTAACTGAACCGAACCTAACCGAACCTTTACTGATAACGATGAAAACTGTGATTGTAGTTCTAGTTTTCAATAATAGATGGCGTAAGAAGCAGGGGAAGGCTAGTTGTGAGAGAGAGAGAGAGAGAGAGAGAGAGAGAGAGAGAGAGAGAGAGAGAGAGAGAGAGAGAGAGAGAGAGAGAGAGAGAGAGAGAGAGAGAGAGAGAGAGAGAGAGAGAGATTAAAAGATTGAGCTTAATCTTTGCTAGGGATCAAGGCGTTTTTTTAATTTGTTAGATTTGTATATGTTTTTTTTTCTAGTCAGTTTTTTTCTTTTTTCTTTTGTATTTGAACTATCCCAAAGGTTATCGGTAATCTCTCTCTCTCTCTCTCTCTCTCTCTCTCTCTCTCTCTCTCTCTCTCTCTCTCTCTCTCTCTCTCTCTCTCGCTCTCACACACAAACAAATGAAAATAAATAACTTTTATAGCCATTGGCACCGATAGTAGTGAAAAGTGAAGGTTTTGATAGGCCAGTCAGGACCGAATGAGCGGTGGTGGGAATTGAATGGTTTTCTGCCTCTATAGTGAGCCTTATCTTGATTCAGCAGCATTTAAGAAGCTCAGAGGAAGGCTATGTACACTATAGGAGTATTCAAACAGACTCTGCAATCCTGAAATAGTGTATAAAAACTTGTTTTCATCACAGTTTCTACTTAAACTAGCTGTAACTCCTTTAGTTTTACTCGTATTGATTTTTCAACCATGGATTCGAAATCTGCACCTTTTTCCGATCCTTATGGTATGTAACAAGTACTGATAAACACAACATTAAGAAAATATATATTACGTCCTCACGTAAATTACGTAGATTATAAATAGTGAAAAAAGAAACTAGAAGCAGGATTGGAATGGGATAGGGTTTAAAAAAAAGAGAAAAATATTTATGATTTCACAACATAACTCTTTGTTATATTTGATCGGTATCTATCTCATGAAAAATAGTTATTTACTAAAATAATGATATCATTAAACAAACAATATTAGCTTCTAAGCTAAGATACCAATTGAACAAAGTGCTTTGTTTATTAGTTGGTAATTTCATAAGGAATATCAGATATCTTTTCCATCAACATTGGTAAAGTATTAGATCCACCATACTGATTTTATCATTTGTTTTAACCCAAATAAATTAATTTATAGCAATAAAAGTTCCTGGTGAAATGAACTGAAACTAAGCTGAAAGTCTTACATTATTCCCATGTACAACATAGTTTAAAAAAAACAAAATCGAAGAGAAAATTTTGCAAAAAATTTCCCGGAGTAGAAAAAATGTCAAAAATACACCATATGTTGAGATCAATTCTACACATCCACGAGGGTCTCTAAGATGGTTAAACGTGTCGTAAGGCTTAGTTATGACCTGCTTTGAACTGTAACAGTCATTACAAGACTATTCGTGGACGTTAAGACTATATGTGTTCCTTACGGGGTAACGTGTCGTGTGTAGGAGTATACGCGGGTTACTGATACCTATCATATCCTTTTGATGGAGCTTGACACTGCAATAAAAGTACTGCATTACACTTTTTAATGAAAATAAATAACTTCCATAGCCATTGGCACCGGTGACAGAGTCAGTAGTGAAGATTTTGATCGGCCGGTCATGACCGAACGAGCGGTGGGAATTGAATTGTTTTCTGCCTCTATATACCTAATTCTCGTGAGCCTTATCTTGATGCAGCAGCATTTAAGAAGGTCAAAGGAAAGCTATGTACACTACAGGAGTAATCAAACAGACTCTGCCATCCTGAAATAGTGTATAAAAACTTGTTTTCATCATATTTTCGACTTAAACTAGCTGTAACTCCTTTCGTTTTACTCGTATTGAATTTTCAACCAATGCTTCAAAATCTGCACCTTTTTCCAATCCTTATGGTATGTAACAAGTACTGATAAACACAACATTAAGAAAATATATATTACGTCCTCACGTAAATTACGTAGATTATAAATAGTGAAAAAAGAAACTAGAAGCAGGATTGGAATGGGATAGGGTTTAAAAAAAAGAGAAAAATATTTATGATTTCACAACATAACTCTTTGTTATATTTGATCGGTATCTATCTCATGAAAAATAGTTATTTACTAAAATAATGATATCATTAAACAAACAATATTAGCTTCTAAGCTAAGATACCAATTGAACAAAGTGCTTTGTTTATTAGTTGGTAATTTCATAAGGAATATCTGATATCTTTTCCATCAACATTGGTAAAGTATTAGATCCACCATACTGATTTTATCATTTGTTTTAACCCAAATAAATTCATTTATAGCAATAAAAGTTCTGGTGAAATGAACTGAAACTAAGCTGAAAGTCTTACATTATTCCCATGTACAACATAGTTTAAAAAAAACAAAATCGAAGAGGAAATTTTGCAAAAAATTTCCCGAAGTAGCAAAAATGACAAAAATACACCATATGTTGAGATCAATTCTACACATCCACGAGGGTCTGTAAGATGGTTAAACGTGTCGTAAGGCTTAGTTATGAACTGCTTTGAGCTGTAACAGTCATTACAAGAATATTCGTGGACGTTAAGACTATATGTGTTCCTTACGGGGTAACGTGTCGTGTGTAGGAGTATACGCGGGTTACTGATACCTATCATATCCTCTTGATGGAGCTTGACACTGCAATAAAAGTACTGCATTACATTTTTTAATGAAAATAAATAACTTCCATAGCCATTGGCACCGGTGACAGAGTCAGTAGTGAAGATTTTGATCGGCCGGTCATGACCGAACGAGCGGTGGGAATTGAATTGTTTTCTGCCTCTATATACCTAATTCTAGTGAGCCTTATCTTGATGCAGCAGCATTTAAGAAGGTCAAAGGAAGGCTATGTACACTACAGGAGTAATCAAACAGACTCTGCCATCCTGAAATAGTGTATAAAAACTTGTTTTCATCATATTTTCTACTTAAACTAGCTGTAACTCCTTTCGTTTTACTCGTATTGAATTTTCAACCAATGCTTCAAAATCTGCACCTTTTTCCGATCCTTATGGTATGTAACAAGTACTGATAAACACAATATTAAGAAAATATATATTACGTCCTCACGTAAATTACGTAGATTATAAATAGTGAAAAAAGAAACTAGACGCAGGATTGGAATGGGATAGGGTTTAAAAGAAAGAGAAAAATATTTATGATTTCACAACATAACTCTTTGTTATATTTGATCGGTATCTATCTCATGAAAAATAGTTATTTACTAAAATAATGATATCATTAAACAAACAATATTAGCTTCTAAGCTAAGATACCAATTGAACAAAGTGCTTTGTTTATTAGTTGGTAATTTCATAAGGAATATCTGATATCTTTTCCATCAACATTGGTAAAGTATTAGATCCACCATACTGATTTTATCATTTGTTTTAACCCAAATAAATTCATTTATAGCAATAAAAGTTTCTGGTGAAATGAACTGAAACTAAGCTGAAAGTCTTACATTATTCCTATGTACAACATAGTTTAAAAAGAACAAAATCGAAGAGAAAATTTTGCAAAAAATTTCCCGAAGTAGCAAAAATGACAAAAATACACCCTATGTTGAGATCAATTCTACACATCCACGAGGGTCTGTAAGATGGTTAAACGTGTCGTAAGGCTTAGTTATGAACTGCTTTGAGCTGTAACAGTCAATACAAGAATATTCGTGGACGTTAAGACTATATATGTTCCTTACGGGGTAACGTGTCGTGTGTAGGAGTATACGCGGGTTACTGATACCTATCATATCCTCTTGATGGAGCTTGACACTGCAATAAAAGTACTGCATTACACTTTTTAATGAAAATAAATAACTTCCATAGCCATTGGCACCGGTGACAGAGTCAGTAGTGAAGATTTTGATCGGCCGGTCATGACCGAACGAGCGGTGGGAATTGAATTGTTTTCTGCCTCTATATACCTAATTCTCGTGAGCCTTATCTTGATGCAGCAGCATTTAAGAAGGTCAAAGGAAAGCTATGTACACTACAGGAGTAATCAAACAGACTCTGCCATCCTGAAATAGTGTATAAAAACTTGTTTTCATCATATTTTCGACTTAAACTAGCTGTAACTCCTTTCGTTTTACTCGTATTGAATTTTCAACCAATGCTTCAAAATCTGCACCTTTTTCCAATCCTTATGGTATGTAACAAGTACTGATAAACACAACATTAAGAAAATATATATTACGTCCTCACGTAAATTACGTAGATTATAAATAGTGAAAAAAGAAACTAGAAGCAGGATTGGAATGGGATAGGGTTTAAAAAAAAGAGAAAAATATTTATGAATTCACAACATAACTCTTTGTTATATTTGATCGGTATCTATCTCATGAAAAATAGTTATTTACTAAAATAATGATATCATTAAACAAACAATATTAGCTTCTAAGCTAAGATACCAATTGAACAAAGTGCTTTGTTTATTAGTTGGTAATTTCATAAGGAATATCTGATATCTTTTCCATCAACATTGGTAAAGTATTAGATCCACCATACTGATTTTATCATTTGTTTTAACCCAAATAAATTCATTTATAGCAATAAAAGTTTCTGGTGAAATGAACTGAAACTAAGCTGAAAGTCTTACATTATTCCCATGTACAACATAGTTTAAAAAAAACAAAATCGAAGAGAAATTTTTGCAAAAAATTTCCCGGAGTAGCAAAAATGACAAAAATACACCATATGTTGAGATCAATTCTACACATCCACGAGGGTCTGTAAGATGGTTAAACGTGTCGTAAGGCTTAGTTATGAACTGCTTTGAGCTGTAACAGTCAATACAAGAATATTCGTGGACGTTAAGACTATATATGTTCCTTACGGGGTAACGTGTCGTGTGTAGGAGTATACGCGGGTTACTGATACCTATCATATCCTCTTGATGGAGCTTGACACTGCAATAAAAGTACTGCATTACATTTTTTAATGAAAATAAATAACTTTCATAGCCATTGGCACCGGTGACAGCAGAGTCAGTAGTGACAATTTTCAGTAGGGACAATTTTCCTCATCAGTACTCGAATGAAAAAAAACAAAACCATAAAACTTGTATCTTTTCTCCCTCGATGGCGGGAAGGAAGGAAAAAAAGTGAGAGGAGAAGAAAAATACAACTTTATTCCCGAGTCTCATAGTAGTTGCCTTCTACTATTATTTTTTTCGTACTCTCTCTATTGCCTGACCGTCCAGCAACCCGGATATAGTAATTGCCATCCTTCTAGTCAAGCCATTTGTTCAATACGAAGGATTACTTAACTATTTTTTACTTCGTTATTCGTTCTATGCAATTATACTGGGAAAAAATGGCTGAAAAATGGCTTGAATTTAACTCATTGGTTCTCTCTTGTGATTGCTGAACCTGTGTGTGTGTGTGTGTGTGTGTGTGTGTGTGTGTGTGTGTGTGTGTGATTGGTAGGTAGGATTGGATGTGATAGGCCTCAGTTTGACTTTAGTCTGATTAGGCCTAATTTGTGGTGGTAGTTTTATGGTGGCGGTGGCGGTGGTGGTGGTGGTAGTGGTAGTGGTAGTGGTAGTGGTGGTGGTAGTGGTGGTGGTGGTGGTGATGGTGGTGATGGTGGTGGAGGAGAAGAGGAAAGGAATAAATATATGAGGGAAATGTATAGTTTAATAAAAGGTCTTAAGAGTATTGCATTGGGAGTAAATTGACAGGAAGATAAAGGAAAATGAGCACACACACGGAGAGAGAGAGAGAGAGAGAGAGAGAGAGAGAGAGAGAGAGAGAGAGAGAGAGAGAGAGAGAGAGAGAGAGAGAGAGAGAGAGAGAGAGAGATGCGGTAGGCTTAGGCTTAGGCTTGTGATCAATTTGATATACAACTTTAATAAAGGACAATTTAATTAAAGTCTTCCACAACTACTACTACTACTACTACTACTACTACAACAACACCATCACCACTATCTTGCTCTCAAAAAATTTAACCAAAGACATTTAGAAATATGAAAAACAATAGTAAACTACCCTTTTCTCTCCTTAGGTGTTGCTAGAGTATAGATAGATGTTAATAAATACCTTTAGAGTGGCCTTATGATGTATATATAATGGAGTCCTCTTACTGAGTGGCTGGGGAAGGGGTGGCGGAGAGGGAACAGTTGCAAATGGAGAGGGAATGAAGGCAGGTAAGGGAAGAGGAAGTGGAAATGTATGTCACTTAACGAAATGGCATAGCGAGTAGTCACGTCCGGCTCTGATTTTTTCCTTCCTCATAACGTGGATTCGTGGAGTTAAACTTACTCGGGTGTATTTAGAACGATCCTTCGCTCCAATCCTCGACCTGTTTCACTTCCACTCTGCATCTCAGCGTTATGGAAGGAGTAGGAGAGAGTGGAAAGGCTCTAACGGTTCTATGCACGCTAGGTTCACAATAATATAGAACACCTAATCGATACATACACTACCTCCATTATCAATTATACAGATTAAGTGAAGGAGGGAGTGGCAGGCACACTAACCCATAAGTCTGTTTAGTTAGTAATAATACATTTTCTAAAGGACCATCAAGGCGTTCAGTTATATATTTTCAAAGAGTAACTCAATGGTAGCTCAAAAAATATATACTACTGATCATTACCGGTTCAAATATACAAAATGTACATAGTGAGGAGCTTAAGTCGAGCTGAGTATCCTAGGTAGCGTGCAATTTACTCCCTGTGGTGCGTTGCAGGTGAAATACGCCCCGTTAGTGTGGCTTGTGGGCTGCTAAAATGCTCGCGGCGTTGCAAGTAGTACGATATATACTCCGTTCGTGGGTAGTTAAGCTTGAAAATGCATTCTAAGTGGCTTAACAGAAGATATATGCTCCGGGCGTGGATGCAGGTCAGTAAACATTCTCCCTCAAGCCTTATAGGTAAAAAATGATAAGCTCTGGGCCGAACATGCTTAGTTAGAGACGAAAGGAAGGAAATAATGTGTATGAGAGAGAGAGAGAGAGAGAGAGAGAGAGAGAGAGAGAGAGAGAGAGAGAGAGAGAGAGAGAGAGAGAGAGAGAGAGAGAGAGAAAGGGAGAGAGGGAGAGGGTTTGGTGCACTGTGACAAAGGCAAGGTAACGTGTAGGCCGTTTACCTTAATAGTGAGCCAGGAACACATGCTGAGGTAAATATTGGCGGGTGGGTCCTTGCCGTCCAGACCAGGTGCGTTCAGGTAGGCCAGGTATTGTTAGGAATATTACTCTCTCTCTCTCTCTCTCTCTCTCTCTCTCTCTCTCTCTCTCTCTCTCTCTCTCTCTCTCTCTCTCTCTCTCTCTCTCTCTCTCTCTCTCTCTCTCTCTCTCTCTCTCTCTCTCGTATATGCGTATTGTAACCTTAGTTTGAACCGATCCATAACGTGACCTTTATTTAGTGGTGTCCTTTCCTGGTGCTTTTGACATTTTGTATCGTGGGTGAGTAACCTTTGTGTCACGTGCTTACTCATTTGACCTTTTCACTCTTCCTAAATGAGTGAGTGAGGGAAAGAATGAGCGTATGTCTGTTACTACTACTACTACTACTACTACTACTACTACTACTACTACTACTAAAAAATAATGAACTTCTTACCTGTTTTGCATCCTTTACCTTCTATCAGTGGTTTCAGTGCTTGCCTTCCATTCCCGCCCTTCCCTTCATTTACATTCTCCTTCCCCTTCCTCCTCCTCCTCTCTCTTTCTTACCCATTCCTTTCTTTAATGTTCTTTCCCTCGGTACCCTCCTACTACTCCTTCTCCTCCTCCTTTTCCTCCTCCTCCTCCTCCTCTTCCTTCCTCTATATTGAAAACCGCCAGGAACTTACCTCTCCAAGCTTTATGATGATGGAGCTCTTGAGCTTCCTCTTCCTCCTCCTCCTCCCCCTTCCCTGGAGAAGGAGGAGGAGAATGAGGAAGAGGAAGGAGGGGTGTAGGCTGAGGGATGGATGGTGGACGGGACCTCAACCTGTATGTAAGGAAAAAATATACGAGGTTAACGTTAGCTTTTTTTTTTCTTTACTTCACTTGACATAAGGTGGCCTAGAGATAACGTGAAGCTTCTGCCTTTTTTTTTTCTTTATTATTATTATACTTGTTGGTTTTATATGACGCACCGTGACCTTGAGTGGAGTGAAGAGGCTGATGGGAGGCACCTAGGCAACCCATCACCATAATGCGACTCGGGAGATAGTATAGTATAGCGGCGCCACCCAAGAGAGAGAGCAAGATACCTTCAGTGATAACATAACGCATTGCCTGTACAACGTAGCGCGACCCGGGAGTAAGACGATCAAATTCAGAGTAAGGAAGATCGATGTTATTGAGAAAATGGAACTTGACTTCATAACTCAGCTTGGAAATATTAACCTTTGCGGTGGTGATGTTGGCGGAAAATTTTACTGCCACGACGATTGAGGGATTGAGGCAGGGAACCGTTTTGCTGCATTTTTGTGTTGCACGAGAGTATGGAAGTGCACGCCGCAACACAGCACAACACAGCACAACACAGTACGAGTATAACAGCGTTTCCTTAGAGTCTGTGGGAGGTGTAGGCGTGCGATCTATTGGTTTGCTGCAACTTGACACGGAAATAAGCCTCTTACCGTATTTTATGAGTGTACAAATCCCTTTTATATATATTTTTAGAAGTTTATCCGCGGTAACTTAACACCAAGTTATGTAAACCAACACAAACAAACAAAGAGGAAGAAAATGGTGTTGATGGATTGTATAACATTTTCCTTGCCTTGTTTTATTCCTTCCACCTCGACACACCATATAGTTAATGGTGAGCCTCGAGGGGTTGCAAATTAACATAATGAACCACGCCTCTGTTCTGTAACTCAACCCGGGGATAGTAGGAAGCCTCTAAAGGCCTCCCATATTACTACCAAAGAGGCGCTGCAACACAACACTGATATAACAACCCGGTCCCTCGTAAGCTGAGAGGATCAAGCTAAGTGGCATTAGTGTTAATCAGGAAAGGTAACAAGGAAGTAATTAATGATGTGACCTGGATGGAATGAATAAGTTGAGAAGTAACGGAGAATAAGTAATGATAGACGGATGTAATTAATGATGAAATGTGATAGAAGTAGGAAAGTTTATTGTTAATGATGAAATATAACATGGATATAATCATTACCATCGGATCTTAACACGGAAGTTGTAATATATTAAGAAAATCATGTCACATTATTGATATCTTAAAAAAACAACAACATAACAACCTGAAAACAATATAATAACAGAAACCAAAACAACAAGAAGAAAAAAACAAGTGAATTCAATAACTGATCGAATACATTAACAAAAAAAAACAACGTAATATGAAGGACAAAAAAGCAACATAGAAGTAACAGCAACAGCAACAACGTAACACAAAACTATTGAATATTTAGGGAATTCGGTCTAAAGCCGTAAATTGCTTTTGCTGTATAAAATTTACTCCATCATAAATACGATAAAAAGGAGAAAGAATGAAAAAGGAAAAAGGTATAATGATGAATGGGAATAGCAGGTTGAAAAGCACAAAACCTGGTGTGAGAATTGGCTTCCTGTCAAAACACTTATTCTTTACTTCTTCCACCACACCCCTAACACCCTCCCCTAACACCCCCCCACCCCCCCAACACCCTCCCCAACACCCACAATAACGATAATAAATATAAAGGAAAGGTGAAATATTTTGTACTTATTGTGGTAAAAACTTCAACTTCTACTACTACTACTACTACTACTACTACTACTACTACTACTACTACTACTACTACTACTATAACTATTTAGTCTTTACGTCCAGATTCATTGGAGTCAAAACTAACCCAAGAGACTTATATTTATTGATGGCTTGTTAATATATAATACATTTAGGACATCCTGATATCTCTATAGGGATCATTTATGTATATTTCAATTTATTTATTTATTTGTGTATCTATTTCTCTCTCTATATGCCTATCAGTCTGTTGTTCAATGCATGTATGTATGTATGTATGTATGTATGTATGTATGTATGTATGTAAGTGAAAATATGTGAAGTTATTCTCTAAGCTTCATGGGAGTAAATTCATAATAATTCTTTTCAGTATTTACTTTTTCAAACACAGCTCCTTGGCACTCACCCCGCCCACTCACAGCCCACTCCAAGCCC
>JAPQNM010000023.1:522500-525000 GCA_029783475.1 Metacarcinus magister
TCCCTTTCCTCTTAGTCAAGTGGGGAAGAGTGAATAATGCTTTACGGAAATTGCCTTTTTGGTCTCTTCACAAAATTTAGTTTATATTAAAATGAATTTGTTGCATTCCTTCTGTTTGTTTATTTCATTGTTTCTTTGTTTGCTCAGCTATTTTATTTTTTATGGTTTTGTTTTGTGTTTCGTCAGATTGTTTACTCTCTCTCTCTCTCTCTCTCTCTCTCTCTCTCTCTCTCTCTCTCTCTCTCTCTCTCTCTCTCTCTCTCTCTCTCTCTCTCTCTCTCTCTCTCTCTCTCAGCTGGAGGGGAGAGAGGAGGGAAGGAGAGTGATGGGTTGTTTGCTTTTCCCTTCTCCTGTGTGTGTGTGTGTGTGTGTGTGTGTGTGTGTGTGTGTGTGTGTGTGTGTGTGTGTGTGTGTGTGTGTGTGTGTTTGTCCTTTTCCTCTTCATTTATTTGATTTATTTGACTTTTTCGAAACTTTTTTTTGCTTAAGATTAGCAATTCTTCTCCTTGTTTGTCTTTGTTTTCCTTCTTTTGTCATTTTCATCCTTTCTTCTCACGGCCTTGATTCTTCTTTTGTTTTTACTCTCTCTCTCTCTCTCTCTCTCTCTCTCTCTCTCTCTCTCTCTCTCTCTCTCTCTCTCTCTCTCTCTCTCTCTCTCTCTCTCTCATTCATTCGCTTGTCCAATAGTGTTTTCTTGCTATTCGCTTTTGTTTATGTTATGAGGAGTTTGTCATTTTTTTTTATTCTTATTACATTTTTTCTTCTTATTCTTTTTCTTTCATTTATATTTTCATCATTATTATTATTATTATTATTATTATTATTATTATTATTATTATTATTATATCATTATCATAATTCTGTAGTGAATAAGACCAAAATTTCCGCATAACTAAACACACACAGAGAGAGAGAGGGAAACAAAAGTGAGAGAGAAAGAAGGAAGGAAAATAATCACATACTCCTTCTTTTCCTTCTTTAACCCATTCAAAATTTCATCATTAGGAAAACATCGTGAAATATTCAAAGCACACTGTATAGAGAGAGGAAAAAAATATACATACGTTATCATATTTTCCTGTGGTGAGGGACGGACCGGATTTGCATTTTATTGGCATGAACCGAGCTGGACCTGGCACCGAACTTACCTACCTACCTACCTACTAGTGTGTGTGTGTGTGTGTGTGTGTGTGTGTGTGTGTGTGTGTGTGGGTGTGGGTGTGGGTGGGTGTGTGTTCCACGAAAAAACTAAAAAAGTGCTTAGTTTTTTGGGGTGAAATATTGTTCGTGGAAAAAAAAATTGCAAAAGAAACCACATATTAAAAAGGAAAATATATATATAATGAGAACATGATATAGAGAAGAACGGAAGAAAAAAAAATAGAAAAATGCAGAAGAAAAAACAGGAAAACGGTAAAATAGTTACAAAAAGAAGGAAAAAGTGAGAATAATTCTTAAAAATCACCCGGGGAAAAATAAATCATGTTTTTTTGTGATGGTTGAGCACTCGTCTTCCTTAATGAGGGTGGAGGAAAGGAGGGAGGTAAGGAGGGAGGAAGGAGGAAGAAGGGAGGGAATGAGGAAGAGAGAGAGGAAGGAAGGAGGGAGGGAGGGAAAGAACGAAGTGAAGGAAGGTAAGGAGACTCTCACCGCAGATCGATGATGAAGAAGGAAAAGGCTACTTCAGTAATAATCAGAGAGAGAGAGAGAGAGAGAGAGAGAGAGAGAGAGAGAGAGAGAGAGAGAGAGAGAGAGAGAGAGAGAGAGAGAGAGAGAGAGAGAGAGATTTACAGGCCAAGGAGGTGAAGAAATTGTTTGTACTTGACATTTATTTCTTCCATTTATCTTCTTTTTTCATGTTCTTTTTTTCAGTTCTTTTTCCTTCTTCCCTCTCGCACACACACACACACACACACACACACACACACACACACACACACACACACACACACACACACACACACACACACACACACACACACACACACACACACACACACACACATTCTTCTCTCCCCTCATCTGTCAATCCACAGCGTCGTATTGTTTACACAGAGTGACCGATATTCTCTCTCTCTCTCTCTCTCTCTCTCTCTCTCTCTCTCTCTCTCTCTCTCTCTCTCTCTCTCTCTCTCTCTCTCTCTCTCTCTCTCTCTCTCTCTCTCTCTACTAAAGATTATATTAGATTTCGTTTTTTCTATACTACTACTACTACTACTACTACTACTACTACTACTACTACTACTAATAATAATAATAATAAATAATGGTGGATCAAAAGTCATAAATAATTAATTAACACATCTACTCACTAATTTAATTCCCAGGTGAACTAAGGGAGGCTTCATTTACCACCTCCTCACCTTTGCTAATTGGCTTCAACCTGGTCAGCTTACGTGTCATAAACAAGTTGTCGGAGCTTCATTAATAAGTCCCTGAAATCCTTGTTCTTTGTTCCTCTTAGTGTGTTTCTCCTTCTTTACGAGAGAGAGAGAGAGAG
>JAPQNM010000023.1:530000-542500 GCA_029783475.1 Metacarcinus magister
CAGGCCAGAGTTAGCGAGTCAAACAGAGGAACAGTGATGACTTAGTTTGCTGGCGGTCGCCAGTCTCCACTATGTAACTGTGTTGCGTGCCCACCGCCGGCCGGCCGCAACACAGGGTTCTGGTGTGCCAATGGCATGTGTGCCCGGGTGGCGGGTGCCGGCCCAGCCTGACCTGGGCTGCCCTGGGTCCTGTCCGCCGCATTAAACTACCCCAGAAGACATGGACGGCCTGAAAGGCGTCAAGTCTGCTGCTCTGGGCGGGGCCGGGGCGGGGCTTGGGGCGGGCGTTGGCGCGGGACCAGGATCTTACCTGGCCAGCATGGAGACGCTTCTGGGAGACTACATGGAGCGGCTCGGGACGCGCCTCAACGTGCTGGAGACAGAGCTGCGCTACGCCTGGCGTGCCCTAGATATGCTTTCGCAGGAGTATGTCAAGATGTGGGAGCGACTAGAAAAGTTGGAGATTCTGCTGTACGAGCAGCAGTCCGTCATCGCGCAGCTCCTCGAGTTCTACACTGCCTTTGACCTACAGGCCCTTCTGGCCGAAAAGGAGGAGCCAGCGCTGCCCGTCGATGCTGCAGCTGCCGTCGTCACCGTCGCTGCTGTTTCGGCCCCAGTCGCCACCGTTGCCTCAACAGATGACAACGCCGAGAACCGCCTCCCAGACGAAGCCTTCTACCGCAGCTTGAACAACGCACACCGCGACAACCTCTCCCAGGTACCGGAGGCTACGGATCAGGAGCTGGCTAGGATATGGGAGTTAGAAAATGCTGACAAGGACACTGATGTTTCCGACGCGAGGAAGAAGGAGAAGGAACGGGAGAAAGAAAACGAGAAGGATGAAGTGTACACAGCGGATGACTATAAGGACTACCGCGAGGACAGTATCAGTGAGCATGGTCTGCAGGAACTAAGGAAGTTCACCACACTGGACAAGGTGGCGCTCGGAAAGCTGAAGGAGTTGGATGCCCTCAGCGCCAAGCTACTCAAGGACTCTCAGAACCTGCGCGACTTGCGAGAAAGACTAATTTCTTCATCACCCAAATTGGGTTCGCCTACCTCCACCTCCCCTCGACCTCTCCCCAAGCCCGAGAGTGTGGCTAGCAATGCCTCAGTCACCGTCACTCAGCATGTGGACAACAAGATGGCGGAATCTGTTGTGGACGTTAAGCTGCGCCAGATGTACCTGGACTCCAACCTTGAAGATTGGAACCTGGGCCCGCGGGTGAACGAGCCTCAGCGCAGCCGCCCGAACTCCCAACTCTCTACTGATAGTAATGCCACGGACTCTGAGATCATGGCGGCGCTTGGGATCAAATCGTCAAGTTCTGTGATTGGGTCACCCCGACATAGTACCCACCCCAAGGTGCCCTCGCCCCTGGCTCAGATGGACCCTGGTGCAGGAGTCCCCAAGGATGCTCTTGGGTTGGCTGACTTCAACATGATGGGACGCAAGACACCTGATCCAGGTGACAAGGCTCTTGGTTCTGCTTCGCCCACTTTCTTCACAACATCCAACGACAAGCTGAGGTCTTCCTCTCCCTTTGGGGCTTCAAGAACCCGTCAAGATGGCTACATTAGTTCCCCGAGATCTGGTAGCCCGAAGGATGCCACACCACGTAACAAGAAATCCTCCCTCACCCCCACCGGGTTGGAGCCTGGCTCTGGTGGTAAGAGACCCTCCACACCTTCATTCGTGACCAAAGAGATGGGCCACAGCCCTAGGGCCACCCCGCGCCTCATGAGTCCCAAGAGCCCTAAGAGTCCGAAGAGTCCCAAGTCTCCCCGGACGGTGAAGAGTCCCTCACCTATCCGGTATTCTGAGCTGGGCAAGTACGACTCAGGTATTTCGACCTTGAGCAGCAGCATGAGCACCTCCTCGAGCATCGAAAAGAGTCCCACGAGCCCTCGGCCCGTCCGGCGAGCGTCGCCCTATAGGATGGACCGCACCGAGCGGCTGGAGGACATCTACCTGCCGTCCGCTTCCTCAGCCGCCATGCTTATCGCCGCAACAACGACGCCGGCCAGCTTCCCTTCCCCCTCGCTCTCCGTCTCTCTCAACGACCAGTTCAGGCTGGGTACGCTGCCCGGACAAACGAAAGTGTTCAGCGCGACGCCCATCCCGGAGGAAGCGACCCAGCCAGCCACAACGAGTTCCTTTTTACACATATCAACGTCTAAGCCGGACATCGTGAATACGGCACTCTCGGCCGAGAAGGCTGACCCTCGACTCTCTTTCATGAGCCAGGGTCTTCCATCCTCTGGCGCGGGTGTTGGTGCTTCTAGCAGTATTCCCTCAGGCTACCTTACCCTCAGTCCCCGCAAGGCAGGGACCAAGACCAGGAAAAGCAGCGGGAACTATGATGAGGACTCCTTTAGTATCTACGCTCTCACGGCTGACCCAGTGGCGCGGGTCAGCGGCGGAAAGAACAAGGAGATGTTCTTCGAGGACGTCTTAATGAGTTCCTCAGCGCCACCTCCTCCGCCTGCACCCACGGCCAGTACTTACTCTCACTACTACAGCGGCTCCCGATCCAGCGTGGCATCCTCCTCGCTGCTCACCAACACCTCGCTGGCTGACACTTACGCCTCCAGTCTCTCCATTTCCCCTGGCCTAGACCGGCCCTATCCAGGAAAGCCGCAGCAGCAGCAGCAGCAGCAGCAGCAGCAGCAGCAGCAGCAGCAGCAGCAGCAGCAGCAGCAGCAGCAGCAGCAGCAGCAGCAGCTGCAGCAGCAGCAGTATCCGCCCTCGCCGTATATCAACGAACCCAAGTACTCCGCCCCGGCTTACCTGAACGCCGCCGGGGAGCTCAAGTTCGTGGGTCAACACTCACGAAGGTTCGACCACCTGTCCGATCTGGACTCAGGACGCTCCGACAACCGCCACAGCTTTGGTGCGGACAGCTCAGACTCCATCTCCTCCTACTCTTCTTCCTCCAGCTTTTACCCGTCGTCAGGTCCAGGCAGCAAGGACACCATGAAGTATAAGTACCAACCCTCGTACGGCCAGCCGCCGCCCTACTCGGCTGCCACCTCCTCCCACATAGTGAGCCGGTACGTTCCCATGGAGGATGGCGTCAAGGGAAGCACAGTGATAGGCTACAAACAAATGTATGGTTACGATCCTGCGCAGCCCATGTTGCGTGATCTGTCTTACGAGTCGTCCGCTGCCTATATGAACACTTATCCCCCGAAGGACCGTTACCGGCCAGTCCCTAGCGTGGCGGAGTCCCCACTTCTCAAAAATGAAGATTTGTCGGGCTCCTTGAGAGATATGGAGAACATTCTTTCTTCGGCAGCTGCTCCCGAGGCCGCTCCTCCTCAGGGCACCTCACCCACCTCCCGTTCTCGGAGTCGTTACGACCGCTACCACAGTTCCCGTCGCCACACGCAGGCTGTTCCCTCCACACACACTGATTTTTCACGACCACAACAGTGGGTGGATGGCAAGACAGAAAGACAAGTACACCTCGAACTCAACTTGAAACGATACAGTCCCCAGAATGCACAGGATCATCGGCAAATGTTGCAAGACTCTCAGCCTGCCCAGACCTTTTACGACAACAGCCAAGTGTTGGTGTCCCAGGCGGGCTACATCTCCATCACGCAGGAGACGGTGCCCATCAAGCCTTCCGCTCCGACCCACGAGGAGCGCAAGAAAGTTCGACGTGGCGCAAGCGTCAAGTCTGCACTTAACAGCATGTCGAAGATGATTCCCAACATTGACCTAATGGGCAAGAGGACACGTTCTCACAGCCTGCCATCGCGGCCTCTCCATGAAGAGGAGCTGAGCAAAAAGGATTACCAAGTCACTACTTTGGGACGGCGGAAAGAAAAGAAGCGCAGTTCTCTCATGTCCACTATGTCGGGTTTTCTGCAGAAGACGCGGCGACGCGGCAGCAGCCTTTCTCTCAGGTCACTCTCCGACTCTGAACAATCTGATATGGACATAAGTCGACCCATCCCTCACCGGACCATTTGGGACGATGATAGCGACAACAGTAGTCTGCTGTCCGAGAGCAACGCAGCTGCCGCTGACAGCCTCTTTCCTACCATGAAGCAGACCAAGAAGTTCAGCTCCACCAGCAGCAGCAAAGAGAACCTGGCTCTGACGGCCACCATGACGACGGGCACGCCTGTCGAGTCTCCCCCCAAGACGGAGGAGCAAACTTCGGACACCACAGATGACGTCCAGCAGGATTCTGACAACCTCTTCGCCACAGTGGGCGAGTTGAAGCGTTCAGACAGCAGAGAGAAAGACCCTGACGCCAAACAGACCTCGGGGTCCTCCCGGGTGACAGGAAGACGTGAGTTCGCTGTGTCTCGCGCTCTGGGCAAATACCGTCAGCGACATTCCTCTTCGGCGCACTCCGACGACCAGAGTGGCTCCGAGGAAGCAACACGCGCCAGTAGTAGCGGCTCAGACAGTGGATCTCGTCCTCCTAGTAACCATCAGATGCTGAGTCCACTACCTCCAGGGGAGCTGCAGCCACAGATGCTGTCCGATCGGCCCCCCGTGGGTCCAGGAGCTCCGCCTTCTGACCTGCCGGGACCAGAACTGCTGCCGACTGACACATTAGCTACCAGCGAACTACAGCAGGTCAACAATAACATCAGTGACCTGACACGTGACACAGCGACAGAGAATATAATCGGCGGTCAGCCCGCCCACCAACTCCAAGATATAAACATTCCACCGAATGTAAATTTTCCCATGAGCGGCCAGGAGACCCTTCCCGCTGGTGGTACATGTCCCCCAGCACCGACCTATAATGCCCCACACCTCCCCCGTGACGCCCCACCCTTTCCTGGCCTCGCTCAGCAACCCTTCTCCCACCTTCCCCAGGAGCCCATCCTAACCACCTCCAACACACCCTTTAACTACTATGACCCCAATTTCCCCATTATATCTGGCTGCCTCCAGTCAAAAAATGGGGAAGCGCCCGCCCCTAACTTTGGCAAGATCGGGGCAGCGGTGGCATCCCACGAGGTGGGTCCAACCCCCGCCGCCGCCGCTGCCGCACTATTGCAGCAGCCACTAGTCAACAAGAACATCGACATCAGTGTGTCGGGAGAGGCGGGCGATAGTGACACGTCTGTGAGTGAATCCCTTGGTTTCGAGGGAACACCCATACGAGGCCGAGACCACACCCGCCGCTCACCACCTGAGACTGGCCGAGACCACCGCCTGTTACCGCCCAGCACGAGGCCGCACTCAGAAGAAGATGACAACCGGTCCGTGCGTAGCTTCCGTATGTCTCGTGGCTCCTCTCGGAGGCAGAGCACAGAGGACTCCATTGACTCCGATGATGAATGGTATCGCTACGAGCTGAGGAAGCTGGAGCTGATGGAAGCCGATCAGTGGCGGGAACCTGAGCTGGAGGAATGCTACCCAGTCACGCCTGACGAACGTGTGCGCCGCTTCATGAACGTAGTGCTTTGCGAGCTGCAGGGAAAGGTGAACGAGGTGGACGAACACATACCAGACACTGAGCCTCCACACAAACTCTCACCAGCAGCTGCTGTTGTTACTTCGGGAACAGTTGCTTTTCCCAGCGCCTCAGCCCAAGGTCCCGAGGATGTCAGTTTTTCTCTATATGAAGGCGATGAACGCTCCCCTCAGGACGCTGCCGCCGCCAAGACCCGTCCAACGCCACCCGTCATGCGGCCTCCCATCGACTCTGATGACGGCTCATCCGGAGAGACATCAGGACCGGACTCTCCTGGGGAGGATCTGGACGATGACGACGACGATGACGACATAGCACCATCGCCAAAAAAAATGTCGCCCGTCGAGGAGCCTCAAGGACCCCCGAAACCCCGTCGTTCGTTACCCTTGGCCCCAACAGAGGTGTCTCACCCCAGTCCGCTTGAGTCCTTGCAGCGACCCTTTCCTGCGCCAGTGGTGTCACCAGCCAGCCAAAAGTCTCCCCGTGAAGGGATGCGCATCACGGATGACCTGGCTCGTGACTCTGACCTAGGTCCGTCTGGTGACCTACTGTCTGAGGTGCCCATTGAGCCCTTTGAGGTGACGCTGGAGCCGCCTCAGGAATCCCCGCCGGAGCTCGTCAAGCCCCTGCCTGAGATAGTGCTCGCGCCGACCGCCCTGAGTCCCGTGCCCGAAGACGAACCGGACTTGGAAGGGGGGGAGGGAGGGGAAGAGGCTGTAGGGGAGGGGGAGGCTGCCCCTCAGGCCGGTGCCCAGGCTGCAGTAGGGAAGGTCAAGCCCCCGTTAAAGGGTGCAGGCAGTAAATGGAAACTTGTCAAGGCTCTCAAGGAGAAGAAAGAAGAACAGAAGGCAGAGAAGACCGATGAGACCCAGGTTAGTGTGTGTGTATGTATGTTCGTGTGTGTGTTTATATGCACGTGACTGTTGCAATGTTTTCGACGTATACGTAGTAATTTTGTATTGAGATTTTGCTGAGCACGCATGTGTATTTGGAAAAGAAGGTGGTGTGTGTACTGGAGTTGTGTTGCTGTGTTTTTATGAGTGTGTAAAATGTTTCCTGTGTCTGTGGTATGTGGGCATAAAATCTATTTGTTAGTGTATGTGGTGTGGTGTGGTGTGGTGTGGTGTGGTGTGTGTGTGTGTGTGTGTGTGTGTGTGTGTGTGTGTGTGTGTGTATATAAGGAAAAAGGGATATGTGAGTCAGGCTTGTGTTACATTTTTCCAAGCATATATATATATATATATATATATATATATATATATATATATATATATATATATATATATATATATACATATGTGTGTGTGTGTGTGTGTGTGTGTGTGTGCGTGAAAATTGTGCGTATGCATATTAGAGAGAGGTGAAGGTGCGTAAATAATGCCAGTGTTAATGTGTAAAGTGCGTGCGTATGTATGTTTGTATATGTGTGTGTGTGTGTGTGTGTGTGTGTGTGTGTGTGTGTGTGTGTGTGTATGTGCGCATGGACAGTACCGCCACTAACGTACTACACGGGACAAAAGGTAGTATTGATCCGCTACCACCACCATCACCACCACTCCTACCAGCTAGCCAGGTAACCCCTCACCTGGTGGCCCCACTACCTCCTCCTCACCTCCTTCCCTCACACCACTCCTCCTTCCTTCCGTCTCTCTCTCTCTCTCTCTCTCTCTCTCTCTCTCTCTCTCTCTCTCTCTCTCTCTCTCTCTCTCTCTCTCGGTTCTTGCACCAACTTGTGTATTTAATATTAAGTTTACAAGACAGCATTAATTTTACGTTAATTAGTATTTTCTTTTCCTCTTGCTTTTCATCATCATCTCCTACTCCTCCTCCTCCTCCTCCTCCTCCTCCTCCTCCTCCTCCTCCTCCTCCTCCTCCTCCTCCTCCTCCTCCTCCTCCTTCTTCATTGACAGTACTGCCTCATCAGGAACATAACATTCTCTTCCCACGATATAGCAATTAAAATGAGTATTTTTTTTCTCTCTCTTTCAAACAGATGCATAAAAAATGTATAAACACCCACTTTCCTCGTTTGCATTCTTCCTTCCTTTCATCACCTATTCCTTCCTCCCTTCCCCCCCAAAGTATGCCTGCACAATAAGTACATAAGTTATAATGTACTTTGTTACACCTTGCCCTGTATTTTAAGTATGATATATACGTGAAGAATGAATACAGTATAAGTGTTGGACTGCGCCTTTTGTGTGTGTGTGTGTGTGTGTGTGTGTGTGTGTGTGTGTGTGTGTGTGTGTGTGTGTGTGTGTGTGTGTGTGTGTGTGGTCTTGAGGTCTTAACTCGTACACGGTTCCAAATACACACGCAATTGAGACACGAACACCAGTACCTCTTTATGTTACACTACCATTCTGCAACGCCTCGTATCGATGCACTCACACTGTGTATCTAAACTTTACCTTGCCTCACACCTATCACGTTTTATTTATACTTCAAACACTACAACTATTTTTCCCTACAAACATAGAGAGGACTAATGCTATAGAATAAATTAAAGAGTACAAAGTAAATTGCTGTTCTATATTCATCACCATAAAGATAGAGACACAATGTTGGTTATGAAATGAGGTTTTTAGATGGTTTTAAGGAGGAGGGAAATATCGTCTAACCCAATCCTGATACAGTCACCACGCCCATGTATCGTCCTATCCTTCCCCTTTACCTCAACCCCCACCCACAACGCCTCCTCGTAGCACCTCCACGCTCATAAAATGCATATTAACATGACATATTTGCAAGGTGAAGCGGCTCATTTGCATGGAAAACGTTCGTGTGGAGGATCCATTTACATATTGAATATTTGGCTTTTCTTGGCTTTATTTCCCATCTTCTCCCAATGTTTCCTTGGCGTGGTTGACGATGTGTTAAAAGATAAATACAAATAGAGAGTAATTATGACCAATATTCTGAGCGGCTTTTGTTTTGGGGGAAGGCTTTGCGGAGGTTCAAGTTATATTTTTGTATTGGAATTAATTTGTATGCGGATGTAACTATTTACCTGTGTGAGTTAATTAATTAAACCCAGCGGTATTGTGCTAGTAACGAAGGTGTGTGTGTGTGTGTGTGTGTGTGTGTGTGTGTGTGTGTGTGTGTGTGTGTGTGTGTGTGTGTGTAATCGGTTTTTAGGCTTACCAGGGAAACTCAGAAATATAATGAATGATTGTGGCATGTGATTGTAGGTCAAATGTGTGAGTGTGTCTGTGTGTGTGTGTGTGTGTGTGTGTGTGTGTGTGTGTGTGTGTGTGTGTGTGTGTGTCTATATATGTGTTTTACCAGGTGTGGGAAGTTGTGACAGGTTTGTAACGAGATAGTAATGTTTTTAAAGGGAAGGTCTGAGGCCCACAGTGTTAGCCAAGGACAGTATTGATGTGACTTGTGTACCGAGGTGCCAGACGTATAATGGAGTGTCAGGTGTGTAAATGGGGGTGTCAGGTGTGTAAATGGGGGTGTCAGGTGTGTTAGGAAGATGTGCCACATGTGTAAATTTAGCCCCACCTGCATACTGACATACCAGGTGAGTTGAAATCATGTTGGTTCTGAAAGCTTGTATTTATTAGACTTGAATGTTGGCTTGTAAGATGTGAGGTGTGGTTTTGTAAATGTTTATGACGTGAACGTGTGTAAATGTGTAAATGTGTAAATGTGTAAATGTGTAAATGATTAAAGGTTAGTTGCGTGTTTGCATGTACATGTGGTAATCAGTTATAGTTTTTTTTTCAGTTAGGTAGAGGATAAGAGGAGGAAAATGTTATATGTATAGTTTTTTTTTCTGTGTGTGTGTTTGTGTGTGTGTGTTTGTGTGTGTGTGTTTGTTTGTTTGTATATTATTATTATTATTATTATTATTATTATTATTATTATTATTATTATTATAATAAGTTTTCTTCTTCTTCTTCTTCTTCTAGTCAGAGTTTTTTTGAGATCAAGTATTTTAATTAGGAAGACAAATTAGAATTAATATTTCCGGCAAAGTCCCCGAGGAAAAAAATGAAACAAAATTTAGTTGAATAAAATGGACGAAACTCCGTATTATTATTCAGACGATTAATAACTTGAATGAATAATAAACCTTTTTGTAGGAAAATTCTGACATTAACTATTCACATTTTTCGCATTATATTTCCCCGAATTAAAGCATTAGGCATCTTGTGTCTGTGTGTGTGTGTGTGTGTGTGTGTGTGTGTGTGTGTGTGTGTGTGTGTGTGTGTGTATGTGCGTGTGCGTGCGTGTGCGTGTGTGTTAATACGTAATACATATAGAAAAAAGCAACATATTGACCTAAATCCACACATCCTCGCTTTAAAAGTCACTCAGGTAGCAATACATGACAATCCCTCACCATACCCAGTGTTACCATACAGTGTGTTTTGTTTTTCCCTTTCAACTGGAGCAAAATACGTCAGAAAGGCAGACCAGACCACCTGTGAAGTAGGAATAGACACATATGAATGGCTGTCTGTGTGTGTGTGTGTGTGTGTGTTTGTGTGTGTGTGTTTGAGCAGTCACACGAGGCATATAGATCAATATAGGGAGAGCGTATTAGTATTTTCAGGCGTATGAGGCCTTGAGAAGTGTACTGAGGTCTTGCGTAAAGTTTGCTCCTGCATTTTGGGAATGGAGGAAGCAGGGATGATGATTCTCTCTCTCTCTCTCTCTCTCTCTCTCTCTCTCTCTCTCTCTCTCTCTCTCTCTCTCTCTCTCTCTCTCGACTCAGGTGTGTGATGTGTCAGTTTGATGAAAACAAGAAGGTTTAGATCCTCATTTATTTCGCCCACGATATTAGAGCGTGAGAGAGAGAGAGAGAGAGAGAGAGAGAGAGAGAGAGAGAGAGAGAGAGAGAGAGAGAGAGAGAGAGAGAGAGAGAGAGAGAGAGAGAGAGAGAGGAGAAAAAAGATCTAGTAACCAGAAAGTTAGGCAAGGTTAATTAATGATTTCAGGAAAAAACAGATATAAAAGTAGACGAATAAATAAAGAAAAGGAAAGATAATTAGGAAAAAAAAATGGTTACGAAATGTTTAGGTCATGTAAAAAAAAAAAAAAAGTGAGGAAATATGTATGAGCTACACTTTCCTGGTAATCTTTGCTGGTTTGCAAGAGTTCAAACACACACACACACACACACACACACACACACACACACACACACACACACACACACACACACACACACACACACACACACACACACTCTTTTTCTCTCTCCTCTCGTTATCCTCTAGGCCCCATGATCCCTTGCCTTTCTCCAATTTGTCAAAACATATGGTAATCGCATTGCATATATTTCACCCTCACAAACTTCACCTTCCTAATGCGAGGTAAAATATTTCATCCTTCAATAATCTAAGTTTTTGACCTACGGATTATTTTTAACACGTAGCAGTTCAAATTGTTTCTCTTTTCCATAACGTTTAATTTCCTCCCCTGAAGACAAGGAAATAATCTAACATAAAGCTTTGTAATGATGCGTCACAAACAACACTCGGTAAAAAGTTGATAAGTCGAGCAAAACCTACACGCAATTTTCTCTTTACTTAGAGGATGGAAGGAAGATCGATTACCTGGAAAAATAGTCTCGTTCCAGGATTATAAGACTGGAACGTATTAGGAATTTACCAGTGAGGTATTATCTGATGCCTCGGAAAATATAATGAGTTGTCTTGGAGATTATAACGTGTAGGTTTGAGAAAGTATTGCCAGTGACTTGATAAATATAACAAATAGTCTTAATAAATATATTAGAATTCCACTTAGAAAATATAACTAATACTTCTTGAAAAATAAAAAGAGATAGACAAAGAAGAAATAACCTTACTCTTTGTTACCTGAAGAAGAAAAAAAAAAGTTACTTAAAAATACTAAGGAGGCTAATGATCCACATAGGACTTAAATACCTGGCAGGGCACGAAAAAAAAAAATAATAATAATAAAAAAATGAAAATGGGTCTGCAAATTGTACACAAATAGTTATAAAAATAATCACATTGCATGACGCTAACAACTTGAGTGAAGAAACACCTTTAGCTCAGCAGAAACTTGCGTCACGGTACACAGACAGGTATATCGTTGTCACCTGTAACTCCTTAATTGGCAATGCTACCTGTACACCCACCTGTTCTATTTTTTTCTTCTCTCTCTCTCTCTCTCTCTCTCTCTCTCTCTCTCTCTCTCTCTCTCTCTCTCTCTCTCTCTCTCTCTCTCTCTCTCCTAGCTCTTGCTTTAAATTTTCATCTATTTTGGGTTTAATTTCTGATGATAATGTTTTGTTTATTATTATTTTTATTGTTAGTATATTTTTATGTTATTGTTTTAGTTTGTTTACTTTCTAATTACGTTTTATTTATGTGTATGTTTGTATGTTACTTTTATTATTATTATTATTATTGCCTAATGTTGCACTTAATTGTAATTGTATGTATGTATCTATGTATATATGCATGAATTCTTATAACTATATGCCATTTAGGAAAGTATATGTGTAGGAAATTATCTATCTTTATCTATATATTTATCTATCTATATATATTTATCTATCTATCAAACTATTAGGTATTATTTAACATAGAATAATCGTCTAACAGAATGGAAAGGGAAATATAATATAGTATCTTAGCGTCCCTTCCCTTGTCTTCTCTCGGTACACAGCCTCGAGCGACACTCTTCCTTCTTTTTTTTTGCCTCCACACACCCAGCAAAACGGTGCAACATTCATTCTTTATGCAATTTTCTGACACTCGTAAAAATGGGTGAGGACAAAAATGAGAGGACAAAAAAAAAAATGGGGGAGGAAAAAAAATTGGTTCAGTTAGTTTGTTACGTTACGTCCTCAACCTTTTTTTTTCCGTGTGTCTTTTGTTTCTTGTGTTTGTTCGTTTGTTTGGCTTCGTTTGTTGTTGAATTCACGTGTTTGTTGATGTTTGTGTCTGTTGGTCTTTTCTATCCATTCCTTGTGTCTGTTTTCCCTGTTTTAATCTCTCTCTCTCTATCTCTTTCTCTTCGTTCATCCTCCTCCTTTTTTTATCTGTCTTCTACATCATCATC
>JAPQNM010000023.1:552500-610000 GCA_029783475.1 Metacarcinus magister
AAAAAATTTCCCAGAGTAGAAAAAATGACAAAAATACACCATATGTTGAGGTCAATTCTACACATCCACGAGGGTCTGTAAGATGGTTAAACGTGTCGTATGTCTTAGTTATAAACTGCTTTGAGCTGTAACAGTCATTACAAGAATATTCGTGGACGTTAAGACAATATGTGTTCCTTACCGGGTAACGTGTCGTGTGTAGGAGTATACGCGGGTGGCGGATGGCTATCATATCCTCTTGATGGAGCTTGACACTGCAATAAAAGTACTGCATTACATTCTTTTAATGAAAATAAATCATTTCCATAGCCATTGGCACCGGTGACAAGCAGAGTCAGTAGTGAAGATTTTGATCGGCCAGTACTGCATGACCGAACGAGCCGAGCGGTGGGAATTGAATTGTTTTCTGCCTCTAATTATAGTGAGCCTTATCTTGATGATGCGGCAGCATTTAAGAAGGTCCAAGGAAGGCTATGTACACTACAGGAGTAATCAAACAGACTCTGCCATCCTGAAATAGTGTATAAAAACTGGTTTTCATCATATTTTCTACTTAAACTAGCTGTAACTCCCTTTCGTTTTACTCGTATTGAATTTTCAAGCAATGCTTCAAAATCTGCACATTTGTGAGATCCTTATGGTATGTAACAAGTACTGATAAACACAATATTAAGCAACTATATATTACGTCCTCACGTAAATGACGTAGATTATAAATAGTGAAAAAAGAAACTAGAAGCAGGATTGGAATGGGATAGGGTTTAAGACAAAGAGAAAAATATTTATGATTTCACAACATAACTCTTTGTTATATTTGATCGGTATCTATCTCATGAAAAATAGTTATTTGCTAAAATATTGATATCATTAAACAAACAATATTAGCTTCTAAGCTAAGATACCAATTGAACAAAGTGCTTTGTTTATTAGTGGGTAATTTCATCTGGAATATCTGATATCTTTTCCATCAACATTGGTAAAGTATTAGATCCACCATACTGATTTTATCATTTGTTTTAACCCAAATAAATTCATTTATAGCAATAAAAGTTTCTGGTGAAATGAACTGAAACTAAGCTGAAAGTCTTACATTATTCCTATGTACAACATAGTTTAAAAAAGAACAAAATCGAAGAGAAATTTTGCAAAAAATTTCCAGGAGTAGAAAAAATGACAAAAATACACCATATGTTGAGGTCAATTCTACACATCCACGAGGGTCTGTAAGATGGTTAAACGTGTCGTATGTCTTAGTTATAAACTGCTTTGAGCTGTAACAGTCATTACAAGAATATTCGTGGACGTTAAGACAATATGTGTTCCTTACCGGGTAACGTGTCGTGTGTAGGAGTATACGCGGGTGGCGGATGGCTATCATATCCTCTTGATGGAGCTTGACACTGCAATAAAAGTACTGCATTACATTCTTTTAATGAAAATAAATCATTTCCATAGCCATTGGCACCGGTGACAAGCAGAGTCAGTAGTGAAGATTTTGATCGGCCGGTACTGCATGACCGAACGAGCCGAGCGGTGGGAATTGAATTGTTTTCTGCCTCTAATTATAGTGAGCCTTATCTTGATGATGCGGCAGCATTTAAGAAGGTCCAAGGAAGGCTATGTACACTACAGGAGTAATCAAACAGACTCTGCCATCCTGAAATAGTGTATAAAAACTGGTTTTCATCATATTTTCTACTTAAACTAGCTGTAACTCCCCTTTCGTTTTACTCGTATTGAATTTTCAACCAATGCTTCAGAATCTGCACCTCTTTCGATCCTTATGGTATGTAACAAGTACTGATAAACACAATATTAAGCAACTATATATTACGTCCTCACGTAAATGACGTAGATTATAAATAGTGAAAAAAGAAACTAGAAGCAGGATTGGAATGGGATAGGGTTTAAGACAAAGAGAAAAATATTTATGATTTCACAACATAACTCTTTGTTATATTTGATCGGTATCTATCTCATGAAAAATAGTTATTTGCTAAAATATTGATATCATTAAACAAACAATATTAGCTTCTAAGCTAAGATACCAATTGAACAAAGTGCTTTGTTTATTAGTGGGTAATTTCATCTGGAATATCTGATATCTTTTCCATCAACATTGGTAAAGTATTAGATCCACCATACTGATTTTATCATTTGTTTTAACCCAAATAAATTCATTTATAGCAATAAAAGTTCTGGTGAAATGAACTGAAACTAAGCTGAAAGTCTTACATTATTCCCATGTACAACATAGTTTAAAAAAAACAAAATCGAAGAAGAAATTTTGCAAAAAATTTCCAGGAGTAGAAAAAATGTCAAAAATACACCATATGTTGAGATCAATTCTACACATCCACGAGGGTCTCTAAGATGGTTAAACGTGTCGTAAGGCTTAGTTATGAAACTGCTTTGAACTGTAACGGTCATTACAAGACTATTCGTGGACGTTAAGACTATATGTGTTCCTTACGGGGTAACGTGTCGTGTGTAGGAGTATACGCGGGTTACCGATACCTATTATATCCTCTTGATGGAGCTTGACACTGCAATAAAAGTACTGCATTACATCTTTTAATGAAAATAAATAACATTTCCATAGCCATTGGCACCGGTGACAGAGTCAGTAGTGAAGATTTTGATCGGCCGGTCATGACCGAACGAGCGGTGGGAATTGAATTGTTTTCTGCCTCTATAGACTAATTCTCGTGAGCCTTATCTTGATGCAGCAGCATTTAAGAAGGTCCAAGGAAGGCTATGTACACTACAGGAGTAATCAAACAGATTCTGCCATCCTGAAATAGTGTATAAAAACTTGTTTTGCATCATATTTTCGACTTAAACTAGCTGTAACTCCTTTCGTTTTACTCGTATTGAATTTTCAACCAATGCCTCAGAATCTGCACCTCTTTCCGATCCTTATGGTATGTAACAAGTACTGATAAACACAATATTAAGAAAATATATATTACGTCCTCACGTAAATTTCGTAGATTATAAATAGTGAAAAAAGAAACTAGAAGCAGGATTGGAATGGGATAGGGTTTAAAAAAAAGAGAAAAATATTTATGATTTCACAACATAACTCTTTGTTATATTTGATCGGTATCTATCTCATGAAAAATAGTTATTTACTAAAATAATGATATCATTAAACAAACAATATTAGCTTCTAAGCTAAGATACTAATTGAACAAAGTGCTTTGTTTATTAGTTGGTAATTTCATAAGGAATATCTGATATCTTTTCCATCAACATTGGTAAAGTATTAGATCCACCATACTGATTTTATCATTTGTTTTAACCCAAATAAATTCATTTATAGCAATAAAAGTTCCTGGTGAAATGAACTGAAACTAAGCTGAAAGTCTTACATTATTCCCATGTACAACATAGTTTAAAAAAAACAAAATCGAAGAGAAAATTTTGCAAAAAATTTCCCAGGAGTAGAAAAAATGTCAAAAATACACCATATGTTGAGATCAATTCTACACATCCACGAGGGTCTCTAAGATGGTTAAACGTGTCGTAAGGCTTAGTTATGAACTGCTTTGAACTGTAACGGTCATTACAAGACTATTCGTGGACGTTAAGACTATATGTGTTCCTTACGGGGTAACGTGTCGTGTGTAGGAGTATACGCGGGTTACCGATACCTATTATATCCTCTTGATGGAGCTTGACACTGCAATAAAAGTACTGCATTACATCTTTTAATGAAAATAAATAACATTCATAGCCATTGGCACCGGTGACAGAGTCAGTAGTGAAGATTTTGATCGGCCGGTCATGACCGAACGAGCGGTGGGAATTGAATTGTTTTCTGCCTCTATAGACCTAATTCTCGTGAGCCTTATCTTGATGCAGCAGCATTTAAGAAGGTCAAAGGAAAGCTATGTACACTACAGGAGTAATCAAACAGATTCTGCCATCCTGAAATAGTGTATAAAAACTTGTTTGCATCATATTTTCGACTTAAACTAGCTGTAACTCCTTTCGTTTTACTCGTATTGAATTTTCAACCAATGCCTCAGAATCTGCACCTCTTTCCGATCCTTATGGTATGTAACAAGTACTGATAAACACAATATTAAGAAAATATATATTACGTCCTCACGTAAATTTCGTAGATTATAAATAGTGAAAAAAGAAACTAGAAGCAGGATTGGAATGGGATAGGGTTTAAAAAAAGAGAAAAATATTTATGATTTCACAACATAACTCTTTGTTATATTTGATCGGTATCTATCTCATGAAAAATAGTTATTTACTAAAATAATGATATCATTAAACAAACAATATTAGCTTCTAAGCTAAGATACTAATTGAACAAAGTGCTTTGTTTATTAGTTGGTAATTTCATAAGGAATATCTGATATCTTTTCCATCAACATTGGTAAAGTATTAGATCCACCATACTGATTTTATCATTTGTTTTAACCCAAATAAATTAATTTATAGCAATAAAAGTTCCTGGTGAAATGAACTGAAACTAAGCTGAAAGTCTTACATTATTCCCATGTACAACATAGTTTAAAAAAAACAAAATCGAAGAGAAAATTTTGCAAAAAATTTCCAGGAGTAGAAAAAATGTCAAAAATACACCATATGTTGAGATCAATTCTACACATCCACGAGGGTCTCTAAGATGGTTAAACGTGTCGTAAGGCTTAGTTATGAACTGCTTTGAACTGTAACGGTCATTACAAGACTATTCGTGGACGTTAAGACTATATGTGTTCCTTACGGGGTAACGTGTCGTGTGTAGGAGTATACGCGGGTTACCGATACCTATTATATCCTCTTGATGGAGCTTGACACTGCAATAAAAGTACTGCATTACATCTTTTAATGAAAATAAATAACATTCATAGCCATTGGCACCGGTGACAGAGTCAGTAGTGAAGATTTTGATCGGCCGGTCATGACCGAACGAGCGGTGGGAATTGAATTGTTTTCTGCCTCTATAGACCTAATTCTCGTGAGCCTTATCTTGATGCAGCAGCATTTAAGAAGGTCAAAGGAAAGCTATGTACACTACAGGAGTAATCAAACAGATTCTGCCATCCTGAAATAGTGTATAAAAACTTGTTTGCATCATATTTTCGACTTAAACTAGCTGTAACTCCTTTCGTTTTACTCGTATTGAATTTTCAACCAATGCCTCAGAATCTGCACCTCTTTCCGATCCTTATGGTATGTAACAAGTACTGATAAACACAATATTAAGAAAATATATATTACGTCCTCACGTAAATTTCGTAGATTATAAATAGTGAAAAAAGAAACTAGAAGCAGGATTGGAATGGGATAGGGTTTAAAAAAAAGAGAAAAATATTTATGATTTCACAACATAACTCTTTGTTATATTTGATCGGTATCTATCTCATGAAAAATAGTTATTTACTAAAATAATGATATCATTAAACAAACAATATTAGCTTCTAAGCTAAGATACTAATTGAACAAAGTGCTTTGTTTATTAGTTGGTAATTTCATAAGGAATATCTGATATCTTTTCCATCAACATTGGTAAAGTATTAGATCCACCATACTGATTTTATCATTTGTTTTAACCCAAATAAATTAATTTATAGCAATAAAAGTTCCTGGTGAAATGAACTGAAACTAAGCTGAAAGTCTTACATTATTCCCATGTACAACATAGTTTAAAAAAAACAAAATCGAAGAGAAAATTTTGCAAAAAATTTCCAGGAGTAGAAAAAATGTCAAAAATACACCATATGTTGAGATCAATTCTACACATCCACGAGGGTCTCTAAGATGGTTAAACGTGTCGTAAGGCTTAGTTATGAACTGCTTTGAACTGTAACGGTCATTACAAGACTATTCGTGGACGTTAAGACTATATGTGTTCCTTACGGGGTAACGTGTCGTGTGTAGGAGTATACGCGGGTTACCGATACCTATTATATCCTCTTGATGGAGCTTGACACTGCAATAAAAGTACTGCATTACATCTTTTAATGAAAATAAATAACATTCATAGCCATTGGCACCGGTGACAGAGTCAGTAGTGAAGATTTTGATCGGCCGGTCATGACCGAACGAGCGGTGGGAATTGAATTGTTTTCTGCCTCTATAGACCTAATTCTCGTGAGCCTTATCTTGATGCAGCAGCATTTAAGAAGGTCAAAGGAAAGCTATGTACACTACAGGAGTAATCAAACAGATTCTGCCATCCTGAAATAGTGTATAAAAACTTGTTTGCATCATATTTTCGACTTAAACTAGCTGTAACTCCTTTCGTTTTACTCGTATTGAATTTTCAACCAATGCCTCAGAATCTGCACCTCTTTCCGATCCTTATGGTATGTAACAAGTACTGATAAACACAATATTAAGAAAATATATATTACGTCCTCACGTAAATTTCGTAGATTATAAATAGTGAAAAAAGAAACTAGAAGCAGGATTGGAATGGGATAGGGTTTAAAAAAAAGAGAAAAATATTTATGATTTCACAACATAACTCTTTGTTATATTTGATCGGTATCTATCTCATGAAAAATAGTTATTTACTAAAATAATGATATCATTAAACAAACAATATTAGCTTCTAAGCTAAGATACTAATTGAACAAAGTGCTTTGTTTATTAGTTGGTAATTTCATAAGGAATATCTGATATCTTTTCCATCAACATTGGTAAAGTATTAGATCCACCATACTGATTTTATCATTTGTTTTAACCCAAATAAATTAATTTATAGCAATAAAAGTTCCTGGTGAAATGAACTGAAACTAAGCTGAAAGTCTTACATTATTCCCATGTACAACATAGTTTAAAAAAAACAAAATCGAAGAGAAAATTTTGCAAAAAATTTCCAGGAGTAGAAAAAATGTCAAAAATACACCATATGTTGAGATCAATTCTACACATCCACGAGGGTCTCTAAGATGGTTAAACGTGTCGTAAGGCTTAGTTATGAACTGCTTTGAACTGTAACGGTCATTACAAGACTATTCGTGGACGTTAAGACTATATGTGTTCCTTACGGGGTAACGTGTCGTGTGTAGGAGTATACGCGGGTTACCGATACCTATTATATCCTCTTGATGGAGCTTGACACTGCAATAAAAGTACTGCATTACATCTTTTAATGAAAATAAATAACATTCATAGCCATTGGCACCGGTGACAGAGTCAGTAGTGAAGATTTTGATCGGCCGGTCATGACCGAACGAGCGGTGGGAATTGAATTGTTTTCTGCCTCTATAGACCTAATTCTCGTGAGCCTTATCTTGATGCAGCAGCATTTAAGAAGGTCAAAGGAAAGCTATGTACACTACAGGAGTAATCAAACAGATTCTGCCATCCTGAAATAGTGTATAAAAACTTGTTTGCATCATATTTTCGACTTAAACTAGCTGTAACTCCTTTCGTTTTACTCGTATTGAATTTTCAACCAATGCCTCAGAATCTGCACCTCTTTCCGATCCTTATGGTATGTAACAAGTACTGATAAACACAATATTAAGAAAATATATATTACGTCCTCACGTAAATTTCGTAGATTATAAATAGTGAAAAAAGAAACTAGAAGCAGGATTGGAATGGGATAGGGTTTAAAAAAAAGAGAAAAATATTTATGATTTCACAACATAACTCTTTGTTATATTTGATCGGTATCTATCTCATGAAAAATAGTTATTTACTAAAATAATGATATCATTAAACAAACAATATTAGCTTCTAAGCTAAGATACTAATTGAACAAAGTGCTTTGTTTATTAGTTGGTAATTTCATAAGGAATATCTGATATCTTTTCCATCAACATTGGTAAAGTATTAGATCCACCATACTGATTTTATCATTTGTTTTAACCCAAATAAATTAATTTATAGCAATAAAAGTTCCTGGTGAAATGAACTGAAACTAAGCTGAAAGTCTTACATTATTCCCATGTACAACATAGTTTAAAAAAAACAAAATCGAAGAGAAAATTTTGCAAAAAATTTCCAGGAGTAGAAAAAATGTCAAAAATACACCATATGTTGAGATCAATTCTACACATCCACGAGGGTCTCTAAGATGGTTAAACGTGTCGTAAGGCTTAGTTATGAACTGCTTTGAACTGTAACGGTCATTACAAGACTATTCGTGGACGTTAAGACTATATGTGTTCCTTACGGGGTAACGTGTCGTGTGTAGGAGTATACGCGGGTTACCGATACCTATTATATCCTCTTGATGGAGCTTGACACTGCAATAAAAGTACTGCATTACATCTTTTAATGAAAATAAATAACATTCATAGCCATTGGCACCGGTGACAGAGTCAGTAGTGAAGATTTTGATCGGCCGGTCATGACCGAACGAGCGGTGGGAATTGAATTGTTTTCTGCCTCTATAGACCTAATTCTCGTGAGCCTTATCTTGATGCAGCAGCATTTAAGAAGGTCAAAGGAAAGCTATGTACACTACAGGAGTAATCAAACAGATTCTGCCATCCTGAAATAGTGTATAAAAACTTGTTTGCATCATATTTTCGACTTAAACTAGCTGTAACTCCTTTCGTTTTACTCGTATTGAATTTTCAACCAATGCCTCAGAATCTGCACCTCTTTCCGATCCTTATGGTATGTAACAAGTACTGATAAACACAATATTAAGAAAATATATATTACGTCCTCACGTAAATTTCGTAGATTATAAATAGTGAAAAAAGAAACTAGAAGCAGGATTGGAATGGGATAGGGTTTAAAAAAAAGAGAAAAATATTTATGATTTCACAACATAACTCTTTGTTATATTTGATCGGTATCTATCTCATGAAAAATAGTTATTTACTAAAATAATGATATCATTAAACAAACAATATTAGCTTCTAAGCTAAGATACTAATTGAACAAAGTGCTTTGTTTATTAGTTGGTAATTTCATAAGGAATATCTGATATCTTTTCCATCAACATTGGTAAAGTATTAGATCCACCATACTGATTTTATCATTTGTTTTAACCCAAATAAATTAATTTATAGCAATAAAAGTTCCTGGTGAAATGAACTGAAACTAAGCTGAAAGTCTTACATTATTCCCATGTACAACATAGTTTAAAAAAAACAAAATCGAAGAGAAAATTTTGCAAAAAATTTCCAGGAGTAGAAAAAATGTCAAAAATACACCATATGTTGAGATCAATTCTACACATCCACGAGGGTCTCTAAGATGGTTAAACGTGTCGTAAGGCTTAGTTATGAACTGCTTTGAACTGTAACGGTCATTACAAGACTATTCGTGGACGTTAAGACTATATGTGTTCCTTACGGGGTAACGTGTCGTGTGTAGGAGTATACGCGGGTTACCGATACCTATTATATCCTCTTGATGGAGCTTGACACTGCAATAAAAGTACTGCATTACATCTTTTAATGAAAATAAATAACATTCATAGCCATTGGCACCGGTGACAGAGTCAGTAGTGAAGATTTTGATCGGCCGGTCATGACCGAACGAGCGGTGGGAATTGAATTGTTTTCTGCCTCTATAGACCTAATTCTCGTGAGCCTTATCTTGATGCAGCAGCATTTAAGAAGGTCAAAGGAAAGCTATGTACACTACAGGAGTAATCAAACAGATTCTGCCATCCTGAAATAGTGTATAAAAACTTGTTTGCATCATATTTTCGACTTAAACTAGCTGTAACTCCTTTCGTTTTACTCGTATTGAATTTTCAACCAATGCCTCAGAATCTGCACCTCTTTCCGATCCTTATGGTATGTAACAAGTACTGATAAACACAATATTAAGAAAATATATATTACGTCCTCACGTAAATTTCGTAGATTATAAATAGTGAAAAAAGAAACTAGAAGCAGGATTGGAATGGGATAGGGTTTAAAAAAAAGAGAAAAATATTTATGATTTCACAACATAACTCTTTGTTATATTTGATCGGTATCTATCTCATGAAAAATAGTTATTTACTAAAATAATGATATCATTAAACAAACAATATTAGCTTCTAAGCTAAGATACTAATTGAACAAAGTGCTTTGTTTATTAGTTGGTAATTTCATAAGGAATATCTGATATCTTTTCCATCAACATTGGTAAAGTATTAGATCCACCATACTGATTTTATCATTTGTTTTAACCCAAATAAATTAATTTATAGCAATAAAAGTTCCTGGTGAAATGAACTGAAACTAAGCTGAAAGTCTTACATTATTCCCATGTACAACATAGTTTAAAAAAAACAAAATCGAAGAGAAAATTTTGCAAAAAATTTCCAGGAGTAGAAAAAATGTCAAAAATACACCATATGTTGAGATCAATTCTACACATCCACGAGGGTCTCTAAGATGGTTAAACGTGTCGTAAGGCTTAGTTATGAACTGCTTTGAACTGTAACGGTCATTACAAGACTATTCGTGGACGTTAAGACTATATGTGTTCCTTACGGGGTAACGTGTCGTGTGTAGGAGTATACGCGGGTTACCGATACCTATTATATCCTCTTGATGGAGCTTGACACTGCAATAAAAGTACTGCATTACATCTTTTAATGAAAATAAATAACATTCATAGCCATTGGCACCGGTGACAGAGTCAGTAGTGAAGATTTTGATCGGCCGGTCATGACCGAACGAGCGGTGGGAATTGAATTGTTTTCTGCCTCTATAGACCTAATTCTCGTGAGCCTTATCTTGATGCAGCAGCATTTAAGAAGGTCAAAGGAAAGCTATGTACACTACAGGAGTAATCAAACAGATTCTGCCATCCTGAAATAGTGTATAAAAACTTGTTTGCATCATATTTTCGACTTAAACTAGCTGTAACTCCTTTCGTTTTACTCGTATTGAATTTTCAACCAATGCCTCAGAATCTGCACCTCTTTCCGATCCTTATGGTATGTAACAAGTACTGATAAACACAATATTAAGAAAATATATATTACGTCCTCACGTAAATTTCGTAGATTATAAATAGTGAAAAAAGAAACTAGAAGCAGGATTGGAATGGGATAGGGTTTAAAAAAAAGAGAAAAATATTTATGATTTCACAACATAACTCTTTGTTATATTTGATCGGTATCTATCTCATGAAAAATAGTTATTTACTAAAATAATGATATCATTAAACAAACAATATTAGCTTCTAAGCTAAGATACTAATTGAACAAAGTGCTTTGTTTATTAGTTGGTAATTTCATAAGGAATATCTGATATCTTTTCCATCAACATTGGTAAAGTATTAGATCCACCATACTGATTTTATCATTTGTTTTAACCCAAATAAATTAATTTATAGCAATAAAAGTTCCTGGTGAAATGAACTGAAACTAAGCTGAAAGTCTTACATTATTCCCATGTACAACATAGTTTAAAAAAAACAAAATCGAAGAGAAAATTTTGCAAAAAATTTCCAGGAGTAGAAAAAATGTCAAAAATACACCATATGTTGAGATCAATTCTACACATCCACGAGGGTCTCTAAGATGGTTAAACGTGTCGTAAGGCTTAGTTATGAACTGCTTTGAACTGTAACGGTCATTACAAGACTATTCGTGGACGTTAAGACTATATGTGTTCCTTACGGGGTAACGTGTCGTGTGTAGGAGTATACGCGGGTTACCGATACCTATTATATCCTCTTGATGGAGCTTGACACTGCAATAAAAGTACTGCATTACATCTTTTAATGAAAATAAATAACATTCATAGCCATTGGCACCGGTGACAGAGTCAGTAGTGAAGATTTTGATCGGCCGGTCATGACCGAACGAGCGGTGGGAATTGAATTGTTTTCTGCCTCTATAGACCTAATTCTCGTGAGCCTTATCTTGATGCAGCAGCATTTAAGAAGGTCAAAGGAAAGCTATGTACACTACAGGAGTAATCAAACAGATTCTGCCATCCTGAAATAGTGTATAAAAACTTGTTTGCATCATATTTTCGACTTAAACTAGCTGTAACTCCTTTCGTTTTACTCGTATTGAATTTTCAACCAATGCCTCAGAATCTGCACCTCTTTCCGATCCTTATGGTATGTAACAAGTACTGATAAACACAATATTAAGAAAATATATATTACGTCCTCACGTAAATTTCGTAGATTATAAATAGTGAAAAAAGAAACTAGAAGCAGGATTGGAATGGGATAGGGTTTAAAAAAAGAGAAAAATATTTATGATTTCACAACATAACTCTTTGTTATATTTGATCGGTATCTATCTCATGAAAAATAGTTATTTACTAAAATAATGATATCATTAAACAAACAATATTAGCTTCTAAGCTAAGATACTAATTGAACAAAGTGCTTTGTTTATTAGTTGGTAATTTCATAAGGAATATCTGATATCTTTTCCATCAACATTGGTAAAGTATTAGATCCACCATACTGATTTTATCATTTGTTTTAACCCAAATAAATTAATTTATAGCAATAAAAGTTCCTGGTGAAATGAACTGAAACTAAGCTGAAAGTCTTACATTATTCCCATGTACAACATAGTTTAAAAAAAACAAAATCGAAGAGAAAATTTTGCAAAAAATTTCCAGGAGTAGAAAAAATGTCAAAAATACACCATATGTTGAGATCAATTCTACACATCCACGAGGGTCTCTAAGATGGTTAAACGTGTCGTAAGGCTTAGTTATGAACTGCTTTGAACTGTAACGGTCATTACAAGACTATTCGTGGACGTTAAGACTATATGTGTTCCTTACGGGGTAACGTGTCGTGTGTAGGAGTATACGCGGGTTACCGATACCTATTATATCCTCTTGATGGAGCTTGACACTGCAATAAAAGTACTGCATTACATCTTTTAATGAAAATAAATAACATTCATAGCCATTGGCACCGGTGACAGAGTCAGTAGTGAAGATTTTGATCGGCCGGTCATGACCGAACGAGCGGTGGGAATTGAATTGTTTTCTGCCTCTATAGACCTAATTCTCGTGAGCCTTATCTTGATGCAGCAGCATTTAAGAAGGTCAAAGGAAAGCTATGTACACTACAGGAGTAATCAAACAGATTCTGCCATCCTGAAATAGTGTATAAAAACTTGTTTGCATCATATTTTCGACTTAAACTAGCTGTAACTCCTTTCGTTTTACTCGTATTGAATTTTCAACCAATGCCTCAGAATCTGCACCTCTTTCCGATCCTTATGGTATGTAACAAGTACTGATAAACACAATATTAAGAAAATATATATTACGTCCTCACGTAAATTTCGTAGATTATAAATAGTGAAAAAAGAAACTAGAAGCAGGATTGGAATGGGATAGGGTTTAAAAAAAAGAGAAAAATATTTATGATTTCACAACATAACTCTTTGTTATATTTGATCGGTATCTATCTCATGAAAAATAGTTATTTACTAAAATAATGATATCATTAAACAAACAATATTAGCTTCTAAGCTAAGATACTAATTGAACAAAGTGCTTTGTTTATTAGTTGGTAATTTCATAAGGAATATCTGATATCTTTTCCATCAACATTGGTAAAGTATTAGATCCACCATACTGATTTTATCATTTGTTTTAACCCAAATAAATTAATTTATAGCAATAAAAGTTCCTGGTGAAATGAACTGAAACTAAGCTGAAAGTCTTACATTATTCCCATGTACAACATAGTTTAAAAAAAACAAAATCGAAGAGAAAATTTTGCAAAAAATTTCCAGGAGTAGAAAAAATGTCAAAAATACACCATATGTTGAGATCAATTCTACACATCCACGAGGGTCTCTAAGATGGTTAAACGTGTCGTAAGGCTTAGTTATGAACTGCTTTGAACTGTAACGGTCATTACAAGACTATTCGTGGACGTTAAGACTATATGTGTTCCTTACGGGGTAACGTGTCGTGTGTAGGAGTATACGCGGGTTACCGATACCTATTATATCCTCTTGATGGAGCTTGACACTGCAATAAAAGTACTGCATTACATCTTTTAATGAAAATAAATAACATTCATAGCCATTGGCACCGGTGACAGAGTCAGTAGTGAAGATTTTGATCGGCCGGTCATGACCGAACGAGCGGTGGGAATTGAATTGTTTTCTGCCTCTATAGACCTAATTCTCGTGAGCCTTATCTTGATGCAGCAGCATTTAAGAAGGTCAAAGGAAAGCTATGTACACTACAGGAGTAATCAAACAGATTCTGCCATCCTGAAATAGTGTATAAAAACTTGTTTGCATCATATTTTCGACTTAAACTAGCTGTAACTCCTTTCGTTTTACTCGTATTGAATTTTCAACCAATGCCTCAGAATCTGCACCTCTTTCCGATCCTTATGGTATGTAACAAGTACTGATAAACACAATATTAAGAAAATATATATTACGTCCTCACGTAAATTTCGTAGATTATAAATAGTGAAAAAAGAAACTAGAAGCAGGATTGGAATGGGATAGGGTTTAAAAAAAAGAGAAAAATATTTATGATTTCACAACATAACTCTTTGTTATATTTGATCGGTATCTATCTCATGAAAAATAGTTATTTACTAAAATAATGATATCATTAAACAAACAATATTAGCTTCTAAGCTAAGATACTAATTGAACAAAGTGCTTTGTTTATTAGTTGGTAATTTCATAAGGAATATCTGATATCTTTTCCATCAACATTGGTAAAGTATTAGATCCACCATACTGATTTTATCATTTGTTTTAACCCAAATAAATTAATTTATAGCAATAAAAGTTCCTGGTGAAATGAACTGAAACTAAGCTGAAAGTCTTACATTATTCCCATGTACAACATAGTTTAAAAAAAACAAAATCGAAGAGAAAATTTTGCAAAAAATTTCCAGGAGTAGAAAAAATGTCAAAAATACACCATATGTTGAGATCAATTCTACACATCCACGAGGGTCTCTAAGATGGTTAAACGTGTCGTAAGGCTTAGTTATGAACTGCTTTGAACTGTAACGGTCATTACAAGACTATTCGTGGACGTTAAGACTATATGTGTTCCTTACGGGGTAACGTGTCGTGTGTAGGAGTATACGCGGGTTACCGATACCTATTATATCCTCTTGATGGAGCTTGACACTGCAATAAAAGTACTGCATTACATCTTTTAATGAAAATAAATAACATTTCCATAGCCATTGGCACCGGTGACAGAGTCAGTAGTGAAGATTTTGATCGGCCGGTCATGACCGAACGAGCGGTGGGAATTGAATTGTTTTCTGCCTCTATAGACCTAATTCTCGTGAGCCTTATCTTGATGCAGCAGCATTTAAGAAGGTCAAAGGAAAGCTATGTACACTACAGGAGTAATCAAACAGATTCTGCCATCCTGAAATAGTGTATAAAAACTTGTTTGCATCATATTTTCGACTTAAACTAGCTGTAACTCCTTTCGTTTTACTCGTATTGAATTTTCAACCAATGCCTCAGAATCTGCACCTCTTTCCGATCCTTATGGTATGTAACAAGTACTGATAAACACAATATTAAGAAAATATATATTACGTCCTCACGTAAATTTCGTAGATTATAAATAGTGAAAAAAGAAACTAGAAGCAGGATTGGAATGGGATAGGGTTTAAAAAAAGAGAAAAATATTTATGATTTCACAACATAACTCTTTGTTATATTTGATCGGTATCTATCTCATGAAAAATAGTTATTTACTAAAATAATGATATCATTAAACAAACAATATTAGCTTCTAAGCTAAGATACTAATTGAACAAAGTGCTTTGTTTATTAGTTGGTAATTTCATAAGGAATATCTGATATCTTTTCCATCAACATTGGTAAAGTATTAGATCCACCATACTGATTTTATCATTTGTTTTAACCCAAATAAATTAATTTATAGCAATAAAAGTTCCTGGTGAAATGAACTGAAACTAAGCTGAAAGTCTTACATTATTCCCATGTACAACATAGTTTAAAAAAACAAAATCGAAGAGAAAATTTTGCAAAAAATTTCCAGGAGTAGAAAAAATGTCAAAAATACACCATATGTTGAGATCAATTCTACACATCCACGAGGGTCTCTAAGATGGTTAAACGTGTCGTAAGGCTTAGTTATGAACTGCTTTGAACTGTAACGGTCATTACAAGACTATTCGTGGACGTTAAGACTATATGTGTTCCTTACGGGGTAACGTGTCGTGTGTAGGAGTATACGCGGGTTACCGATACCTATTATATCCTCTTGATGGAGCTTGACACTGCAATAAAAGTACTGCATTACATCTTTTAATGAAAATAAATAACATTCATAGCCATTGGCACCGGTGACAGAGTCAGTAGTGAAGATTTTGATCGGCCGGTCATGACCGAACGAGCGGTGGGAATTGAATTGTTTTCTGCCTCTATAGACCTAATTCTCGTGAGCCTTATCTTGATGCAGCAGCATTTAAGAAGGTCAAAGGAAAGCTATGTACACTACAGGAGTAATCAAACAGATTCTGCCATCCTGAAATAGTGTATAAAAACTTGTTTGCATCATATTTTCGACTTAAACTAGCTGTAACTCCTTTCGTTTTACTCGTATTGAATTTTCAACCAATGCCTCAGAATCTGCACCTCTTTCCGATCCTTATGGTATGTAACAAGTACTGATAAACACAATATTAAGAAAATATATATTACGTCCTCACGTAAATTTCGTAGATTATAAATAGTGAAAAAAGAAACTAGAAGCAGGATTGGAATGGGATAGGGTTTAAAACAAAAGAGAAAAATATTTATGATTTCACAACATAACTCTTTGTTATATTTGATCGGTATCTATCTCATGAAAAATAGTTATTTACTAAAATAATGATATCATTAAACAAACAATATTAGCTTCTAAGCTAAGATACTAATTGAACAAAGTGCTTTGTTTATTAGTTGGTAATTTCATAAGGAATATCTGATATCTTTTCCATCAACATTGGTAAAGTATTAGATCCACCATACTGATTTTATCATTTGTTTTAACCCAAATAAATTAATTTATAGCAATAAAAGTTCCTGGTGAAATGAACTGAAACTAAGCTGAAAGTCTTACATTATTCCCATGTACAACATAGTTTAAAAAAAACAAAATCGAAGAGAAAATTTTGCAAAAAATTTCCAGGAGTAGAAAAAATGTCAAAAATACACCATATGTTGAGATCAATTCTACACATCCACGAGGGTCTCTAAGATGGTTAAACGTGTCGTAAGGCTTAGTTATGAACTGCTTTGAACTGTAACGGTCATTACAAGACTATTCGTGGACGTTAAGACTATATGTGTTCCTTACGGGGTAACGTGTCGTGTGTAGGAGTATACGCGGGTTACCGATACCTATTATATCCTCTTGATGGAGCTTGACACTGCAATAAAAGTACTGCATTACATCTTTTAATGAAAATAAATAACATTTCCATAGCCATTGGCACCGGTGACAGAGTCAGTAGTGAAGATTTTGATCGGCCGGTCATGACCGAACGAGCGGTGGGAATTGAATTGTTTTCTGCCTCTATAGACCTAATTCTCGTGAGCCTTATCTTGATGCAGCAGCATTTAAGAAGGTCAAAGGAAAGCTATGTACACTACAGGAGTAATCAAACAGATTCTGCCATCCTGAAATAGTGTATAAAAACTTGTTTGCATCATATTTTCGACTTAAACTAGCTGTAACTCCTTTCGTTTTACTCGTATTGAATTTTCAACCAATGCCTCAGAATCTGCACCTCTTTCCGATCCTTATGGTATGTAACAAGTACTGATAAACACAATATTAAGAAAATATATATTACGTCCTCACGTAAATTTCGTAGATTATAAATAGTGAAAAAAGAAACTAGAAGCAGGATTGGAATGGGATAGGGTTTAAAAAAAGAGAAAAATATTTATGATTTCACAACATAACTCTTTGTTATATTTGATCGGTATCTATCTCATGAAAAATAGTTATTTACTAAAATAATGATATCATTAAACAAACAATATTAGCTTCTAAGCTAAGATACTAATTGAACAAAGTGCTTTGTTTATTAGTTGGTAATTTCATAAGGAATATCTGATATCTTTTCCATCAACATTGGTAAAGTATTAGATCCACCATACTGATTTTATCATTTGTTTTAACCCAAATAAATTAATTTATAGCAATAAAAGTTCCTGGTGAAATGAACTGAAACTAAGCTGAAAGTCTTACATTATTCCCATGTACAACATAGTTTAAAAAAAACAAAATCGAAGAGAAATTTTGCAAAAAATTTCCAGGAGTAGAAAAAATGTCAAAAATACACCATATGTTGAGATCAATTCTACACATCCACGAGGGTCTCTAAGATGGTTAAACGTGTCGTAAGGCTTAGTTATGAACTGCTTTGAACTGTAACGGTCATTACAAGACTATTCGTGGACGTTAAGACTATATGTGTTCCTTACGGGGTAACGTGTCGTGTGTAGGAGTATACGCGGGTTACCGATACCTATTATATCCTCTTGATGGAGCTTGACACTGCAATAAAAGTACTGCATTACATCTTTTAATGAAAATAAATAACATTCATAGCCATTGGCACCGGTGACAGAGTCAGTAGTGAAGATTTTGATCGGCCGGTCATGACCGAACGAGCGGTGGGAATTGAATTGTTTTCTGCCTCTATAGACCTAATTCTCGTGAGCCTTATCTTGATGCAGCAGCATTTAAGAAGGTCAAAGGAAAGCTATGTACACTACAGGAGTAATCAAACAGATTCTGCCATCCTGAAATAGTGTATAAAAACTTGTTTGCATCATATTTTCGACTTAAACTAGCTGTAACTCCTTTCGTTTTACTCGTATTGAATTTTCAACCAATGCCTCAGAATCTGCACCTCTTTCCGATCCTTATGGTATGTAACAAGTACTGATAAACACAATATTAAGAAAATATATATTACGTCCTCACGTAAATTTCGTAGATTATAAATAGTGAAAAAAGAAACTAGAAGCAGGATTGGAATGGGATAGGGTTTAAAAAAAGAGAAAAATATTTATGATTTCACAACATAACTCTTTGTTATATTTGATCGGTATCTATCTCATGAAAAATAGTTATTTACTAAAATAATGATATCATTAAACAAACAATATTAGCTTCTAAGCTAAGATACTAATTGAACAAAGTGCTTTGTTTATTAGTTGGTAATTTCATAAGGAATATCTGATATCTTTTCCATCAACATTGGTAAAGTATTAGATCCACCATACTGATTTTATCATTTGTTTTAACCCAAATAAATTAATTTATAGCAATAAAAGTTCCTGGTGAAATGAACTGAAACTAAGCTGAAAGTCTTACATTATTCCCATGTACAACATAGTTTAAAAAAAACAAAATCGAAGAGAAAATTTTGCAAAAAATTTCCAGGAGTAGAAAAAATGTCAAAAATACACCATATGTTGAGATCAATTCTACACATCCACGAGGGTCTCTAAGATGGTTAAACGTGTCGTAAGGCTTAGTTATGAACTGCTTTGAACTGTAACGGTCATTACAAGACTATTCGTGGACGTTAAGACTATATGTGTTCCTTACGGGGTAACGTGTCGTGTGTAGGAGTATACGCGGGTTACCGATACCTATTATATCCTCTTGATGGAGCTTGACACTGCAATAAAAGTACTGCATTACATCTTTTAATGAAAATAAATAACATTCATAGCCATTGGCACCGGTGACAGAGTCAGTAGTGAAGATTTTGATCGGCCGGTCATGACCGAACGAGCGGTGGGAATTGAATTGTTTTCTGCCTCTATAGACCTAATTCTCGTGAGCCTTATCTTGATGCAGCAGCATTTAAGAAGGTCAAAGGAAAGCTATGTACACTACAGGAGTAATCAAACAGATTCTGCCATCCTGAAATAGTGTATAAAAACTTGTTTGCATCATATTTTCGACTTAAACTAGCTGTAACTCCTTTCGTTTTACTCGTATTGAATTTTCAACCAATGCCTCAGAATCTGCACCTCTTTCCGATCCTTATGGTATGTAACAAGTACTGATAAACACAATATTAAGAAAATATATATTACGTCCTCACGTAAATTTCGTAGATTATAAATAGTGAAAAAAGAAACTAGAAGCAGGATTGGAATGGGATAGGGTTTAAAAAAAGAGAAAAATATTTATGATTTCACAACATAACTCTTTGTTATATTTGATCGGTATCTATCTCATGAAAAATAGTTATTTACTAAAATAATGATATCATTAAACAAACAATATTAGCTTCTAAGCTAAGATACTAATTGAACAAAGTGCTTTGTTTATTAGTTGGTAATTTCATAAGGAATATCTGATATCTTTTCCATCAACATTGGTAAAGTATTAGATCCACCATACTGATTTTATCATTTGTTTTAACCCAAATAAATTAATTTATAGCAATAAAAGTTCCTGGTGAAATGAACTGAAACTAAGCTGAAAGTCTTACATTATTCCCATGTACAACATAGTTTAAAAAAAACAAAATCGAAGAGAAAATTTTGCAAAAAATTTCCAGGAGTAGAAAAAATGTCAAAAATACACCATATGTTGAGATCAATTCTACACATCCACGAGGGTCTCTAAGATGGTTAAACGTGTCGTAAGGCTTAGTTATGAACTGCTTTGAACTGTAACGGTCATTACAAGACTATTCGTGGACGTTAAGACTATATGTGTTCCTTACGGGGTAACGTGTCGTGTGTAGGAGTATACGCGGGTTACCGATACCTATTATATCCTCTTGATGGAGCTTGACACTGCAATAAAAGTACTGCATTACATCTTTTAATGAAAATAAATAACATTCATAGCCATTGGCACCGGTGACAGAGTCAGTAGTGAAGATTTTGATCGGCCGGTCATGACCGAACGAGCGGTGGGAATTGAATTGTTTTCTGCCTCCATAGACCTAATTCTCGTGAGCCTTATCTTGATGCAGCAGCATTTAAGAAGGTCAAAGGAAAGCTATGTACACTACAGGAGTAATCAAACAGATTCTGCCATCCTGAAATAGTGTATAAAAACTTGTTTGCATCATATTTTCGACTTAAACTAGCTGTAACTCCTTTCGTTTTACTCGTATTGAATTTTCAACCAATGCCTCAGAATCTGCACCTCTTTCCGATCCTTATGGTATGTAACAAGTACTGATAAACACAATATTAAGAAAATATATATTACGTCCTCACGTAAATTTCGTAGATTATAAATAGTGAAAAAAGAAACTAGAAGCAGGATTGGAATGGGATAGGGTTTAAAAAAAAGAGAAAAATATTTATGATTTCACAACATAACTCTTTGTTATATTTGATCGGTATCTATCTCATGAAAAATAGTTATTTACTAAAATAATGATATCATTAAACAAACAATATTAGCTTCTAAGCTAAGATACTAATTGAACAAAGTGCTTTGTTTATTAGTTGGTAATTTCATAAGGAATATCTGATATCTTTTCCATCAACATTGGTAAAGTATTAGATCCACCATACTGATTTTATCATTTGTTTTAACCCAAATAAATTAATTTATAGCAATAAAAGTTCCTGGTGAAATGAACTGAAACTAAGCTGAAAGTCTTACATTATTCCCATGTACAACATAGTTTAAAAAAAACAAAATCGAAGAGAAAATTTTGCAAAAAATTTCCAGGAGTAGAAAAAATGTCAAAAATACACCATATGTTGAGATCAATTCTACACATCCACGAGGGTCTCTAAGATGGTTAAACGTGTCGTAAGGCTTAGTTATGAACTGCTTTGAACTGTAACAGTCATTACAAGACTATTCGGGGACGTTAAGAGGGAGTGATAGTAGAGATATATCCTGTATCAAAATGTGATTCCTGTTGAATAAATATTGACTCGTAAGCTTTTGGTGGTGGTGGTGGTGGTGGTGAGGGTGGTTTATTTTTGATCTGGTGTAGGAAATTTCATGGTGGTGGTGGTAAATAAAGCTAATGTAATGGTAGTAGTGATGATGGTGATGATGGGAATTGTAGTAGTGATGCTTTAAAATGTGTACGGTGTAGATACTTTTATACTCGTAGATAACAAGCCAAAGGACGGTGCAGATATTATTTCCTTGTAAGTAACAAGCCCAAGTAGCACCAAATAGTGATTCCAGTGATAATGGTGATGGTGTTAATGATGTTGATGGTGTTGATGGTGGTGTTTCCATGTATTGTGGTGGTATTATAATGGTGTTGAGGAATACTTGCAGCCTTGTAGTATGTTTATTGGGCCAGAAACCTTGGGAGAGTCTCAAGTCAGGATGTGAGGGGATTGTATGTTCCCTAACCCCTCTCTCTCTCTCTCTCTCTCTCTCTCTCTCTCTCTCTCTCTCTCTCTCTCTCTCTTTCTCTTTCTCTTTCTCTTTCTCTCTCCTTCCCTTCCTCCCTCTCATTGCTTTTTCTCGCTTTCCTCTCTCTATTCATCCTTCTCCTCTTCCTTCTCTCCCTTTCATCTTTGTCTGTTTGTTTGTCTATTCATGTGGTTTGCTTTGTCCTGCAGTTTGTTTCTATTGAGTATGTGTGTGTGTGTGTGTATGTAAATATGTATGTATGTATGTCTATCTGTATGTATTTATGTCTGATTTTCTGTGTGACGTTATGCCTCTTTGTATGTTCTCTCTCATTCTCTCTCCCTCTCTCTCTCTCTCTCTCTCTCTCTCTCTCTCTCTCTCTCTCTCTCTCTCTCTCTTTCTCTTTCTCTTTCTCTTGTCACTACATGCTAAGTATAAGGTCTGGGGTCTGGGGGCGTGACACTGTTAGCAGGTCGTTGGGTTATCAAGTAAAGTGTTGTCTAATTGGTCTGGGAGTCGTTATAGTAATTACTGGCCTTTTCCACACCGTTACTTGCTTAATTATTATCATTCACGGACGGCAATTAATGAAAGATATTATTTATACAGGTGGCATATTACGTGGGTGAGAGAGAGAGAGAGAGAGAGAGAGAGAGAGAGAGAGAGAGAGAGAGAGAGAGAGAGAGAGAGAGAGAGAGAGAGAGGATGCGAGGTCACTCATCTCTGTGTGTGTGTGTGTGTGTGTGTGTGTCATAACACCACTCCAACACGTTCACAAGCCCTTCATATACGCTTCACACACACACACACACACACACACACACACACACACACACACACACACACACACACACACACACACACACACACACACACATGTACACTATTTCTCACACATACACACGATCTTTTGCCACGTACATAAACTCTACTTTACTCTCACCTAATACTCCCACTGTAATATCTTAAAAGGAGAGAGGGAGAGGAAGGAGGGAGGGAAGGAGGGATGGGAGAGGAAGGGATAGGAGGGAGGGATTAAAACCAAAACCAATTAGCTCAGCCAGGTATAGAGCGGCGCTGTTACCTGTATAGAAAGTGTAGGTCAGAGAAGTGTAAGTCACTCTATAAGTCACTCTGTAAGTCACTCTGTAAGTCGTAGAAGTGGTTATTATGTTTGTTAGTGTATGAGTAATTAAGTCAGTGTGTCTAAGTCATGTATTTTGTATGTATGTTAGTTTTTTTTAAGTCATTTTGCTTTGTTAGAGGTATTTTAGTAAGTCTAATTGCTTCTGGTTAATTATTCAAGGAAGTTTACTAATTGCTAAGTCAGTGTGTGGGTTCTTAAGTTTCTTTTCCTTAAGTTCCATTCAGTCGGTTAATATTTCTGAAAAGTATCAAAATAAGTCAGTAAGTCATGTTTTTTGTAATATCTTATCAGTCACTACCAGTCAGTCAGTCAGTAGAGGTTTATTGTGTGGTTCTATTCCCAGTTCTTGTTTTTTTCAGTCAGTCAGTCAGTCAGTCAGTCAGTCAGTCAGTCAGTCAGTCAGTCAGTCAGTGAGTCAGTCAGTCAGTGAGGTTAGAGCGTCCTGCTACCAACCATTTTCCTCTCATTTTAGCCAAATTAAGTGAGGGCGTTGATTATCAGCCGCGAGAGAGAGAGAGAGAGAGAGAGAGAGAGAGAGAGAGAGAGAGAGAGAGAGAGAGAGAGAGAGAGAGAGAGAGAGAGAGAGCGAGCTGAACCAGCGGCTATCATCTTTAATGTATAGAAACCCCGGCAAGGACTACCACCACCACCACCACTACTACTACTACTACTACTACTACTACTACTACTACTACTACTACTACTACTACTACTACTACTACTACTACTACTACCACCACCACCATTACCATCATCACTACTACCACTACCAATTCTATCTTCACCACCATTACTACTACTACTACTACTACTACTACTACTACTACTACTACTACTACTACTACTACTACTACTACCACTACTACTACTACTACACACAACCCTCACCACCACTAGTACTACAACAACTACTAGTAACTTCACCACCATCCATAACTACTACCATTACTTTTAACCACTACTAACTACCACTCACTACTACCAAAACAACAACTACCATTGATATGCATTAGAAACTATATTATCTTAGCCGTCTCTGGGAACTGCATCAACAATATCAATGCAGATCACACACAGTTCTGTTTAGTGTACTGAAGACAACAACCTAAACATGAAATACAAGGTGACTTTGAACCACTGAACTGTGTGTGTGTATGTGTGTATTTGCTGTGTATGTTGTGTGTGTGTGTGTGTGTGTTTGTGCTGGGATGGTATACACACAAGGCACAGCAGAGAGGAATGTGCATGGAAGTTAGGTGGATGATGATGATGTTGAGAAGGAGGAAGAGGAGAAATGTACTGTATCTGATGCTCCTACTTATGCTAAAACTACTACTATTACTATTACTACTACTGCAATTACTACTTTTACTGCTTCTGCTTCTGCGTGTGATACATAATTGTCCTCATTACTAACATTATCATTACATGCAAATTATTATTGTCATTAGTATCCCTTTAAAGTCTTGTGTCGTTAAAACCAGAAAGAAATGTCGTTATTCAAATCTTCTCATTCACTGCATTCCTCATCATTAATTCAACGCCAAATTTACTGCAATCAGCTTCCTCAATGACATTCACCACTATTTCTGTCTAGTCTAGTGTTCTTTCATCATACATTACCTCCCTCCCTTCCACATTATCATCATCTATTTAATGTCTCTTGTTCTTTCATTCTACACAATTTTCTTCCTTCCTTCCTCATTCTCCTCATCTTCTATCTAATGTCTCTTGTTCATTCTATATAACCTCCATCCTTCCTCATTGTTATCATCCTCCATCTTAGTGTCTCTTGTTCTTTCATTCTATATACACAATCTCCTTCCTTCCATCCTCATTCTCCTCTCATCTCTCAGTCTGGTTTGCATCTGTCACTGGCATAGCATCCTCCTCCTCTTCCGTCTATCATCCTTGGCTTCAATTCTTCTCAAAGTCTCAATGTTTGACAGGTGATGTTATGTGTGGGGTTTTTTTTCTTCTTACACACCGTCACTCCCATCACTTCCTTGGTCTTCCTATATGTCTTCCTTCCTTCCTTGGGTTCTTATATATGTGTTCTCTATGCTATTATTTTCTCTTATTCTTCTTGTGGGGTCTGAGTCATCATTAGTGGTTGCATATATTCTGTTTCGTGTTGGTCTTGTATCGACTTTCTTTCTCTTGATTGCTTCGGTCCTATTCTCTTTTATATAGCTTGGGTTTGTTCTTGTTGTGGTTGTTTATACTTTGTTTACCTGTTGGTTTCCTTAGTCTCTGTATGGTTGTTATGATTTATTTTCCTGTGTTATTATTATATTTTTTGGGGGTGTGTGTATTGATACCAGTGTTTGTGTGTGGTTTTGTATGTAATCTGTGTCTTGTGTGTGTTTTATTTGGATGTGTTGATCTTTTAAGACTGGGGTTTAGTGCTTCTGTTTTCTGGTAATACTGTGTTTTTTCTTTGTCTTGTTTTCTTTGTCTTCTTTACATTTGTTGCATTTCCTTATGTGTATATTCTCTTTCCTTCAGTGGCTAGGTTGGTTTCCTCTTCTCTTCCTTGTTACATGTTCAGGTTTTCCTTTTAGTTGGAGTTCAGTTTCATTCTTGTTGCTCTAAGATAGTAATTCATTTTGGTTAGTGATGTCTGTGTGTGTGTATCTCTCTCTCTTTTTCTCTTTCTCTTTCTCTCCATGTTGTTCTACCATCAGCTTCTTCTCTCTGTACATTATGAAACTATTCTTTTTGAGTCTTGAATAAACTTTAACTCTGTGACTTATAACAACTATTGTCATACACGTTTACCATTATTCTGAGTCACTTTTCACTTTAAATATGGAGACTTGTAATGGAGTTTCCCCATTCTTCACAGATTCTTCCTCCACTTCCTGTTCCAAGTCTCAGTTTTAGTTAAGATTTATGTAACAATGTTTCCTCCTATTACTTATTCTCTTTTATTCACTGTTGGTGTTGTTCCCACACCATATTTTTGTGTATTTTTTTGTTTTGTTTAATTCCTGGTCTTTGGTTTAGTTTTATTGCCTTGTACCTTGTCTCCTGATTTTGAGCATTTAGTTTTATTTTCAAGTGTTGGGTCTAACTGTTGGTCATGTTGGTGGGTTGTGTAAATGTTTCTCTCTCTTCTTTAATGATAAGCTGCTTAGTTTCACCTCTTTGGTACGATTTTTGTTGAACTATACACAAGTCTCTTTCTTTTCTTCTCTCTCTTTTTCTCTCTTCTCACTTCTATCCAATTATCTTTTATTTTATTTTGTTTTCCTCACTTGGTTTGTTTGTCTTCTTGGCGTAACGTGCTCTTCTTCACTCTGATGTTCTTTGTCTAAGTGATTTCCACAGTTTCTCGACCTTTACTTACCTTGCTTCCTGTGTCCTCTTGTCCTTTCTCTCCTTGCTCTGAGTCCTTTTGTTTGTAGTAATTCTTTGCCAGTTTCCATTATGGTCTCTCTGAGTATCTCCCAATCCTCTTCCGTGCTTCTACTTGTCCAACCTGCTTTATCATTACTCAGTTGTATTCTGTATTTTGTATATTTATTGTATACTTCAATGTAGAGATTGGTGAAGGAGGGTTAAAGACATACATTTTTGTTTTGTATTTTGTATATGCATTGTGTATTTAAAGGTATAGGTAGGTGAAGGAAGGCTAGATACATACATCATCTGAATTAGACAGTCAGTAAGGAGTAGGAGTGGAAGGAGGAAGTTGCATATTGATTATAAACAGAACCTCACACTCCACAGCAACATTATGGTAAGAGAGAGGAACAAGAAGCTGATTGACTAAGAGCTCTCTTGTAAGGGGAAGGAGAGGTGGTAGAGGGGTAACATTACAGAACGTGAGGGTGGCTAGTAATATATGTTAATGGCAAAGGAGGGTAAGAATGTAGAGAGATACACCCTTTGCTGTCTGTCTGTCTGTAGGTGAGTTTCAAAGAGCTACTGAGAGAGGGTTGGAGGCCATAACTAGATTTTTGAGTTCGTTTATATGTCAGGAATATGGATGCACTATGGGTATGTATAAATTTTTATTTACTCTCTCTCTCTCTCTCTCTCTCTCTCTCTCTCTCTCTCTCTCTCTCTCTCTCTCTCTCTCTCTCTCTCTCTCTCTCTCTCTCTCTCTCTCTCTCTCTCTCTCTCTTTCTTTCCTTTCCTCGTCTTGGGGATGTTTTCGTCGCGTGTGACACTCTGGATTAAGCAATATTCCAGTCCATTAAAGGGTTTCGATTGGGTCTGTGTGTGTGTGTGTGTGTCTGTGTGTCAGTCTTTCTGTCTCTGTCTGTCTGTCTGTTTGTGTCATGGTCTTAGATTGGCACTGTACGTTAGCTGCCATGTATGTATGTATGTTTGTGTATGTGTAAATGTGTTTGTGTGTGCGTGTATGTTCGCGTGTGTGCGTGCTGTCTCACAATGTCATGTACGTGTGTATGTCTCCCTCCTGTAATAAGCACGTGAGACAGGTGAAAGACAGGTAACCTAGACTCATTAATGAATACCCAACCTCACCCACCTTCACCCACCCTCACCCACCCTCACCCACCCTCACCCACCTTCACCCATCACATCCAGGAAGGGGAGGAAGAAATGGGGAGGTGGAAGAGCAAGTGATAAAGGAGGTAGAGGGATACATATGGAAGAAAGGAAAGGGAGGAAAAAAGTGAAGGTGAAGGTGTTAAATCCTTTTGTAATTAATTGAAAAGTTCAGGTGTGTGTGTGTGTGTGTGTGTGTGTGTGTGTGTGTGTGTGTGTGTGTGTGTGTGTGTGTGTGTGTGTGTGTGTTGTCACCTTAGAGGGTCATGATTAATTACAGGTAGGTGATTTATGGCAGGTAATAGCTTAGGTGGAGATATTAGGTATGAGATTTTTTGTTTTTGTTTTTTGTTTTGTTTGAAATGTTGTGTTTGTTTACTTGTATTATTGATTTCATTCCCTTTGTATTTTTTTCTTATCATAATTTGTTCTTCTATTTACTCTCCTTTCCTTCCATCATTTTCTTTTTCTTTGATTTTATTTTCTATTTTTCTTTCCATCTCTCTTGTCTTACTTTATTTTCCTTGCATAATTTCTCCTCCAGCCCTTTAATCTTCCTCCGTGCCTCCCTCCTTTCTCTCTCTCCCTTTCCTCCTTCCATCAATCCTTCACATGCTTCCTTACCTAGCTTTATCCATCCCTACATACCTTCATTCTTTCCTCCATTCCTCCTCTCATCCTTTTTTTCCTCTTTCCATCATTGCTTCATGCCTCGTTTCTTCTCTCCTTTCTCCATTCCATATCTATTTACCTCCCTCTGTTTCCTCCTCTTCTCCTTCCTTCCTTCTTCCTTCTCCTTCCTCCTTCGTTTGCTCCACTTCCTCTATGTTTTCCTTCCTTTATTGTATATATTGATTATTTGAGAGAGAGAGAGAGAGAGAGAGAGAGAGAGAGAGAGAGAGAGAGAGAGAGAGAGAGAGAGAGAGAGAGAGAGAGAGAGAGGGCTGCTGTTGTTGAGTTTATAAAAGTTTAGTGTAATACAAGATGCACTAATGATATGCAGGTGTATGTATGTGTGTATACATATGTGTGTGTGTGTGTGTGTGTGTGTGTGTGTGTGTGTGTGTGTGTGTGTGTATGTGTGTACGTGTTGCTCCATATGTTTGTCTAATTATCTCATCACTAATGGCGTGGATAAACATCAAACAATTAGTGATGAAGATTGCCATGACGAGGCACGACAATCCACCAATCATATGCCTCGATGCACACCAGCTAGCCAATAGGAACACGAGGAAGGGGGAGGAGCATTCATCCATTGACCAATAAGGAAGCATCTCACTCTCATCTCACTCTCCCATTGGTGGAAAATGACTCAATAAAAGAAGGAAAGTGAAATAAGCCAATGAGATGCTTGTATGTGGCTGGTCTTCGTGTATTGACCAATCGCAGAGCGAGTTGGTAGATGTACGAGCCAATAGGAGTTGTTTTCTGCCATTTCATCTCTCTTGGCCAATTAGGAAGCTAGATTTTGATTTTTGAATTACAAAAACATGAATATTTTTTATGTAAACTATCTCTATCTATCTATATATTTCTATCTATATATTTCTATCTATTTATTTCTATCTATATATTTCTATCTCTATATTTCTATCTCTATATTTCTATCTCTATTTATCTCGCTCTCTCATCTTTTATTTACTAACCTATCCTTCCTTTCTTATTATTTTTTTTTAATATCCTTTTCTCCTTCTTTCCTCTCCTTCACGTGTCTTATAGAAGCGTGACGTCACTACCAGGTCAAGCTTAAGACACTAGACACACAGAATGAGTAGTCAGTGTGTGTCTAGCAGCGAGGGAGGCGTGTCGTTGCCTCTCCCTACCAACAAAAGCCTTTAGATTACCAGAAGTGCTTATAAGGTTATGTAGGGTGAAGAAAGAGAGGAAGGGAAAGAGAGAGAATGCATATTGAAAGTAAAAAAGAATAGAGGGAATTAGCTGTGGGTGGAATAAAAAAAAAGTTGTGATATATATGTAATAGGAGGAAGAGGAAAAAGAGGAAGGAATGGAAAATATTAATTGAGAAAAGAGAAACGAGTGAGTGAAATTGCCTGAGGGAGGGAAGTGTGTGTGTGTGTGTGTGTGTGTGTGTGTGTGTGTGTGTGTGTGTGTGTGTGTGTGTCTGTCTGTGTGTGTTCCTGAATATGAGAGGAAATGTTAAATAAAAAAAGAAAACAGTAAAATAACATCAACATTTTTGTCTACATTTTTCGCTTTCTGGCATTTCATCTCGTAAATAACTTAGTGTTCAGCCTTGCATCCTTCTCTTTCATTCCATTCTTCACAACATAACCATTACTCACTCTCTATCTCTCTCTCTCTCTCTCTCTCTCTCTCTCTCTCTCTCTCTCTCTCTCTCTCTCTCTCTCTCTCTCTCTCTCTCTCTCATCACTAACACTATGCCTATGACGTCATCCTATCACGCCTCACTGAAGGGAGATGAAAATGAGCCTCAATTAATTTGTGCTTAGGCCTACCAGGAACTCCACCCTCGACTAGGCCTATTAAACCTAACGAAGAGACGATGATTTATGGGAAGATTAAAATAAAACTCCACCAACCTAATTCCCGGATGTTGAGAGACGCGAAATAAAAATAAATAGTTAAAGAAAACTACAAAAAACATTCTGGTCTTTCTAATTGGTCCCTCCAGGTGTTAAATATTACCTGGGGACGGACAGAAGGCCTATGCTGAAGATAACTTGATTAAGCCTATAATGTCATTACTTGATATCAGGGTTTCTGGGCAAGGAGGACAATAGACGTGTGGAAAAACGACCTTAAGGAGTCCTGCAAGAAGGATCACATTGCCTTGCCTTCCTTTCCTTCCCCCTAGAGGGCACCGGTATCATTGTTTTCTCCTAAGGGGCTAAAGAGCTATTTTTAGCCTTATGTGAGTAGATCATAAGGGTGGCTAATGGGTTTTAATTAATTAGGGGAGGTGTGTGTGTGTGTGTGTGTGTGTGTGTGTGTGTGTGTGTGTGTGTGTGTGTGTGTTGTGTGTGTGTTGAGGTCATTGGTCTTTTTATGTTATATGATATGTGTGTATGTATGGCTGTGTACGTTGTTGTGTATGGTCTTCATGCCATGTAAACAAAATGGCTTCCCTTATGTGTATGTGTTAAGAGAAAGACTGAAGAAGATGTCCTGTGCTTTGATCTTGGCAGGTAAGAAGGCAGGTAAGGAGGCAGGTGAGGAGGCAGGCAGGGTGAGGCGATGGAAGTTAAGTACCTCGTTGCATTTCATCTTCTCCTCCCTTACTTAATATGCAAACTGAGTCTTAGCAATCTCGTTATCCCCACAGTGTAAACAACAACCTTTCTCCCTTATTCTCCTCCTCCTCAACCTCATCCTAGACTTTTTTTTTTATCACTGACTCCTACCTATTTTGCATCTTTTGTCTTTATCCTCTTCCCTTACTCCTTCTTCCTCTTCCTTTCCTCTTCCTTTCCTCTTTCCTTTTCTTTACACCTTTGTAGCCTTGTATCTTGCCCTCCTTTTCCTTTTTGTCCTTTTTTCTTCATGGTATTAAAACATCTATTCTTTTTCCCTCCACAGAATGAACATGGAGGCATGGATGGCGTGGTCACGAAACTCATGTAAGTAAACATTGTACTTCTGCTAATTTAATTTTTTTTTTTTGCCCAGTTAACACATACATAGGCCCGTTTTTAGGCTCCAATAGGCCTCTAGGGCGTGGAGGGGCGGTCAGGGCTGCCTCCAGTACCACTTTAGATGTAAATTCCTCTTTTAGATTTGTAAATATAAAATGATATAGAAGTTTTGTTTGACTAAGACTAGATTTGTTTGTATACAGTAAACCAAACTATTTAGGACCTTTGTAAAGAGTTGGATATGTAGGAGTTTATTTTTATGTTTGTGTCATTTAATTGCACAGACACACACACACAGGCACACACACACACACACACACACACACACACACACACACACACACACACACACACACACACACACACACACACACACACACACATACAGTATAAATTATGCATTCAGAGCCTTTGCCCCCGCGCCCCTATAGCATCCTCCCCCCCCTCAAAAATGTCTAGCAGTGCCTTATATTAAATCACTGTAGAATGTAAATTATAACTAAGATTTCGCTAATAGCACTCTCCCGTACGCCGCTAAGAGCACTAGCTAGTACAAACACACACACACACACACACACACACACACACACACACACACACACACACACACACACACACACACACACAAACACCCCTAGTATCTGAACGAGAACGCTTTTTAAAACACATACTCGATAAAGAAAGTATATATAAAAAAAGATAAATTTGAATTGTTACTGTATTATTTTGTATTTAGTTAGTATTTCGACGCGTAAGTTTGTGGATGATGATACATATTGAGTCTTGTTCTTCCCTATTACCTATCATCTAGTATTCACTTACCTGTTGAATTGTAATCAGTAGATGCAAGTAGCTCGTATGTTCCTTGCATCACTTGGTTTCTCACTCACTTATTCACTTATTCACTTACTTACTTACTTACTTACTTACTTACCTACTTGAGCAACTTATTCCTGTAGTTTGGGAGCTGCACCTGTCTCTTACCTGGCCTTTCCTAGCGGGCCTTTTCATCTGGCTCAGTTCTAGCTCCACATACCTGCCATTGTTACATCTGTGGCTGCCGGAGGGGTGACTCGGCCCACTACCACGCATCCTCCGCTCATGCACGCAGACATACACACACACATGCACGCAAACACACACACACACAGACACACACACACATACACACATACACATACACACATACACGTTACGCACTCTATTTCCTTTCTGTCTGGAAGAATGTATTTAGCTCTGAAGTCTTGTGTTTCTCTTTCCATATTAATTGCAGTTTTGTGCCTATATGTGTGTTTTATATGCTATTATATAACATCTTTTATATACTGATCTTTACACATATATATATGAATATGTATCTTGCTAACATCTTCCTCAGCATATATATTCATATGTATATTCTAGCACTCTGCATCCAGTTGATCGAGTCCTCTGTCTTGAATATATATATATATATATATATATATATATATATATATATATATATATATATATATATATATATATAACCCTTCAGTTACTCATTTCTACTGTGTTGCCTTCTCTTTTATACTGATCTTATTCCTCCTCTCATTTTTTTTGTGGTAATATCCAGTCTCTTTATATATTTAATCTTTACCTTTTCCATTTCCTTTTTCCTATTCGTCTTCCTTTTCCTTCTCCTCTTCCTTATTCTCCTCCTCCTCCTCCTCCTCCTCCTCCTCCTCCTCCTCCTCCTCCTCTTCCTCCTCCTCCTCCTCCTCCGTCACACACTTTTTGCCTTGGCGCTTTTCTTATTACTATTTTGTCTTTTGCTGCTGATTCTAAAAAAAAAAAAAAACGGTTTTCCCTCCTCTTTGTCTCGTTCATCTCCTCCACCTCTCTCCTCCTCCTCTTCCTCCTCCCCCTCCTCCCCCTCCTCTTCCTCCTCCTCCCTCTCCTTCTCCTGTCGTAGTCTGCTGTACATAAATGCCTGTGTGTTGACATTCCAATATTTCCTATTTGAATTACACGTTAGAATTTCAGGAGATGACTATTTTTTTGGCACTCTTATTTACTACTATTACTAATTACCACTACTACTATTGCTACTATTATTATTATTATTACTACTATTACTACTACTATTAGCACTACCAGTACCTTACTTAGAGACTACTATTATTATTATTATTACTACTATCATTATACTCTCTGAACATTCAACATTCCCTCTCCTTATATATATCATTATTATTTTTTCTAATTCTCTTATCTGACTGTCCGCGTAAAAGGGTAATCCTCGCAAGGTGGGTGACTACAACTGTCGCTGCTTCTATAATCCTTCTAAGGGGGTTTCGAGGTGCTGGTGAGGCCCAGGAACACCTTACACCTCACACCTGCCCTACTAACACCTGGATAATACCTAACCTCACCCCCCCCCTCAAACTATACCCCCAATACCAGCCCCTCACTAGCCCCCCTCACAACCTAACCTCTGAATACGTTAAAACAACATATTTAAGATCTGCCCGCCCGCTCGTCCGCCAGTCCGTTATTCCGCCCTCTTGTTTTTCCGTCTCCCTTCTCCTCCTCCTCCTCTCCCTCCTCCTCCTTTTCCTCCTCCTCCTCGCTTGGTGTTACTCATGGATTGTTTGTTTGTTTTGTTGTTTTTTTATGTGTTTTCTTATCTGGTGTTTTATATATATCTATTTTTTTTATTATCTGTGTTTTATCGGTGTTTTATTTGCATACAGTTTGGTGTTTTCATGTTTTTTCATTCTAATGTTTTTCCTCTGTTTTTATGGTGGTTTTACGGGAAGATAATACCGATTGTGTTACTTTTTGTTTTGTCTCCTGTACCTCCTCCTCCTCCTCCTCCTCCTCCTCCTCCTCCTCCTCCTCCTCCTCCTCCTCCTCCTCCTCCTCCTCCTCCTCCTCCTCCTCGTGGTGTTACAAGATTGGGTGTCGCGGTTATATTTAGGTTCAATAGTGTTCTTTAGGTTATAATTATTATTATTTTTGATCATTATTATCATCATTATTATTATTTTTTTTCATGCGCAAGTGATTAAGAAAATATTATTGTCTGCAAATCATGTTTTTTTATTGGTTTTACTTCTACATATATTTTTTATCCTTTCCCATCTTCCTTACCTCCTTCCCTCCCTTCCTCTCCCTCCTTCCCTTCCCCCTTCTCTCCCTTCCTTCCCTTCCTTCCCCTTCAGCAACTAGTGAACTTTATTTGGCTCCTTAGTGACCTTTGACCTTCCTTGGGGTCACTCTGCTCCCTGACCTTTTAGTGGTACATGCTTTCCTCCATTTCTCCTTCCTTTCCTTTGCCTCTTCAACCTCCCTCCTTCATCCCCCCCTCCCTCCCCTTCCTCCCTTCATATCTTAGTTTCTTTTTTTAATTTTTTTGCAGATAGAAATATTTTTGTTATATATATTTTCTATCTTGTTGTTCAATTTTTTCTTTACATTTAATTCTTTATATATTGGACAACCTAAAGTTAAATTCAGAACTTTTTATCATTCTTCTTTTCTCTGATTCTCTTTTTTTTTTAGATTCTTTTATTTTAAACTCTCTTAATTTTCTCTGGCCCCAGCGGGAACCTTTTAAGAACGTGAGTGGATGAGGTGCGTGGGTGAGTGGATGAGGTGCGTGGGTGAGTGAGTGGATGAGTGAGTGAGTGAGTGAGTGAGTGAGTGAGTTACTGAGTTAGTGTGTTAGTGAGTCCTGGAATGATGGTAGCAATGGTGGGATTGGAAGGAGGTGAAGAGAAACAGTAACAAAATAAATATGAACAAGTGAGTGAGTTAGTGAGTGAGTGAGTGAGTGAATGAGTGGTTTAAGACATAGATAACTGACTATAGAAAAAAAAAGAAATGATAAAGAGAAAGAGAAAAAAAAGGTGAAGAAATGAGTGAATGTTAGCAGAGGTAAGATTAGGAAGTGACTCACCTGGGCCTAACGAAGCCACCTGCCCCCGTTCAGTGCCCCGGAAGCCCTTTGAGGAGTTAGCGAATGGACGAGTGCCTCCCTCCCTCCCTCCTTCCCTCCTACCCTCCCTCCCTTTTCTCTCCTCCCTTTCCTTCCTTCTCTCCAGCCTTTTCCATCCATTCCTTTCCCTTGATCCTCGTGTCGTTCCGTTTTCATCTTCATTTATCTCATGCATTCAATTTTCTTGGCTTTGTAGTCCTCCTCCTCGTCCTCCTCCTCCTCCTCCTCCTCCTCCTCCTCCTCCTCCTCCTCCTCCTCCTCCTCCTCGTCCTCGTCCTCTTTCATCCTCGTCCTCCTATATATTCCTCTGTTCCCTCAAAGTTCATCAATAGCATTAGGTTTTTTGTGCTGATTTTTAACGTCCTGTCTTTTTTTTATTATTATTTCCGTACAGTTAAATGTTTTACCATGATATTTTTTTGGGTTTGTTTTTTGAAAGTTTATTTTTGGGCTCCACATTTATTTTTTATTTAATTTTTTTTGTTTTAATACTATGTGGAGTCGAGTGGCCATTTGGTTTATTAATTCTTCGACAATTTTATTCACATTATTTATTTTTTCCAGGATAAGTCTAGTGTTTCAGATATTTTTTTGGGGAGTCGTATTTTTTCCTTTTTTTTACGCTTCTCATCGAGCAGGGCAACGGGCTGGGTGTGTACCTTCAGCTCCACGTGGATGGGGGGCGCAGCTCCCCACCACACCCACCAGGGACTAGCGCCCCCTACCACCTCCCTTCCTTTCCCCTTCTCGCGGTGTTGAGTGTGGCGCACCAGGCCTCGATGCCCCCCCCGTGGTGGCCTTGGTGTTGATAGGCCCCGATCCCTCCCCCCCCCATAACCTGTAGGGGGCTGACGTGTGATCCTGGTGGAGGGGACACAGACAGGACGCGGGAAGCCATGTCAAGATAGGTTATTAAGACCCACAACTTAGGGAGGATAGAAAAGTTACACTAAAGGAAGCCACTTGCTACTTGGATCCTTCAGCTTTAGAGGAGAAACTACAGAATACCTCGTTTTAGGGTTATAAAGGGTAGTTGATAATATATTTGGGGTGAGTAAAGGTAGAGTCGTTAGAAAGGGTTTATATATTGCAAGGGAGTTGAGTTAGGGGTTAGGGTGAGGTTAAACAACAGAGCAGTGAAGGTTAAAATATGAGGGAGGGTTAGTGAGGTAAGGAAATATATTAAGAAAATGGTAGTAGTGAAGGGAAGGATGTGGGAAGATAGCAGAGAGGAGAGAGTAATGAGCGAATTATGTGAGCAGAGTTAAAGGTGATGATAGAGGTGAAAAAACAGGGAAAAAACGTACACAAAACTCGGTGTATTTCCTCTTCCACTATCCTCTTTCCTTCCTCCGTCCCTTCAGGGCCGTTTTCTTTGAACTCATTACTTTCCTTTCCTTCCTGAATACCTTGTGCCGTCTGGTAATGAGAGGTAGACGGGCTGGTGTGAGGAGTCCTTTATCACTGGTGTGCTTCAGTCCTCCCTCCTAATGAACCTACTGGGACTGCCTTAAGCCGTTTTCTTTGAGCCAACTCTATTATTGTTTGATTCAAGTCCTTTTCTATAAGTTAAATCAATATAAAGTCCATGTTGTTTATTAATGTGTTGAGTACATTTCATATTAAGTGATTTAAGTCCATTTTTATTTCTCTATGATAGGTTCAAATTCATTTTCTTTGTGCGAAGAATTTTCTCTTTCAACAACCTCGAGGCAATCTTAACCCTTGCACTCTCTGAATCCTAAACTTATATCCTGAGTCTCGAACCCATTTTATGTGAATCTGAAGCCCATGTTCTTAGCCCAATCCACGTTTTCTTTTATTGGAGCAGAGGTAAAATGAAAGAAAAGAGCAAGGAGTCCACCATTCCAAAGCTCACACGTAATAGCTTGAAAGAACGCCATCCACTCCTTCATATACAAAGAATCCTCGTCCTTTCAGAAATGCGATAAAAAGAGAGGCTTCAAAAGAAAGAAAATTGAGCTGTGTACCGTCGTCTTTGTTGTGCGTATGGGGAGACTTAGATAACTCTGCGCTGCGTCTTCCATCACGGAGAAATGGAGTGAGAATGGAGGTGCTTTGTCTTACCCTCATTCTACCTCAGACTTAACCTGTCAGACCTACAGTAATTAATCACCTGTAATTCATCACCTGAAGCTCCTGTGATCCTTCAGACGATGCCAGGGAGAGATCTAGGATAATAGTGTCCTTTTAAAGCATTAGAAGGTCAGAATATTAGCTAGGTCACGGGGTCATGGTACTAAATGTTACTAGGTCACGCAAGGGTTGGGAGCTTTCATCGAGTACAGTCATATTAGTGGGAATTATAGAGGATTAAGTCTACACAAAGGTGGTTTGATGTTTATTTTATGTGTCTATTAGGATTTTTATTTTATTTTGATACAGTGGAGTTAGTTTCACGGGGCTCGTTAGGGCAGGGCAGGTCAGGTCACACGGATCACACGAGGTCACCCAGCAGGGACTTTTCGGGGGCGGAGGGAGCTTTGACCTTGAACTCTCCGCTCTCCTACACCTTTCCAAACTACCTCCCGCGGGTTAGACGTCGCCCCCTCACGCCCCCTGCTGCCTCTAGTCCCTCTCAGCCTCACCCTACCTCCGCGTAAGAGGCTCAAACTCCCCCATAAACACCCTGATATAGCAGCCTTGACCTTGAAACAGCAGGGGGAGGCAGCAAGGGGCGTGAAGAGTGGCCTCGTCAGCTCGCTATGGGGAGGAGAGCGCTTGGATGCCATAATGAGCTAAAGAAAGACTTAAACCCTTTGTAGACTTATGCTCTTTCACTCTCCTGTTACTTTTTGTTGCTGTCTTGCCTGTGTAGGTTTTTAGCCTTCGTGTGTCTGAGCCAAGGTATAACTGGTGATCAGACTCCTTCGTTTTGGCACTTATACTCTTAACTTTCTCTTTATTTAACTGTTTTGGTTGAGGTTTTCTGTGTGTGTTTTCTCTCTTTCTCTGTATACTGTATTTGGATGTTGCTCTTGTTGATGTTGTGGCTATGGTTGTTGTTGTTGTTGTTGTTGTTGTTGTTTTGGTGTTGTTTTGGTGTTTTGGTGTTGTTGTTGTTGTTGTTGCTGATGATGATTATGTTGTTGTTAGGATATGTTTTGTCTTTTTTTTTCTATATATTTTTTCTAGTTTCCTTTTTCTTTTAGTTTTGTTTTGTCATTCCGTTATTCTATGTTGTGATGGTAGTGGTGGTGATGGTGATGATGATGATGATGGTGATGATGATGAGAATGATAATGGTTGATGTTGCTCTTCCCATCTGCTGCTGTTCCTACTGCTGCTGCTGCTGCTGTTAGAGATAGTGGTAGTGTGGTAGTGTGGTGGTGGTGGAGGTGGTGGTGGTGGTGGTGGTGGTGGTGGTGGTGGTGGTGGTGGTTGTTTGCTGTGCTGACTGCTGGGAGGTTTTTTACATCACGCTGTTTGGCTTAAAATGTGGTAAAGTCTGTAGCTTAATCTTTTATTCTTTCATTTGTCTTGCTCTCTCCAAATATATTTTCGTAGTAGTTTCCCTTGTTCTTTATCTCCTATATTTTCTTTCTCCTCCAATATTTCCACTGCATTCCTTTTTCCCATATATCTCTATCTCTCTTTCTCTCTCTCTCTCTTTATCTGTTTCCGCGACCCATTTCTCTGTCATTCTTTTTTTTCTTGTTTTTACAGCGAAAACTTTATATATATTGCATGTTTGCCATCTCTCTCTCTCCATCTCTCTCTCTCTCTCTCTCTCTCTCTCTCTCTCTCTCTCTCTCTCTCTCTCTCTCTCTCTCTCTCTCTCTCTCTCTCTCTCTCTCATTAGTGAATTAAAGAGCCAAATGCTTCTTTGCTTGGGACATCAAAAGAACACTCTCCCTTTCACCTCTCCCTCTATCCTTCTCCCCAATGCTTCCCCGCCTCCTTCCTTCCTTCCTTCCTTCCTCTCCTTCCCCATCCTCAGATTACTTAGGTCTACCAGTTCCCAAGAAAAAAATAATAATGTTAAAGTTACCCATTACAACTCTCAACCCATCATAGAAAATGGGACGGCGGTAGCTTCCTCTACGCTGTGAGAGAAAAAAGTTGAAAATTCTGCTACTTTTGTCTTGTTAGCTGATTGGTTCACTAGGATTAGGATTAGCACCGCAGGGACACCGTTTGTTGTGCGATGTTTTCTTCCAAGTTTCTCTTTCCTTGTTGGTGTTTGTGTTGTGGTGGTGGTGGTGGTGGTCGTGGTGAGATTAATTGTAACTGTTGGCTTGTTAGTTTCGTTTCCTTCGCCAGTTTCTCGTTTTCTTTGTGTTTAATTTAGGCGTTTCCTGTTTTCCGTTTGTCGATGGATAACTCAATTGTTGTAATTAGTTTGTTTTAATTAATGGAGTGTTTTATGTTTCATTGTATTGTTCATTTATTACATTTACTCGCGCTGATTAATGGTAGGTCTCTCTCTCTCTCTCTCTCTCTCTCTCTCTCTCTCTCTCTCTCTCTCTCTCTCTCTCTCTCTCTCTCTCTCTCTCTCTCTCTCTCAATTCCCCGCCGGCAAAGTTTGAGCGTGAGTTTTATATTGGAAATCCTCAAAGAAAAAGACCACGAAATCACATTCTTTCCATTCATGAGTTAACTGCGTGTATGTGTGTGTGTGTGTGTGTGTGTGTGTGGTGTGTGTGTGTGTGTGTGGATGTGTGTGTGCTTTATTATTCATCTTCTTTTATTCCTTCATTGCATTACCTAACCTACTACTACTTCTACTACTATTACTACTACTACTACTATACTACTACTACTACTACAGCATACACATTACTTTATCAGGCGACTACTTGCTACTTACTCTCCCAGATCCCATGTTCTTCCAGTATAGACAACATTTATTTAGGGTATACTGTACCATTTCATCTTGGGGAGTACTTGCCTTGTCCACAATGATTTCTTTTACTACTCAGCCACTGCACTTAAGAGAATATATACTGGTACGATAACACACACACACACACACACACACACACACACACACACTCACACACACTAGCAGTACATACTTACTTAACACACACAATGCTAACCCACTTGCACTCCTCTCTTCGCCTCTAACATCATCATAGATCAGAGACAGATAGCTCGTCCCCCTCCACATGCCGCTATTCTCATCTGTAAGTGTAGGGATTTTCACCTTTATTGCCATCAGTGAGGGAAATCTTGGGAGGAAATCCTTTTCTGTATTGGCAATAAATTCTAAGAGAGTAAGGGTGACTACGTGGGGAGCAGGACCAATTTTTTTTTATTTTATTTTATTTATTCTGTGTGAGTTGTTATTTATGTTACGTATAATTTTCCTGAGTTACCCCCCACGTGTGAAATTTATTTGTATGGTGTTTGTGTGTGTGTGTGTGTGTGTGTGTGTGTGTGTGTGTGTGTGTGTGTGTGTGTGTGTGTGTGTGTGTGTGTGTGTGGCAATGGTGAAGGTGGTGGTGGTGTTGACATAATAGGATGGTGGCGCGTTAGAGGTTAAAGAGGGGGACGTGTAGTGGTTATGTGATGGTGTTGTGATGGTAGTGATTACGGGAGGTGAGGTGATGTAAAGATGATGTTATGTGATGGAGGAAGGGGAAGAGAGAGAGAGAGAGAGAGAGAGAGAGAGAGAGAGAGAGAGAGAGAGAGAGAGAGAGAGAGAGAGAGAGAGAGAGAGAGAGAGAGAGAGACGGAAGTGAGCGAAAGGCAAGGTTGTGATAGATAAGAGGCAAGAGGATAGCAGCGGCATGAGGTCTGAGAAGTTTGCAAAGTAAGAGCAGGAAGAGGAAAAGAAAATATGAAAGAAAGCCCAAAAATATTTAGATTCAAGAAGACGAGGAGGAAAAGTAAGGAGTGAAGGAGAAGTTGAAGGAAACTTTGCCCCAAAATTGGTTTGAATAAAATGAAAGGATTAAGAGAGAAAGATGAGTCTTAAGTATGGAAAAATGAAAGGGGAAAAAAAGACAGGAAAGAAAAACGGAATATTTTAAATAGAAAAGATATATTTAATACTTTAAGGTGAGAAAATTTCCTCGTAAAAATTAATCTTAGGGAAGAAAATAGGGAGTGAAGGAAAGCTGATGAGATTTTAAATACCGCAAGAAGACAATTTATAGTTCACAACCTTCCTGATTAAGCCCAGGTGTGAGGTGTGTTTGGCTCAGGTGTGGATGTTAAAGAGGAACGATTCTCACAGGTGTGTAGGCTGACTCTGTGCTAGGTTAGTGTTTCTCAGGTGTAGCTTGGAGGTAGGAATGAGAATGTCACCTGTTGACACACACACACACACACACACACACACACACACACACACACACACACACACACACACACACACACACACACACACACACACACCTACGGAAAGACAGGTGTAGTCCAGGAAGGCCTAGTAATGTAGACCAATTAGTAGCATCACCTGGGATTGGCGAGCTGGCAATGAAGTGATTGGAACCACAAGCCGACCCACGCTGAGGCAGACAGGTGTAATTAGCGAGTGGAAAGGTAGATATTGAACGGCTTATGGATCAATTACCTGCCGTGATTAGCAACGTGTGGTGCCGTTGATTAAAAATGTTTTTCAGTCCGCTGGTGTGTCTGATAGGTTGTCAAAAATATACTTCATCATTATACAGAGAAAAAGGATGTTTGAAAATGGTGTGTGTGTGATTTTCTCATGGTGGGGAAAATATGTATGGAATAGAATCTAGATGTATATGAAAATAGTTATATCTTAGTTCTTACTTGAAATATATAAATTCAAGTGTATTTAATGATTTAGTATGAGAGTATCAGCAAAATTGATGTAGTGAGTGTAGTATTTCAATTAATTATACCTTTACAAAGACGAGGAGGAGTCATAAGCTATTTTCGTAACCAGGTTCATTAATGTAACACAATTATACTTCCTGTGCTAATAATTGAGTGGGTGTTTTTAAGATGACTGAACACACGCGGGGAGAATGTTAAATTTAGGAAACAGACGAAGTATAAGTGTGCAGGACAGATATACTACTACTAATAATAATGGTAATAATAATAATGATAATTGTCTAGCCTTCAAATAGCAACATTAATATAATACTTGAAAGTTCCTCGACACTGCCTGCCTTGCTCTGCCTTCTTGGGTGTGTGTGGATTAGGATGAATGAATGCAATTGAAGTTTAAGGTAAAATGTGTGAAAAATTGTGAATGTTTGGTGTATATATGATTTTTTTAAAAAATTTTTTTTTATCGGTTTGTGTTTAGTATAAGTGTGTATAAGATGATTGTTGGAAGATTTATGATGTTAGTATATTTATTTAGGTTATTGAGGTATGAGCAAAGTTTTAAACATATTTTCTCTTTCCCTTACTCTCTCTCTCTCTCTCTCTCTCTCTCTCTCTCTCTCTCTCTCTCTCTCTCTCTCTCTCTCTCTCTCTCTCTCTCTCTCTCTTCTCTCTTTGAACTATCTTAAAGCCACAGTGAGAGAAAGAAATTAAATTATAAAAAAAAACATTTCCCTTCATGGTCTATAATTTGCTGCATTCGGAAATTGCGAATATATTATAAGCTTTTTGAAAATTGGTCAACTTTTTTTTTTTTCCCTTCCTCAAGCGTTGTTTCTTTTTCTTTCCACTAAAGTTTAGATTAATGTTCTTTCTTTGATTATTCTCCGTTTTCCTTTGTGTTCCTGGAAGCCTTTGTGTTCTTGGTCACCTGGTGCTCTGTAGATGGTGTTCAGAGGTCACAGTTACAGGTCACATCAGGGAGTAGGTCATATGATGGAGGTATGTCATTCCAAAGGTCATCTAGTAGGAGGAGGTCACAGTTTGAAGGTCATTTGGTCATTTGAATATTCCAAGGAGTCTTTTTTGAGGTCATATTTACGTTGGGGTCACATGAAGGTCTTATGAAGGAGGTCACAGAGTTGAGATAATTTGAAGGTCACATCTGTGGATTGGTTGGAGGAGGTCGCAGTGGCAGCCAGTGAGGTCAGGTTGGAGGCGTGACCTGGTGTGACCCAGGGATGGCAGGTCACGCCGTCAGCCCTACACCGTCAGCGCCGCCTCCAGGTTCCTGCAGAGACAGCGTCAGCGGGTGGCTATGCAGGATGATGGTGCCATATTTCTGACACTCCGGCACTATCACTACCCTTCCCCCATCCCCCTCAACCCTCATGGCTCTCTTCCCCCAACACCCCCCAAAAAATCCACCTTATTTCCCTCCCCTCAGAAGATGCGTAGTTGCAATGGTTTGTTTTGTTTCCTGGTTCTCTTCTATTTTTACCATTATTTTTTTGTTTTTGTTTCCGTACACATAGCGCCGAGAGAAAGGCCAAAAGAAAAACACATAAGACTTACCACTTTTGGCTGCGTTCTCCCTGTAGCAGCACCTGTCGGTACTGACTAGCGGCAGTGCGTCCCTTCTACCTTGCGTCACGTCACCTTAGCATCACCACAACACATAGAAAACGGAATTGTAACACGGGTTTATTTATCCTAAGACTTAAACGTTGGTGTGGTGGTGATGTTAGGTTTGTGATGTCATGTAAGGTATTTGTGATGCGCGTTTAAACCCCCCTCCCTGTAAAGATTAATCATGGTGGTGGTGGTGGTGGTAGTGGCGGTGAGGCTCGTAGCATTGTGTAGTAGTGGTAGTTGTGGCGAGAAGTGTGGCAAGACCAGTCCCGCCAAACGCCCCATCACCTACCATCCTCTGCCTCCCACACCATCTTACCGCCCCCAGAGAGAGAGAGAGAGAGAGAGAGAGAGAGAGAGAGACAGAGAGAGACAGAGAGAGAGAGTGAGAGAGAGGTGGTGGTAGTGGTGATGGTAGATTGAGAGACAAGCTTTCTGTAACTAAAGCTTGTGCAACTGTACCACCCTTAGCCCGACCTCCCAGCAGACAGCTACCGCCCCCCCTCCCCCCCCAGTACTCCCCCCCCCCTAGTCACAGGTCATGGTCACGTGATTGCTGTGCCCCCCCCTTCCTCCCCTCCCCCCCCGCCGCAACACTCCACAAGACAGGAGGCATTAAAAAGCTATAGACCAAAACTGCACGATTATGATACCCTCGTGATAAGCTTTTAAAAGAATGTTTAATATATATACTTAATTATAATTTGTATATATATATTTCTTAATTTTTTTTGTTTTGTTTTGGATATGTCAATTTATTAGTGGTTCTAAAACGCTGGTAACTACTGTAACCTGATTTTCTTTGTTCTTTTACGTCTAATAAACAGAAAAAAGGATGTGTATGTTGATATGTAAAAAAAAAAAATAATGTTTGAATATTGTAGGATATTATTATTATTATTATTATTATTATTATTATTATGATTATTATTATTATTATTATTATTATTGTTATCATTATTATTATTTATTTAAGTAGTGGATAAAAGAAGTGCAGTGTCTTGGGCATGAATGTAAACAAAATAATTTATCAGGTCAGGTATTTACTGAGTTACTCCTTTCATGTTATAAGATATATACATATTGATAATGTATGAGAGAGAGAGAGAGAGAGAGAGAGAGAGAGAGAGAGAGAGAGAGAGAGAGAGAGAGAGAGAGAGAGAGAGAGAGAGAGAGAGAGAGAGAGAGAGAGAGAATGTATACGTGTGTGTGTGTGTGTGTGTGTGTGTGTGTGTGTGTGTGTGTGTGTGTGTGTGTGTGTGTGTGTGTGTGTGTGTCGGTACTAACATCCGCCTCCCCCCCAGGCCCGGAGACAACCCATTCTACAGCAACATCGACAGTATGCCAGACATCAGGCCGCGTCGGAAGTCCATCCCGCTTGTATCGGAGCTGGTGAGTGTTTGATTCTGTGTTGGTGGGGTTTGGGGAAGAGTAGGAGTAGTAGTAGTGGTGGTAGTAGTAGAAGTGGTGGTCTGGGTAATATTAACATCAGTAGTCGTAACAGTCATAATAGTAAAATTAGTAGTATTTGTAGTAGTAGTAGTAGTAGTAGTGGTAGTGGTGATTATAAAAGCAACAACAAATAGTTTTATAATAATATTTAGTAAAATATTCATAATATTCATACAAATATCAGATAATATTTACATGTGCGTTCACTGAATTATTAAATCAGTCCATTGCTCCCAAAACTATAAATGTCAACTATTTAACAAAGATCACAATAATAATTAAGTCAATTTATAAACAAAAATCACAGTAATGCTTTAGATAAACAATTAATGACCTATTAGTATTTTTGTGTGTTTATCAAATTACTGCTTTAATTGTCCTTCATCCCATTAAGTGAATCATTAACTCTTATACTTGTTCCACACTAATATTATGATGTGAATATAATTTTTTAAGTCTTTGTGTAGCAGAGATTCAATTAAGCTCAGGTGTGTTAATTAACTTGTCTCTCTCTCCCTCTCTCTCACTCTCATTCACGCTGCAGGTGCTTAAGGTATTTCTTATTTTTTCTCTTTCATTAATCAGCTGTAGCTTATGCATTGTGTGTGTGTGTGTGTGTGTGTGTGTGTGTGTGTGTGTGTGTGTGTGTGTGTGTGTGTGTTTTATTACTCAGTGTTTCCTCTCCAAAAGGCTTATGTTTAGACAAAATATTCGTCTTGTTTGCTCCAGTTTCTTCGTCCTTAACAAAGAGAAACTTTAGACTCCTTTCCAAACATTCTTAGTATCCTGTTTAGTCGTTCCATTATAAAGAAAACAAAAGACTACAATCCTTGAGTCCACGACCATTAATCTAACTTTATGATATCACAGTTTATCTCTAATGGACTATGTAGTATTTTGTAAAGCTACCAGGTGACTTACTCTCTTATTAGATGTGTAGTTCCGGGGTCATAAAGGACTACTGTACTAGACACATACCTTCCATTATATGTGAAGGTGTGGCGTATGTGTGTGTGACCATACCTGAACCCCGCCCACCATATTCCCTCCCATTGCCCTCCCTTACCCTCCCTTTCCCTCCCCTCCCCTCCATACTACCTCAAGGCATGCTCGGATAAAGCTTCTCTGGTGTTGCCGCTGCCTCTCGCCGCCTCACGCTGCATGTCGGACCAAGGCTGACCACTGACAGTCAGCAGCGATGGGCATGATGCAACCTTTACCACGTGTGCAGAGTGTAAACATAACATACACGTGTTTATACATGATTTAGTTACGCTTAACAAAAGATATAATGGACATCTGCACTTTTATATAGTGAGAGATGAATAATGCTTTTTTTTTTTTAGTGTGTATATATTTTTTTTCTTTTTTTTCTGGCATCTCTTAGCCAATTACTAGTTTAGAATAAATTATATACAGTGTATTCTAAGATAATGTAGTTGTTTTGTTCAGTATGCTCATATAGTGTGTGTGTGTGTGTGTGTTTGTGTGTGTGAAATGTATGTCATCTCTTCTTGAACTCTGTCAGAGGTCAAAGTGGCTAACCCTTGACCTCTGCAGCAACTTTTTATTTTGTTCCTGAGGGAGAGGTTGTGACCTCGTTGTGCATGTGTGTGTGTGTGTGTGTGTGTGTGTGTGTGTGTGTGTGTGTGTGTTGTCTCCCTCCTTTTTTCTTCATAATATTCCGACATTTTGCCTCCAACCTACCCGGGATTCGAACTCGGGACATCTCGGTTGTGAGTCAAGCATGCTACCACTACACCACCGGCCCGTTTCTGTAATGATGATGGTAATGTTAGAATAATAATCTAATTAATTTATTATATATCGGATTGGCATTCAATTAAACATACGATAAAAAGAGGAATATTCAAAATTAACGATAATTCAAATAATTTAATTGCACATTTATTTCTCGTTTAGTCATGAAATACACAATGTGACACATTTTACAATTTTTTTACACATACCTGAATTTTTTATATCGCCAGCTTTTGTCCTGTCGATGGAAAAAGCAATGAAGTAATTGACAACGAAGGATTCACACACACACACACACACACACACACACACACACACACACACACACACACACACACACACACACACACACACACACACACCAGTTTGTAGTTATTTCAAACTTTTCATATTAACGTTTACAGCAGTTTTAGTTATTTTTTTTTCAAAGTTTAAAAAAGGAACGTAATTTTTGTGCCTAAAGATACGCCTCCTCGATGTAGGAAAAGATCAGAGTTCAGATTCCGACATGAACTGTTTTATATTCTGACCTTCAAGCTATATTTCCCTTTATTCTTTTCCCCCACGAGTGCTTGTTGCTGTGTTGCTGTGAATGTCTGGTGTGTGGTGAAAAATGTGTATGAATGAGTGGTGATGTGTTATGGTGTGATTGTGGTGTTGAATGGTATGTGTGGTGTGTTATGTGAGGTCTGTGCTACTTGTGCTGGCTGTTGACTGCTGTTGGTGCTGCTGCTGCTGTTGGCAATAATGATGTGATGTGTTGCCGCGGCTTGTGTGATGCTTAAGCGTGGTGCTGATGTTGTGTTTTGCCGTTTCCTCCTCTCTCTGTGTTGCTCTGGGCGTGATGTTACTCCTTCCTCACGTAACCTTCCCTTCGCGACCGTCCTCGTCCCCAGTTCCTTGTAAGTATGTGGTCTCGCGTCCTGGTGTGTGCGCGGTGGACAGTCCTGCTCAGGGAAACCTCTCGCTCTCTCTCTCTCTCTCCTATCTTCTTTGTGGTGTTCTGTCAAGCCGTGTCAACCCAGGGAGCTCAGGTCAACTCTATGCCAGGTCATCCTCAAGACTGCACCTCGATACTTTACTGCAATAATAATAATAATAATAATAATAATAATAATAATAATAATAATAATAATAATAATAATAAGAGTGCAGGATTTGTTGCTATTATTTTATTTATATGATTTTTACTCATAAATGAATCGTCACTTATCTTTATTTAGTCAGCAACACTTAAGTTTGTGATAAATAAAAATGAAATAGTATTCCCCGCTAAGTCTGCCGAGTCAAAAAGCATGTGATAAAAAATGTTCATTCCTCAAACGCCACATTTGAAAACGTTGCCTTTTCAAAACACATTTTTACAGCAAAATTTTCCAGCCCGGTAAAAGTTAGCAGCATTTTACCCGCAAAGACTGACCACCACTGAAGCCAAAATACTTAATGGCCTCTCACTTTTAATAACAAATAGCAAAAGAATAATTTTAAAAGATAATTATTAAAAATGTAATCTTTCCAAGCTTCAGAAGAGTAAGTTTTGCAAGTTTTTTTGGATTTTTTAAGATGTTACGTCGAAAAGAAGTCACTTGAGTCTCTAAGAAGGTTTATTTTCACTGCCTCTGAGGATGATTTGCAGTGAGCTCCACCTGCCTGCTCCCTGCGACACTCTTGAAAGACACCACGTTTTCTTCTGACTTTTTCCTCTTATTTTTCATAGCTTAGAGTTCAACCTTTTATTTTTTATTTTTGTACGTGGCTTCATTATCATCTATTTCTTCTTCTATTTTTTCAAGGTTTTTACGTTCTTTCAGATTTCCAATTTTACTCGAAACTGACTTATTTTCCTCATAAGTTTTTTGATAGCTGTACCCTGGTTTTTTTTTATTTATTTATGTACGCTCATTCCAAAGCCAATATCTGCAAATACTGAGACGTCATTTTGAAATCACCTCAGGTTTTTTCTTGCTATATCCCGTTTTCTTTCATCCCCGTTTTCTTTATGGGGAAACTAAACAATAGAATCAAAGGTTTTTCTCTCCCTTCTTCCCCCTCGAGGTTGACTGTCCCCCCGCAGCTCTATGTGACGTCTATGTGGTGGTGTTTGTACGCTTCATGTGCCCTTACCTTTGCGTTCCCCTTTCCCTCTCCCTTCCTGCCTCGATCTGCCTTTCATCATTCCTTCCCCTCGTGCCGCCCTTCCCCTCCCTCGTTCCCTCTTTCTCTCGCTCTGTCTCCCTCCTTCTCCTCTCCTCACCCTTACTACTTTTGGCAGCCGGTCAGCCTCATAACTAAGATATGTTCATTTGTTTTTGTTTCTGTGTTTTGATCTTTTTTTGTTGTTTATTTATTTTTTCGTAAAGTTAAGCAGTATTATTTTTTCCTTGTGTGTTTTTTTTAATGAACGCGCAGTTTGTCTTATTTTACTTCATGTTTTTTTATTGTTTTTTTTTTTATCTTTTGTTTTGTAAATGAATGCGCATTTCATGATTGTTTTTTTCTTCCCATTCTCGTTTTAAGTGAAGTGAATATATTGTCGTCGTTATTCACTTGTTTATTTGCACCTGTGACTAATTACAACACTAACACGTTAACCTATTTGTGTTTTAAAGAAGATAAAAAATTGTCGAAGATACTTACTTTCAATATCAATTTCAAAATACTAAAAAAATTATATATTTGTTTAATTTGTTTTATCTATAATCTTCTTGTGGATTCGAATGTTTAGTTTTCATCTTCAAATCAATCCTTCAATAATATTAAACTTTCCTGCGTGACTTTTTCCATGACATTATAGTTTGACCTTCCCACCTTCCTACCTTTCCACCCTTTTCCATCCCACCTTTATTTCCCACCTCACTGCCTCCCACCCTCCTTATCCTACCCTTCCTACCCTCACCATCCTCTCCGCCTGTTTCCCTGTGTGTGCCGTTGTAAATAGCGTAGCAGCCCCTGTGAGTGTTGCTCTTGACAGCCTGATGCACGCGGCCTAAATTAGTTTGAGCTGGTATTTAAAAGTTTTTTGCACTTCTCTCCGTAAACAGCGCTCTGTAAACGTATTAGTTTGGCTAAATACAATACTTCAGGTTAGTAGTGCAGTTTAAGTATTGATTAGCTGAGTGACACGCTTCGCTTCCCTATGCTGCTCCCTCTCCAAGTTTAATCAATTCTAATGAAGTTCTGTTGTCATTGATTTAGTTGTATGAATCATGGAGTGTAGGAAACTTGAATCAATGCAATGAATAACTGAAAGGGTGTATTGAATTAATATGCAATGCAGAATGTTGGTGATGTGATAGTCTACATATGCTTTGCACTTAAGATGTTCAGAGCCCCTCGTGAAGCGTGTAATGGGATTCGTGTTTCCAAGGTACGATAGCGACGGAAACAAAGCTATCACTTGCTCTTAAGACAAAAAAAAAACATGATTGCAATTACCTGGATTGGTTGTGACTCATTGGAATGTTTAGCTCAGATTGATGTCATGTTCTGAGAGTCGCGTCAGTAAACAAGACTTTGAATGTAAAGGATGTGATTTCACGTGTCCTGCATCACGTTTTCTTTATAATTTACACTATAGTTGCATGACTGGCTCATTTATTTTCTTTATATGTGTTGTTCCTGGAGTTCTTTCTGTCCCCGAATAGTTACAACCACTGAGTTTTAGGAACCAACGAACATTATGTAATTTTAGCAATTTTCGTTAATACACATTTGGTATTCAAATCACTGACGGACAATGGATTCATTACTGACTGTGACATTGCATCGACGTATAAAATTACTTATATATAACTTGATTAACAATGAATTACTATATTTCACTCCACAACCCGCTCATTACTTTTCTTTGTTTATCGTAAAATATTCAGGTTTAAGAACAACCTCTCTCTACCTTGTAAGTCAATATTATAATGTCTTCCTTGTTGTTCCTTCTCATCTTAGTGGAGAGATTTACGTCCTCTCAACTTGCATCGCTTCTCCTATCATGTAATTCCGCGCGTGTGTTCCATCGAGCGTGTGTGACTGAGTAATGCAAAAAAATGATTGCACCCTCGCCTTGCTACCCTGCTTCCATGTCTTCGCCTTTGTGTTGACATTCCAGCATTCGATTCATGGCTTTGACTTCGACTTAACCACCTACACTTCGCTATTGGTTTCCCTGTGTGTACGGCTTATGTTGGTGTTGTTGCATGGGTGTATTGGAGTGTTGTACAGTGCCCATCGTAGTGTACCAGATCCTTGTATGCAGAGTCATCACCATTTTCACCACGAGCACTGTTGCCTTGCAGGAATTCGAACGCGTGCTGTGAGCCGAATACCGCGTTCTTCCCGCTATATTTGTTGTCATTTTAGTTTGTGTTTTGATCTTTTTGTTACCTATTTTTTGTGTGTGTTTGTATGTTTAGTAAGAGGTGGTTTCCATTTGCAGGTTATAAGATAGAAAATATTAAAGTATGTTTGTGTTGCGTGAGTGTGTGTTACTTCCTTGTGTTTCGTCTAAATAAACTACTATAACTATAGTAAATATTTTAGTATGTACTTCAGCGCGTTTAAGTAATTGTGGTGTGTTGCTAATTACTGTATATCACATAATATCTCTCTCTCTCTCTCTCTCTCTCTCTCTCTCTCTCTCTCTCTCTCTCTCTCTCTCTCTCTCTCTCTCTCTCTCTCTCTCTCTCTCTCTCTCTCTCTCTCTTATTAACTAATGGTATAAATATTCCACGATCTTTTTTCATACATATACAACTTTTATTCATATAGTTTAGTTCACCTTGTCAAATTGCGTGGTTTGTATTGCAGAAAGACACGCTCAAACCCGCTATTCAGAATGTATCGTTCATCGTTTTAAAGACTCCAGTTTGCTTTGGTGTTTTCAGTACATATATTGGACAGTTTATATATATTTTATTCAGATATTTTTTTTTCAAGTATAATATTTTTGTTTTGATCTTTGAAAATGGAAATGTATCGAGGCACAAGAGGGAACGTGTGAGAGGGTTGAGTTCTCTCTCTCTCTCTCTCTCTCTCTCTCTCTCTCTCTCTCTCTCTCTCTCTCTCTCTCTCTCTCTCTCTCTCTCTCTCTCTCTCTCTCTCTCTCTCTCTCTCTTAAACCCTTCACTTATTTCTTTCCCCTACCTTATTCCTCCAATTTAGGCTGCTTTCATATCGCATACCCCCCCCCTCCTCCTCCTCCTCCTCCTCCTCCTCCTCCTCCTCCTCCTCCTCCTCCTCCTCCTCCTCCTCCTCCTCCTCCAAAATGGCGGACCAATTTTGCTTTCTTTTATATTTTCCTCCTCCCCCACTGAAATAATTTGGATCCTCTCTTTTCTCCTTCATTCTTTTTCCTCCCTTTTCTCTTTCTCTCTTTTCTCTCCTATTCTTTTTTCTCTCTTTATATTATCTCCCTTTCTTTTTCTCTTTCTCCCTTTCCCTCCCATTTCCTTTATTGTTTTTTGTTATTTTTTCTCCTCCATCTATCTTTTTCTATTTTTTCTTGTTATTATTATTCTTTTTTTGTCTTTCTCTTCCCTGTAAACAAAGAAAATGAATAAACAGGAGAATGAATAAATAAATAAAGTTAAAAAAAAAATCCAAATCAATGCAGTGTCTGGTAGTATTTCCCTCTCTCTCTCTCTCTCTCTCTCTCTCTCTCTCTCTCTCTCTCTCTCTCTCTCTCTCTCTCTCTCTCTCTCTCTCTCTCTCTCTCTCTCTCTCTCTCACGCGCTGAATATTTCCTGAAATCAATACGTTTTCCATTTTCTATCGCGGTATCACAAAATTATTCACGTGAAAATAAAATAAATAAAAAAACATAAAAAAGAAAACTTGTTGACATCATTCTGTTTTCTATGAATTCTTTGTTTTCTTTATGTCGTAACTAACTTTGACGTCATTTCCTTACCTAATTTACTGGAGTACTTATTTTTTAACGTCTATTTTCGTGTCAGTGTCCGTCATCATCATCATCATTATCATCATCATCATTATTTGTTCTGTAAATGCTGTGGTGTTTATATTGTGAACGCTTGCTGTGGGTTCTGCTGTTGTGTTGTGCTATTGTAAGCCACTATCATCACCAGCATCACCATCATTAACACCATTATTCCATCACTATCCATGCCTTTCACTCCATTCCATTCCATGGTATTCCATTCAGCTGATCCCTCCCACCCACTCCCTGCCCTGAGAACACAAACTCGTCCCTTCTAACCATCCCTACCAAGCCAGAGCTGAAAATATAACGCCACTAATTCGTTGCTTCTTTTCCCTTCCTTCTCCTTCTTCCATCCTTCCTCCCGGCCTCTCCTTCCCTCAACAGACTATGGCAGCGACGAAGAGGAATGCAGGGCTTACGTCTGCTGTTCCTAGAGCCTCCTTGAACGACGAAGAGCTGGTAAGTGTTTTTTATTCATGGTTTTAGTTATATTTACTGACTTATTTGCACACCCGTTGGACTGACGTATCAGCCTTTACCTGACACACACCTGAGACCTTTTTTATGTTTCTATTTTTTGGTTGTGACTTTGATTGGGTTTTGTTGTTGAGGAATTCAATATTTAGTGTTTTTTTTATCTGCCTATAATCGTGCTAATATTCACTGGTTTTGGTTTAGGTATTTAGTGATGATAGGTGCACACACACTTTTACACACACACACACACACACACACACACACACACACACACACACACACACACACACACACACACACATACACACACGCACGCACACACACGCACACACACACACACACACACACACACACACACACACACACACACACACACACACACACACACACACACACACACACAGTACAAGATAAAGCTGAACTAAGAACCTTCCTTTTATCTCACCAGTGTAAAAAATAAAAATCCATGAATATAAGTAATCAATTAACCTTTTATTATTTTTGGTTCACCTTTTAATGTTCACAACTTTAAAAATCAATATTAACATTTAATTAACTGGGGAGGGAGACGTGTATGTATTTTGACTCGCTTCTTTATAGTAAACGTTTATATATAAAATAAAAAGAAAACAAAAAATGAATCGCTTTGGTTATTAAGTGTGCTATCTTCTACTGTTTATAAGTATCATTGTGGCCATGCTTCTCACTTCACTCGCCTGTCTTCACTTACTTTACTGTGCTCCTTAAGTAAGAAAACAAAGTTGCATATTGGGTCACTTATGAAGTCACTTAAGTATCTTGCAATTACTGGCCCGTGTGTATGTATGTATGTTCTTGCAATATCTTGTTGTTTCCTTGTCAAGTATTGCCTTGCGAGTGTCACTTTGGACAGGTGCTCAGAGGCCTGATCACACCTGTCCAAGTGTTACCTGTGGCAAGGTGTTACTGGCCATTACCCAGCCTAGTCATGACGTCACGGTAATGTTGCTGACGTTACTAGATGTTCTTGTAAAAGGTTAAAGTGATGTTACATAAGTGTGACGTTACGAACTTACCTTTACAGGGGATCAGGTCAAGTTGCGAGGCTGTGTGAAACTGACCTGAATCATTTATATTAAGTGGGTGATATGTTCCCTGCTCCTCACTCTTTTGAAGGTCACACCCACCAGTGACCTGACCTGACCTGACCTTATTAAATGGGGGTCACGGGCCGTAGGTGACCCTTTGACCTGGTGATTTTTTTTCTCACTCTTTCTCTCTGTGTCCCTTCTTCTCTCTACCCCTCCGGCTAGGTCCCTGTAAGTATTGATTTTCCTACCTACTTGCTAACTTCTTCTTCTTTGGACTCTTGATTACAGTTATTATTATTGTCATTACTATTCTTATTCCTCTTATTATTACTATTATATTATTGTAATTAGTTTTGGGTGCTGTCTCTGGATATGTATACATTAGAATAAGAGAGAGACGTTGTTTAGTATTAACTTACCCCTTAGTTTCCCTTAATGATTGTCCCTTTTGCTGCTCTGGTCGGTTATCGTGGCTTTTTGTATAGTCCATTAATCCTTATAGACTGAGGCACTGTGTTGGGTCGTCACAGAGTCCATATTATTATTTATTTATTTATTTATTTATTATTTCATCAGTATCGTAACTATTTAATTTCCTAGAATCACAATAATTGCTTGGTTATTGTAGTTATGATAATGAACCTAGTGTATTTGTCCAGTATAATAACCATATAGCTATTACATTTATTATTATTATTATTATTATTATCATTATTATTAGTATAGTTATCATTGCATTACCTTCAGCCTTTCTCTCCACTCTGCCTCGTCTTAACATTCCATTTATGTTATTATTCTACCTGCACATTGATTAGGTAGGTGTGTCAGGCTCAGTACCTCCTATGTGTCATTATAAAAGAGGAATGTCAGGTATGTTATTATTACCTTCCCTACATTCCATACAATTCAACCTTTCATTCCTCTCTATCTATCTATCTATCTATCTATCTATCTAGGTGTATCTACTTTAACTCTTGCCTCCTCTCTCTCTCTCTCTCTTTCATTTCTATTTTTCTCTTTACTTTTGTTTTACTCTTCTCGTTCTATCCCTTTCCTTTTCTTTCTTTTCTTTCTTTCCTCCTTCTACTTCTCTTTCTCACTATCTTTTACTTCTCTTTTTTTTAGTCACTGTTGTAATCTTCATCCTTTTCCCCTTTTTTTCCTCTCTTTTCTTTTCACCACATCTCTCTCTTCCTGCATCTTTCCTCTCACTCCTGACTCGCTTTTTCCTCTCACTCCCTCTTCCTCTCTCTCTACCACACCACTACCACACTCCCCTCCCTTCCACCTCCTCCACCTCCCCCGTGTATTATTCCGTCTCACTACCTGCCTCCCCTCCCTCCCCTTACCCCCATTCCCTTCACGAGACAGGTAAGGCTCCACAAGGATTACCTGTCCACTAAAGCCGACCTTCCCTTCCTCACCTCTCACTGGGTAGAGGAAAGCGAAGGGAACCTGGGAGGGAGGAAGGCACTTAAATGGAAAAAGAAGGGAGGAAAAAATCGTAAATCTAAGGGAGGGAAGGAAATACAAATAGAAGGAGGGAATAGCATATACAGAATGGAAAATAGGAAAAAAGTAAAGGAGGGAGTGAAAGAAGAATGAAAAGTAGGGAAAAATGGTTAGGTAAAGGGGAAAGGAAGGTCAGTGGAAGGGAACACTTGATGGACAGGTGATATATATCCACAGGTAAAAAAGTATACACAGATGAACGTATTGGAGGCTTGTAGGTCAGTGGATAGGCTGAAGGTAGACGCGTAGGGGAGATAGAAAGATATAGAGATATTTATAGAATATGTATCAATGTGTTTTATAGGTTTTTTTTTCACACTTCTCATATATATCTATTTTCTCTCTTGCTATCTTTCTATTTCTATCACAGTGAAATCAATCATATATTTTTTTTTATATAATTTTATCTTCTCACTTCGAACTTTTTTTGTGTTATCCATCCCTGGCTTGTGCATGATTTTGTACGTTAGTTGATGTTATTAGGGTCTCTCTTTCTCTTTCTCTTTCATTCTCTTTTTCTCTATGTATTTTTTAATGATTGTATGTGTAGTATTGACCAGAGTTTAGCCTCAGCATGTGTCGTATAGCAGTGTATTCCATTGCCTGTACTTACAAACCCATTAACTATGTAGTATTATTATGAAACATAGCATCATCCACTCACTCTGATCCCGTCGCTGTCACTCTCCACTCTTGTCTCCCTTTACGTTATATATATTTTTATTTTTCTACCATTTTTCATTTTTCGTTGTATTTACTAACTGTTATTTCTCTGCCATTCACTCAAAAAGATGATAATGTTTGTATTCAGTTTTCCGTGCGAGCTTAAAGTCCATTTTGTGTCAAGATGTGTCCAGCCTCATATGTTTTGTGTATTTAGATTTCCTTTTCATATGTACTGTATTATTATTGTTGTTACTTTTATCCTTATTTCTTTCTTCTCTTCGTTTTTTCTGTCCAATTCAGTGTTTGAGTGTTTGTTTCCTCTTGTTCCTTACTTTTATTTCCTGTTTCTCTTGCTTTTGAACCCTGCATGTTTTTTCTTTCTCATAATCTCATTTTTTTTTAACGCATAATTTCGTGTATCTTTTTTCGGTTTGTTGTTTCCTGAATTGATTCGTGTTGTTGGGTTTTATAAAAGTTTACTCATTTTTTGACAAAAGCCTCGAAGAAAACGGAATTTCGTGGCTGTTGGGGTTGTATGCCTAACCAAAGTAAATCAATAATAATAATAATAACAACAACCTTCTCCGTTTCTTTGAGGATTAAAACTAAATCATCAAACCGTATAAATTCAAGTCTAAACGTAGCTTGAGTGAAGCATTCCTAATATGTTCGTAATTTCAGTGGTTTTCTTTCGTTCATGTGTT
>JAPQNM010000023.1:615000-672500 GCA_029783475.1 Metacarcinus magister
TGTTAGAAGGGACCTCGCATTGGTCCTGCAAGATAGCGACTACAGGTCAGACAACACGTGTACATAGAGAAACAAACAAAGCATGGAGGATAGAAGTATGGATGCAGGTGGTGGGGTGGTGGCCTCTCCTGCTGCTTCATTTATTTATTTCTTATTTTATTTTGTCTGATTGCTCCATATTATTATAACCCTCTCCCCCCCCCATCAATGCTGCCTTTTGACCTATACCGTTCTCCTTCCTACTATTTGTCCTTATTTATTTACCCTTTCCCGCGCCGCCAAGCCCCCCACCTAGTACCATTACTTCTACTACTACTGCTACTATTACTATTACTACTACATTTAGCGGCTGACAGTCCACCATTACTGTACTGCCACCAGATGTCAGCACAATAGTATCCTCCACCAGCCGGCTGATGGCAACACCTGTACTGTAGTACTTGAGAAACTTCATATTCTATTTTATTACTACTAATTGAATGGAATTTCCCCCCTTTTTTTTTGCCTCCATTTCTCTATTGTCATTGCTTTTTTCTCTCTTTCTCTCTGTCTTGTACTTTTTTCTCCTTCTTTCATCCCGTGATGGTGTTGATGCCCTGCTGATCGCCTGACTCTCACTGATTCACTGATTCAAGCACGTTAATTCAGTCAAATTCATGTCAAACAGCATTCCCCGCCATTTTGATTTATCTCGTCAATATATCAACTGTTATGATTATTAAATGACTTTCAGTTTTGAAATTGAGACATAAAATGTTGATGATTTGATACGTAAGGTTTTATTAATTTGAAGATGAAAAACGACCATGTATTCAAATGTTGGTTCACACTAACTTATCTTCACTGGTTATTTGAACATTTTTTGTAAGCATTTGTTCGCATAAATCATTTGCTTTGCTTTGTGATTGGGTCAGGCGAGTGGTTGTATCAGCAAGACAGCCAATCATCACTCGGGAACACTAAACACCCTCGCTGTGATTGGTCCAATTTTTTTATGGGCACCTTCTTCACAGAAAATTTTGCCCCCAAATTAAAGCAGCACATGAAGTTAACCTGCCTGAGTCTTACCCCACATTAAAATAATAATAATAATAAGAACAAAAAAGTAAAATGATAAAAATATTAACAAAAAAAAGCTCCATGAAAGCCTAATTATAACGAGAACTTTTTACATGCCTAAATTTTTTGCCAGTCTCCTAAAAAGTGGTATAAATAACACTAATGATAAGGACACCCATAGTAAAGAAAACGGGGATCGGTTTGCCAGCAAGCGTCCCCGAGCTACCGTGTGAGTGGCATGGCGCCTGACTACCCAAAAAGGCTTCTGTTTTCTAACCCACATTGTTCAGCATATTTGAGAAAGCATGAACGCATGTTAACTTCATGAGACGAGCGTTGGATGACTCCCGAGTATACATATAAAACAGAGGAGAGAGACATTGTGCCGAGTTACCCGCGCCGAGTGAGATAATAGCATCACAAAGCCATCCCAGTGGGCACCTCGCACTACGGTGACGTCATTACGTTCATGTACTCTTATTTAGAAGCCTGTACGTACGTGTTTAAATCATGTATTGTCTTATGCTACCAGCTCAAAGTCATCTGCTTATCCAGGAGCTAAACCAGTGAACCTTTGGTTGGTGTTGATAGAGGTTGACGTAGGTAACGAGTGACGTCACTGCGAAAACTAATGATGTCATGATTGCAGCGACTCATGATGTCATAGTTTTGCGTGAGAGCGTCATGAAGGGAGGCAGAGGAAAGGGTGGGTGGCCTTCGTCCTTCCTCTCCTCCCACTGGTTGTAGCCGTGAGACGTGACGCTCATGTATGTAATGGTGCGCGAAAGCTGCTCCCCGTCTGCCACGCCCTCACTAACTTCACCTTTGTTACTGAATCATTCCTTCACTGTTGTTCATGTGTAGTAGCGGCTGATGGTAGGCGCGCGAAGCAGCATCTTCTCAATCCGTTTTTTCCTGGACCAGAGAAAACGTTGGAGATTGCGAGGCAGACTAATACGTTTTCCTGATTTCACATTCTGGGGAAAAACGATGAGGAGTTGGTTGATTGCAGGCTGTGTTTAGTATTTGTACAAGTCACTTAGAGAGTTGTAAGAGATGATTTAGTGTGTTAATAACGCAACAAAGACCAAATATCGCAGAGCTGGGATGGAGTGATTGATGTCCATTTTGTGATCTATTATCTTGACACGAGCGTTGACCTGCATGTTGAATTATGAACACCTTGTTATTATTATGATGATTATGATGATGATGATGATGAAGCCGAGCATTCTATTGATGAGGGTGATAGAACACCATTACCACCACCACCACCACTACCACTACCACCACCACCACCACCACCACTACTACCACCACCACCACCACTACCACCACCACCACCACCACCACCACCACCACCACCACCACCACCACTACTACCACTGCTTCCTGCCCCACTACTATTTTTCACATTTTTCTTCTTTTTTCGTACCTCACAGTCCACGGAGCATTATTCACCCCCCTCACCCCCCACACCCCCACCACTCTCCCACCCACTGCCAATATTGCACTCAGGAATTCGACACCGACCAACCACCTCCACAAACACACAGTAACCTAACCCTCATCCTTTCCCTGCTCAATGGCCTACTTCACCACCACCACCACCACCACTACCACCACCACCACCACCACCACCACCACCACTACCACCACCACCACCACCACCACCACCAACACCACTAACACCACACAAGAACAATTTGTCATCATCACCATTCCAACAGAACCTCAAGGACGCAACACCTTGTAACACACACACACACACACACACACACACACACACACACACACACACACACACACACACACACACACACACACACTGCAGACTAGAAAATAAACATCTTTAGAAAATATATACAAACAAATTATTACATAACATTTATCATGCACATCATTATCATAATTATTAGTATCATTATCATTATTATTTTTATCATTATCATTATCAATATTATTTTTTCACCACCACCACTACTACTACTACTACTACTACCACCACTACCACCACTACCACCACTACCACCACTACTACTACTACTACTACTACTACTACTACTACTACTACTACTACTACTACTACTACTGTATTTGCTCCACAGTTTCTCACTCCCCATGTTCTTGTATATAATGCAAGGGCGCCTCCTGCCACCCGCCAGTCGCCCATAATGATAAAACAGTCCCTCACCTTCAAACACAGTGTTGAGAGCCACCTTTGCAACACTACCATCCCACCGCTCCTTTGTGTTGATCAGATCGCAACACAAACTCCTTACTCAGGGTTGTGTTCCCTTGCTTAACGTTCAATGTTTTCGTTAGTGTAACACATTTTTTTTGTCTCATTCTAAACGTGGAATCTAATACTATATTTTTAATTTTTTAATTTATTCAATGAAAGATTTTTTAAACAGGAAATTATTTCCATGTATGTAATGTAGTAGAAAAAAAACGGAAATTTAATGCAACGTTAAGCGAGGGTGTTAGGAGCGTGTGAGGGCGTGTGAAGGTGATCTGTAATTATCATATGGGCGGCCCGGTGACCCCTAGCTGACCTGGCCCGCTGCTGAGAGTGACCTGACCACACTCGTGAATGAACCACTGATCTACCAACCACTCATATGAAAATGTGTACATGTAGATCTCACGTAGGAGAATGTTCACTATTTAAAAAGATGTATAAATAGTTAATACACCTTGTAAGAAAAGTAATAGCGTATATATATAGTAACTCCTTTGGAATATAAAAAAAAGTATATAGCATTAACTTAATAAAAAGAAAATTAGTTTGTCTTGCAAGTAACTTTAGACATTTTGTTAGAGTAATAATTTCAATAGTAAAAAAAAAAACTTATAGAATAAATCAATAATCTAAATTTATCCTTATATTTTGAGTGCCACCCGTGACCTCCTTCCCCCCATCTCCCCCCCAGTTATATGTGCACAGGGCCTCATAGCCAAGGACAAGAGCGGCACTTCTGATCCCTATGTCACGGTGCAGGTCGGCAAGGTCAAGAAGAGGACTCACACAGTGCCACAAGAACTCAATCCAGTATGGACCGAAAAATTCTACTTGTAAGTATAATGATAAAACATTTTAATCCGTTTTATTTTAACTTATAGCACCGGAAACTTTAATGTGAAGTCGTGTTTTTATTTTTTTGTCACTCCTGATGTAAGTTGTGTCATATTAATTCGAGGCGTCACTATAAAAAAATCTAAACCTACGCCAAATAACGAGCAAGAGGCAGTCCATTTTAGCCTCCATAAAACCTATTGGTGCCAACGGTTTGTGATGTAGGAAAAAAACAACTTTAATAATCATCATGAAGTGAAATATGGAGTATGCTTTTTTTCCTCACTTATTATTGGCTTTTCCCTTCACCGTTACGTGTGCAGGTGACAGTAAGGGTTCAGGGCGTATCTAGGGTTGGAATCACTTTCATGTCCTCGTACCAAGCCAAGCGATGTCCATCAATGACCTTGTTTGCTGTTGGTGTCCTATTTGTGTGTGTGTGTGTGTTTGGCGGTATCAAAATTTGGATAAAATACCTTTTTTGTGTGTGTGTGGAAATATGACATGAAACTTTAATGAATATCAGTGAAATATGGAAGTGGATGCCAAAATGAGTAAGACATATCGAGCTCAACACAAAACTGTCATATTGTTTGGCTACGTGTATACTTAAAATATAAAAAAAATAACGTATATCAGGCTGTAATGTGATATAATATTCTTGAATCTCACTTTCCATCGTGTTACAATATTGAAAAAAAAAGTATCGTAACACCACTGGCTTACCTGATTGATTGGTTGGTAAAACAAACTTGAATCCGTCGCACCATAAACATATTGGTCAACGTCAACTGGATTTTTTTTTGCGAGTCATTGACAAATTAATCCCAGAATTTTGTCCGTTACATGAGTTTGGTCCATTACCGCGCATTGGGTGAGTGTATGACATGTTTGGAGAGAGAGAGAGAGAGAGAGAGAGAGAGAGAGAGAGAGAGAGAGAGAGAGAGAGAGAGAGAGAGAGAGAGAGAGAGAGAGAGAGAGAGAGAGAGAGAGAGAGAGAGAGAGAGAGAGAGAGCATGACGTGAAACATTTATTAATTTGAACAGTTTGCATGCATTCACTCAACACGTATAGATTTGTGTATGAAATCGCCGCATATATGTTATCAAGGTTAGGTTAGGCAGCTCCCATCGCCACTCACAGTATTCATGGAAACCGCAGTTGAGAAATTTAGGTCAGGGAGATAACAGATCAACGAAGCGGAATAGTTCAGGAAAACGGAGATAGATAGTAGGGATGTGCGGTATCGTAAAAATACCACATAGCATTGAGTTATCCCCGTGTTATTTCTTCAGTGTAAGAGCCAGAATCTGCATCAAGAGGCATTGTAATAACCTCTATCGTGTTAACATACGATGCATATTAACTACATGGTCATGAATGTTAACCTTACACCGTCACAATAGCCTGGTCCTGTTCCTAGTGTTTCTCATGTATGTGTATAATGGAGTGCATGTATAATTGTGTATAATTGGTCCACTTGTTCCTCCCTGCAGTGAGTGTCATAACTCCAGCGACAGGATCAAGGTGAGAGTATGGGATGAAGACAACGATATCAAGTCCAAACTGAGGCAGAAACTAACCCGCGAGAGTGATGATTTTCTCGGCCAAACCATCATTGAGGTGAGCGATGCATGACTACTATATATTATTTCCTCCCTAATGATGTATGTGAATAGCTAGGTATCAGTGAGCATTGTTAGGTTAGATTATTACTGTGTAGTAATTGTGTGGCTGCGGTTTTAAAGAATATACATTGTTAACAGGGATTAGGGATTTTTTTTTTTTGGTATTAATGTAGCATTCGTCAAGGGTTGTTTTAGATATTAAATGTGAGAGAAACAGTGGCGTAGTAAAGGGGGGGGGCGGTGGGGACGGTCCGCCCCGGGTGACAGTTTGAGGGGGGTGCCATGATACAGGCTCAAGTCTAATGGCTAAATTCAGTGACGTAGCTAAGGGAAGGGGTGTGGGGGTTATATAAGAAGACTTGGATGTAAACAAATAATTAAGGTGTTTTTTTCTCATTTTTTCGTTATTTTTTCCGTTTTTCTTTGTGTTATGGTTTATTTAGGCTTTACTTTCGGTTTCAATAATTTTTTTATATTCTATTCTATGGTTTATATGGGTTTAATTTCATTATTATTACTTTATTCTATATATCGATTTTATAATTGACCTTAGAAATAAACATTTTTCATGAAATAAATACGTATCAAATATAACAAATGATTATGTAGAAAAGAGTTAGGTATGATTGCGGTTTTCAAATGGGTAAAAGGAATTAATAAGGGAAACATTGATCAGGTTTTAGAATTTAGTAGTCATGATAGGACACGTGGAAATGTGTACAAGCTAGAAAAACTTAGATTCAGGAATGACATAGGTAGATATTAGTTCACTAACAGAGTCGTGAATGATTGGAATAGGCTGGGTAGACACGTAGTAAGTGCTGAGTCAATAGATAGCTTTAAAAGACGGTTGGATCAGAGTATGGATAGGGATGACAGGTGGGATGGCTAAATATTGGATTATTACAAGGGTGGGGGACAAGGAGCTGCCTCGTGTAGGTCATTAACTGGCCTCTTGCAGTCTCATCATTTCTTATGTTCTTATTTTTCCTAATGTGAGAGAGAGAGAGAGAGAGAGAGAGAGAGAGAGAGAGAGAGAGAGAGAGAGAGAGAGAGAGAGAGAGAGAGAGAGAGAGAGAGAGTTAAAGAAGATGGAGGAAGATTGGAGTAAATGAGAGAGGAAACAGAAAGGTCAGAGTGGAGGGAGAGACTCTTCTTGAATAATGGAGGGAGAGGGAGGGAGAGGGCAAGAGAGGGTAAGGTGGAGGCAGAAGGGAACAAGAGAAAGAAGTGAAGTGAGAAGTGACATTGCAACGTGAAAAGAGTCTCTTAAAGGATTGACTTGAATGAACGACATTTTCTGATGGGAAATATAGACTCGGAGACTTTCCTTCAGTATTTATTTTTCTACCAAGGAAAGATTCTACATTTTACTTTCATAAATACACTGAATTTCTACTTTTTTTCTATTTTGTGCGACATCGTTTATTTGAGAGATGGTCAGTTGCATATGAAAAAAAATTATAGCGTAAAAATCATTAAAATATAAATTGTGAAAGGGGAGAGAATCGTCATCTTTAAAAAAAAACCTGATAATTATGAAAGCTTTTTAATTAACAAGGTATATGTGGCAACTTTGTGCCCTTAATGAGCTTAATTGGCAGTTCAATAGTATGTATCACCTTTAAATGTGCGTAAACCTAACTAATCTATTCATTACACACTAGAAACATTAACAAAAGTAATTCAGATCACAATATCAATCAGAATCTATTTTGAAGTTATGTTAAATTACCCCAAAGGAAATATAGATGACAGAAAATTAACTCTGAAGGGAGATAGTCAAAGGAAATGGGTCTGGAAGTTGTCTGGTCTCTAATAAAGGTCTTAAAGGAGGGAGAGTTTTGAGCCTTAAGATTGGGTTTGTAGCACTCCCCTACACACCATAGAGAACGGAGATACCCTTAAAAAAAAAAAAATAGTATCTGGTTTTCACTAGCAGTGGACCAACTAGCTATATGAACACCCAAAGCAGCAAGCAATAGGTTCTCCCTTTCAACTGATTGAGTCAAAACCACAAAAGAACATATAAAGTTAGGAAGGAAGTAAAAGTTGTAATGAATAAATAAAGAAGTTGTAAAGGATAAAGAGGAATAATGATGAAAATGTTGAAATTAATAAACAAAATAGTCAGGTTATATAAAAAAGGAAGGAGAGAGAGAAGATAGTGTAGCAAATCAAATTACACTTGTCTTCTGTAGCTGACAGTGTTCTCTTGGGCTAGGGCAAGTTTGTGAGGTCAGTCGTGTGTTTGGGGACAGTTACCAGCGCTGAGTTGCCGTAGGGCCAAGTTTGTCCCCAAGTTTGGTACAAGTTTGCACAAGATACGCCAGTGAGGGACACCACAAGGCAACTCAACTGGCCCAAGGCACTTTTCAGGGCGAGCAGAGTGGACGAGACGGTTTCAAGGACTTTTTTGTCGTTTAGGAAGAAAATTGCAAGATAAATATTCGTTATATAAATTTTCAGTATTCGTTGCTCATCAATGTAATAGATTAACATAATTGCAAGTGTTTCTAATTTGGAAAAAGAGTTATTATTAGTTTTTTGTTTAATTCTCTGAGTGGATGAGTGCAGTAATTAATTTGAAGAGTAGCAAGTTTGGTCATTTACAAATCACTAAAAAAACCCCAGTAATAATTAATAAATATAACAGCGAGAGAGATAACAAGCAGCAATCTATCAGAAGTAGAGCAACAATTATCAGGAAAACTTTATGATATCTGTTGGAGTCGGGATTGGAAACAGGTTGAAGGTGATATCTCTCTCCCTGCCTCCAGTGATCACCTCTCCTGTTTCTTTCCATCATACCATTAGCCAGGGTTTGCAATGGCCCAATACACGGCGAATCTCAAGCATTGTTCTCTCACTCTTACTCTGAAATCAGCCGTCAATCATTTACATTTTCCTCCTGTGTGCCTCATTTCCTTGTGGTGATGTATATTAACAATGGGATAAAATGTGTGTACGTGTGTAATACTTAGCTGGGATTAGATGGAAATTTAGCTGACTACTAATAATGTGTTGCATGTAAGTCTTATTTTGTGTATATTGATGAAGTAAAATATAGGATAATGACGTAGAAATGTATGGAGAAGTTAGACTGTACAAATAACACACACACACACACACACACACACACACACACACACACACACACACACACACACACACACACACACACACAGTGAATTACACACTTTTGCCATCAGGATAGATTAAATTCTTAACGATGGAATTTAATGTAGTAAGTCGTGATGATGGAGTGTAGAATTAATCTCTGAGGTATCATTGAGTGTGGATTAGAGGTGCAGAAATCAGATGAGAGTGGATCGTGGAGGTGATGAAGAGTTATTATAATGAGACAGTGAGGTTATTGATTGCTTTATAAAGATCACTGTATGCTCCATTTAAATACATACCAACGTCATTATGTAAAAGCTTAATCATTCAGGTTGTGAAACTAGCTATTGTTAGAAGGTGTTTTATTGTTTTAAAGGTTTTGACACTCGTGAATATGTAATGTTTGTTATATTATTATAAAATGAATCCTCAAGAGAGAACATTGTACGTATGAGGACAAGGAAAACTTTTAAAAACCTCAAGTACTTTATGACTTTTAGAAATTCGTACACATCTTATTTACATTTTGAATCCTATCTATTCCTTCTTTTACTACATACTTCTACATCTTCTTTATTAATTGATACATCTCTTTCTTTATAGATCACATTGATTGTGATGTGGTGATGTAACCAATTTATTCTCATTATACTTACGTCCCTTGCTCTCTTAGGTACGCACTCTGTCAGGTGAGATGGATGTGTGGTACAACCTCGAGAAGCGGACGGACAAGTCAGCTGTGTCCGGTGCCATCAGACTCCACATCTCAGTTGAAATCAAGGGTGAGGAGAAGGTGGCGCCCTACCATGTCCAGTACACCTGCCTTCACGAGAACCTCTTCCACTACCTCTGTGAGCAGGAAGGAGGGTCGGTGAAGCTACCGCAGGCGAAGGGAGATGACGCGTGGAAAGTTTACTTCGATGACCATGCTCAGGATATTGTAGATGAGTTTGCTATGAGATACGGAATTGAAAGCATCTACCAAGCAATGACGTAAGTGTGTTATTAATCTAAAAGTCATAGTTTGAATAGGTATAATATAATGATTGATTTTTTACGGTATATACTGGTAGTTCTAGTTTCCTATTGCTTTATATGCATTGTTTTTTTCTTATCATTCTTATCTTTGGTGTACCCTAGACACTTCCACTGCCTGTCCACCAAGTACCTGTGTCCTGGGGTGCCTGCTGTCATGTCCACCCTCCTCGCCAACATCAATGCCTTCTACGCACACACCACCGCATCCTCAGCTGTCTCCGCATCAGACAGATTTGCAGCATCCAACTTTGGCGTGAGTGTCAATGGATGATCGTGATTTCTTACTGTGGTCAAAGTTATGTAAACAGAGAAATAGCTTTTTTTTCATTTAGATATATGATTACTTTCTCGTTTTACTAAGAGTACACATTCTCTCTTAGTTGGTATAGTAAATGCAGTAAAATTATTAAGATGACAAGACTTTTTTTTTCTTTTTTATTGCATGATGGGAATTAACGTGTATTTCTTGATCTACAGAAAGAGAAGTTTGTGAAGCTGCTTGACCAGCTGCACAACTCTCTAAGGATAGACCTGTCCATGTACCGCAACAACTTCCCGGCAAGCTCTAACGAGAAGCTGCAAGACCTCAAGTCCACGGTGGACCTCCTCACCTCCATCACCTTCTTCAGGATGAAAGTAAGTCCCATTAGCTAGTTGGGTTAGGTTGGGTGGCTCTGTGGTGCAGTGCTCGACTCGTGACCTAAAGATTGAGAGTTCGATCCTGGGTCACGGATTCCTTCTCCCTTTTAACTCATTGTGTCTATTTCTCAAACATTAGAGAACCACTGTAACTAGTATGGGAAAGATATAGTTACCATTGATGGAATAATAATAGTTTTAGTGAGTTCCGGCACATTTTAAAATCCTACTTACACATTTTGTTGTCTTTGCTCCCACCAGGTGCAGGAGTTGTCCTCTCCACCCCGGGCGAGTGTGGTGGTGAAGGACTGTGCCATCGCTTGCCTTCGATCCACCTACCAGTTCCTCTTTGAAAACTGTTATGAACTTTACAACCGAGAGTTCCAGGTAAGTCACATTTTGGTCTCTGCAGTAAGATAAGAAAGGCATAACAGATTCTATAAGGTTGTGTTTTCTGCTTTATTTGTTAACTTTACACTTGATCATGTAGACAAAGTAATAGGAAATTAATTGAAACTTCCTCATATGATTTTCTCAAAACAAATCAAATGATAAACTCGATCAAATTTTTATGAAGTTCAATTTGTTTCTTGATTCCCTTATATGATATTTGTATTTATCTAATCATTGTGTCATTTTTTTCATTCCCAGGTTGATCCGTCAGAGAAGAAGGAAGGAGGTGAGCAAGGGCCGCGCCTAGAGAGTGTTGACTTCTGGCACAAGCTCATTGCACTCATTGTCTCCGTCATTGATGAAGACAAGAACAGCTACGCTCCCGTCCTCAACCAGTTCCCACAGGAGTTCAACATTGGACAGGTAACACACCGATTATTTACTATTTGTATTATATTTTTAGCATTGATACTTTTCTTTTCATTATATTATTTGGAAATGGTTATGTGGGTTCAATAATAATAATTCTTCTTGTGTATCCTGAAATTGATCGGAAAACTATGTTACCGTATATGAAAATCTTATCATTGACTTTTATTATGAGTTTTGTGAATATTGTGGATTGAATAAGTTAAGAACGGTGGCCTTGACCTTTGAAATTTGCTTATGAAGGCGTAGAGAATATTATCACTTAAAAAATCAAATGCAATATCAGTGTATTGATATAGCATCTGTCCATCCCACCAGCTGTCTGCATCAACAATGTGGAGCATGTTTGCCGTGGATATCAAGTATGCCTTGGAGGAGCATGAGCAGCACCGCCTCTGTAAGAGTAGCGAGTACATGAACCTACACTTCAAGGTAAGCATGAGTGGTCCTTCATTGAGTGGTATAATATTGGCAATAACAGACCTTTTTTCAGACCTCGATTGGGATGAAAGTGCATATTATATAGTGACAAGACCGTAATATTAACATGTAATCCTTCCGTCCTTCAGGTTAAGTGGCTGTACAATAATTACGTAAAGGATGTGCCTCCCTACAAAGACCAAGTGCCTGAATACCCTGCGTAAGTGTACCTCGGCTCCCTTCACTTACTAGCTAAGAATATATTAGGATAGAATAGTCATTTAATTTATCATATACTGTATAGATTTAGTATTTTCTTGTAAGGTATAACTTGGCTCTAAAAGGGAATCGTCTTGTAATTCTATTCTTGTGTTGTTCAGAAACTTACCGAGAAAACCCTTTATATATGAATTTCTTATCTTGAGTAGAGTAGTTACTAAGATGTGTTCGTACCTTCTTCTGCCAGGTGGTTTGAGCCGTTTGTGATGCAGTGGCTGAACGAGAACGATGATGTATCACTCGAGTACCTCAATGGTGCCTTCCAGAGAGATAAAAAGGATGAGGTAATAATTATTTTACTTACATCCATACATCACCTTGAATTCTGTTGCATTGTGTTGATTGACAAATAATATTAATACTTTTCATTATTGTATCGTAACATTTATTCTTTCTCTTCCACACAGTTCCCACCAAGTTCAGAAAATTCGCTGTTCTCCAATTCAGTGGTGGACGTGTTTACTCAGCTGACGCAGTGCTTCGGTGTGGTGTCCAAATTAGAGTGTCCAGACCCGGAGATATGGAAGAGGTTTATGAAGAGGTTTGCCAAGACAATAGTTAAGGTTCTCTTGGCTTACGCTGACATCTGCAAAAAAGAGTTCCCTAATTATGTAGATGATGAGAAGAAGGTGAGTGTGATTTGTAGTTTTTTTTTTTGAGATATCCGGTACTGGCTATCTACTTCCCTGAGATTAGATGCTTAGAAAGAAAATGTTATTCGTTCTTTAAAAACTATTTGTGTGTTCCTTCCTTCCAGGCATGTATCTTAATGAACAACATCCAGCAACTTCGTGTGCAGCTGGAGAAGATGTATGAGAAGATGGGTGGAGAGAAATTAGAGGAGGATGTTGCCACTATACTGAATGAGCTGCAAGGATCCCTCAACCTTGTACTAGATGAGCTGGCCCACAAGTTTGCTAAGAGGTAAGTGCATGATGGTGTTTTAATTAAGTGAATATTTACACTTTTGAGTTGAATTTATTAATATACAAACATAAAATCCATATCAACCCTTGAATAAATGGTAGTTTTGATGTATATAGATATTGACTGATGGTGTTGTTCTTGCAGTTTGGAGGATCGCATTGCAGTCAAGGTCAAAGAGATGGGAGACAAGTTGGCAGCAGTCAAATCAACGGGTCAGGTGGCACAGCGGAACAACATATCCAACGAAGCGGATGAAGTGTTAGCGCCTCTGATGGATCTATTAGAAGATTCACTCTCCCTCTACGCGCACTCCTGTGAGAAGACTGTACTGAAACGTCTCCTCAAGGAACTGTGGAAGATAGTTATGACCACCATGGAGAAGACTGTTGTCCTGCCACCCATGACGGACAAAGCTGTAAGTTCCTCGTGTCATTCTGTCCTCATGGGAATAAACTATTTAATTTTTCATGTTTTTATGTCTTGCAGTTATTGTTCCAGAGCAATTTGGGAGATATTTTTCATCTCTATTACCTCCCATTGTCTCCCCAACACACTGCCTCACCCTAGATGATGCTCAAGAATCTGACGGACAATGCCAAGAATCTTGCCGCCAATGCCAAGATAGAGGACATGTCTCGCCTCATCAAGAGTCAGCTGGCGGGTGGCAAGGACGTCAAGAATGCTGTGTCCAATATCATGGTCAGAAGCTTTTATTGCAGGATATCTTGTAGCTTGTTACTGCAACCCTTCACTTAGATGCATTCCTTTGAACATCATTACATGCCTTGGCTTGTTATGTTAAGGTTCTTTACAAACTAACAATAAGCTTGACTTTTGAGAAACATGATGTAGAATTATTCTTTCATTAAGACGTAAGGTTCAAGCAGGAACTAGATGATTTACAAAGTTTTGAATTCTATATAATGATCAATTGTATTATATGAAGTTTGTTTAAATTCAAAATAGAAATAAGAATTCTCATGGCTATGAATTGAGAAGATATTAATGATGCAGAACTGGAATGCAAATGAGGGACTTGCAGTGTACTATTGTAATGTAGATTTAACTGTCATGTATTAGATGTAGTAGTTATTATTTACCTCCTCTGTTGTGACTGTAGTTTATATACACTGTAGTATGTAGATCCTTGTAACACTTATTTATTTCATGTACGTAATGCTTTATTCAAAATTATCTCTCACTCATGCACTCACTTTGTACTCGGCTTTTCATACGTGAACCAATTTCTTCGTCTTCTAGTTAATCTATGTGTTTGATTTTTGTTCTTTTTCAGTTGTATATAAAAATGCTTTTCACGTATGGTAAACGAAAGCATCAATCACAGCTGCCGCCAGTATGTGTGTTTCTTTACTCAGTGCCATTGTGTTACTGACTTAGAAGTGTTTTATTTTTACTACTATTCAAATGTTGTGGTTAATGCAAGTGCTTCTAACTCTTCCTTGTGTTAATATTGTTTATAAGTTTGGTCAGTTATTATATTATGGTTTTATTTATTTGTTTTTTGCTCGGCTAATGCTACTAATGCTACAGGTAACATAACTTTACAGCTTTTTTCAGCCACGTTGAAACAATCTCATATAGTATTTATATTTTCTTTGTATTGCATGTAACTTTTTCCTGTTCCTTTATTATGGTTTTGTATTGAGGTAAGGTTACATTTCCTTCTTCCTTTGCTGATCTTATAACTTGCCGCACACTTAACTCTGTGACGAGTATTCTTGAAGTATATTTTTGCATGGAATAATTATGATGAAACGTGTTAATAGTTATTTATGATACAAATAAGTAAGCCATTTTTTTTTTACGGTTATCAGTCCTGGAAAAATAATAGTGAAATTATATCTATTTATACTTTCCTAGGTTCAGAAAAGTATATTAGGTGTAGTAAAGTGGATTTTGAAACTTGGTACTGATTATACATGTCTTAATAGGATATCTCGAAGGACTTTGAGAGGAACTTGAGCCCCAAGCAATGTGCAGTGCTGGAGGCTGCCCTCGACACCATCAAACAGTACTTCCACGCCAATGGTAGCGGACTTAAGAAGAACTTCCTCGATAAGTCTCCTGAGCTCAAGTCCCTCAACTATGCCCTGTCCCTGTACACCCAGACCACTGACACCCTCATCAAGACCTTCGTGTCCACCCAGACCGGACAAGGTGAGGTTTTACTCGTCAATTCACACCCTGATGAGATTAAGGACATGTTTATATGTTCATGTTTCTCCTTATTTCTGACAGACTTAAAATATATATGTACCTATGTGTATCTCTCTCTCTCTTTCTCTCTTTTTTTATTCTTTTTCTATCTCTGTCTTATACTGTATCTGTTCTCTCCTCTTTCTCTTCTTCTCTCTGTGTGTTTGTCTTTGTCTGTCCCTTCTTTCCCTCTTTCACAATAAAATGTTAGTGTTTCAGTGTGCATGGATGGACTTGGTAATATGTTAATTAAAAAGATAATGACACTGGTATCCTCTCAATGTGATCAGTTTTATATATTACATGTGTGTGTGTGTGTGCGTGCCACTTTTTCACCTCCTTCCAGGCTGCTAACAACAATATATATGCCAGTCTATGTAACCCTTCAAGTGCATTTCATTCCCAAGGCGACAAAACGGTGACCCCAGTATCAACGGTTGAGTGTTCTTCTCCCCTTCCTCCCCTCCCCCCCCCTTTAACCCCCCCTACTCTACCCACCCCATCACAAGTGCAGCAGAACAGAAATACCTGACCACTTTATATATATATGATACTACCTCCCCTTTTTTTTTGTTTATTTCTTCCGCATCTGACAATCGATATGAAACAAGAGCATGTCTCATTCTCTCTGATACTTAAGCACCTTATTGCTTTCCACCACTGCTGTGTTTCTTCCTGGCTTAATGGCTCCCAGCTTGATGCGCAACATGCTAGGATTCACACATTTCAAAGGCTCCTCCAGTCCTTATCCTGACCCCAGTAACTTCACACAAAATAGCTGTATTCTTTTTCCCCGTTGAGGATGAAGGGAAGAATGCCTTGGCTATGTTTGTGAAGGTGTTTGTTGTGCCTCACACTTGATGCAAAGCTATGGTGAGGTGTGAAGGGTGCTGGTGTTAGGGTCGGGTGTTGGGGGACCAAAGACTGACTGTGTGAGCTGGAGGTATTTTGCTGCTGATCCCATTGTTAGTTGCAGTCTAATATTGCACAAGAAATGGGTTGTTTATTGTCAAATGGAAGATAGTTTGATGGCCTTTGAAATATGCAATAATGTTGAGTACGTCTATCCATGCAATTACGGTTTTATTCAATATTCTTGACAGTGTTGATCAAATTCAGTTTTTATATTCAAAATACTGTTGTTTTATGTGTTGAATACCTTATCACCTCCCTCCTATATATGTGCATTCATAATTCCTAATGCTGATATACAATATGTTTTGAAATAAATTTTTTGAGTGTGCAAATATAAATAAGGCCCACCTGCTTTTTTGAGTTAAATGTTTAATCATTGCACATATATCAGTAGTGGTAGATTGCCATGGGAGTGTAATTGACACAGCATATCAATAGATCATTGTTAACAACACCTTACACACCATTAATACAGTCCAATAGAACACATCCATTGACACTGAAACACTAACATGCACTCCATATATATTACAAAATACTCACATTAATGCAAACATTTTAATATCTAACAAACTGGAACAAAGAGGAAAATATGAACTTATAATAAATGTTAACACCATAAAAGAATACAAAGCATGTAGAGGAATATCTTGGTAGTATTGATATAGAAAAAATTATGCTTATTACATACATTCAATCAGACTCAAAAATTTCATGAAAATTAATTTGGTTTCTTCTTTTTGGTTTTAAGTCTATGGTATTTTAATATGAGTAGTTATTGAATTTTTAAATGACTAGTATTAGTATCTTAATTTTATAAATATATCCAACTCATTATAATTATGTATAGATGTACTTGACTTCAATGCAACAATGGTGGTTACACATACAGTATATACACAAACACATGTGTATGCAGAGTGTGTGTGTTGTGTTGGCATCACTGTCAGCCTAGTGAGTGGGTCAGTGGCAGATTACCTTCTCTTATATATATAGAGTTTAATGTTTGATCATATCTGTTGTGAAATGTATCTTAATTTAGGAAAGGCTGAAGTCCGCTTAATGCTGTAACGTCAAGAAGATGGTGGCTTTGTTTTCAGCTTTCCAACCTTCCATCAGCAGTCTGGTTAGGTTCTAGCAAAGTTATGCTTAGATTATATCACCATTTCAGTTGTGGTAGGTAACGTTAATTCAAATTGCTGCTCTTTTATTAATCACTAGTTTTATCTTTTAAATTAGTAAGTGCTTTTCATATTCAAGTAGTGGTGGTTTCTCTTATTTCTTAAGGAAACATTAAAACCATTGGAATTTTGTATGGATAAGAAGTAAAATTTCATCATAAAAAGCTTAACTTAATTGCTGTAAGAATTGGTTTAGTATTCCAAAAAATAACTTGAACGTAAGTTAATTGTCCTAAAAAATAAGAGAGTTCACTGTTGCTGAACTGCCGCCCCTGAGAGCCTGTCAGGTCAGGTCAGGTCAGGCCACTCTGCAGCCAGACTAATACTCCCAACCCTTGATCTGGCTACACTACATCACTCCTCCCTTCTTCCTCTAAGTTCCTGCAAACGACAGTAAGTTTCCTGGTAAGGCCAAGAAAAAGAGAAGGGAACATGTGTCAACAGAGGAGGAGGAGGGAGACGAGGAGCCGGAAGCCGAGGACGATACTGATGACCCAGTTAAGGCTAAGAAAATCCGAAAGAAACTGAGTATGAGTGATAAGCGAGGTAAATGAAGGGTCGGCAGTGTGCACAGCCAAGCCTCGTCTTCTAGCGAGTAGCGTCTCCTTAGCAAAATCGAAATTTACTAATATTTTAGTTACCATGAGTTCGTAAAATTGTCAAGAATAGAAATCCATGACCTCCTCTTGGATTTCTGTTTCATTTGGATGTTATATTTATGAGCCACTTTTGGTGTTATGTACAACAAGTTTGAAGCAAAATAAGTTGACTTTTTCCCCAAGGCAACTATGCTTGCCACTGGGGCTGTCTGTGCCTTGAGTGAAACTTTAAATAAATAATAGGAGAGTCCTATGTTGGGGTATTACTTTGTGCTTATTCTTGGGCTCCTCATCACAGCCTTGGTAGGACCCTGGAGTAAGGATAAGCAGTGTCCCAACACAGGAAGTTTGATCAGAGTTTACGAACTCAGTTTAGCGAGAATGGCATCATATCCACTTAGCGCCGTTGGTAGAATTCAACATGACATGATCCATAGAGCATCTTGTTATTGAGCAAGTCTTAATTCCTAGCTTCATACTACTTCTTTATATTCTTCATTTACAGTCAGAAATGCAAGAAGTCAATAAAGAGCAATATATAGATTTTTAAAGTAGAAAACCATGAGTGAGTTTGTTGAGTGGATGTCAGTGCTAACTATTGGCTTCCCCTCAACTCATAGACTTTTTGTATTTAGCATCAAAGTCATACAAGCATTTCTAGTTGTCCTTTGGTCTGCCTGGTCACCTGGGTCTCAGTACAGCCCTAATGTGTGCCCAGGGGAGACCGTTACTATGTCATGTGTTTGTTCTTGTTTTGATGTGTGTTTCCAATCCCTTCTCCCAACCCAACCCTAGTGTAGAGGATGTCAGTCCTCCCAAAGTGTTCTGGCATGGTGGTGCATGGTATCATTCCTGAGGTGGTTGTACTGGAATGGTCTGGTCTTGGTCTAGTGTGATTGGTAGTGTGTGTTATGGTGTGGTACATTTAATACCTCCTCTTCCTCCTCAGCATGCTCTATTTTTGGTAGTTTTAATAGAAGGTTGTTATACCAATATTTTACATAAGGACTTGAACATTATTATCTTTGCCTGAGGTTATAAGGATATTATATTCTTTGCATACTGACTGTGACATAACCCCACATATCCAATGTGATTAGCACAAAAACACTGCAACATATCATATTTTGCACTGATATATTCACATTTTGTTATTACCTTCTTGTATATATAAGACATAGTAAGATTATTATAACATTTATGATTACCTTTTTAAACACTGAGTTATACTTTCACATCTAACCTTCCAAAGAAAAATAGTCATGCAAAGAACAGACAAAAGTTCCACCCATTAGACCAGTCAACATATTGTACTGTGCTGCTGATGTTCCCTTTCCTTCACCTGCTCCTGCTCCTCCACTCCACTCCCCTCACACACCTCTCATCCCCAGGCTCCACGGAAGAAGGCACTGTGGGAGAGATCAGCATCCAAGTGGACCTCTACACCCACCCAGGCACGGGAGAACAGCGCATCAACGTCAAAGGTTCGTCACATTGTAATCTTCACACAGCCTCGTCTAGCCTGTGTATTATTGATGGAAAGTACAGATAGGTTAGAAATGTTGCCCGTAAAACCAAGGTAGATTTAGTTGAGAAGAGATTTAAGTATATGTATTGTACTCTTATGTTACAGTTCGTTCACTTCTGTTTTGAATTATGAAAGATATCAAAGCATTACATTTTAGATTTCCATGTTCTATCATCATATTACTTAACGAGAAAAGGATTAATCGAGGTATAGCGTGAAGTACTAATTATTTTTCTTTTTTCCGTTAGTTGTGGCCGCTAATGATCTTCGGTGGCCGACCACAGCTGGCGGCATGTTCAGACCCTTCGTGGAGGTCAACCTTATTGGTCCTCACTTGGCGGACAAGAAGAGAAAGTTTGCCACCAAGTCCAAATCCAACAGTTGGTCACCTAAATATAACGAAAGTGTTCAGTTGTGAGTACAGGAATGTGTTGAATTGAGTGAACTTTTTAATGGAATAGGAAAGCAGAGTAAGGAGGATGAACAGATGCATGAATTCTTTATAAATAAAAGTTAATATTAATAACTCAAAAAGATTTTTAGAATAGGAAATCAGATATCAGATATGTATGTAATAATTCCAACTGAACTGCTTGATAAACACATTAATAGATTAAGAACTTTTACCTTAAGACATGTATATGCAAAGAGGAAAAACAACTGGACTACATTTATAATATATCTTTATCGCCAACTTTTTCCAGCCTCATTGGGAGTGAGGAAGGTCCGGAGAGCTTTGAGCTGCACGTCTGCGTCAAGGATTACTGCTTCGCCCGGGATGACCGGCTGGTGGGCGTGGCAGTGCTTCAGCTCAGGGATATTGTGGACCAGGTGACTCTTGACCTAATTGTATATATTATTGGACTGAATTTTATACAGTTTGGGATAGGAAGATACTATATAACTTATACTTTTGTTCTTGTTTCAGTTATTTTATTTATTATTATGCTCCTTTACCTTGAAAATACTATGCTAAGGTTGGTAATGCTATAGGTATTCTTAACGACTCCTTTCTAAACACACAATAGTTGCGTTTGTCTTCATTCATATTTGCATTAAGGACATTGTTTCCATTTTCCATTTAAATCAATTACATCGTGTCAGCGTAATTTATTTCTTTTCCATTAATATTTGTGTCGTTCTCTAGGGATCTTGTGCGACATGGTTGTTCTTGGGTAAACGGTGTCACATGGATGAGACTGGCTGGACGGTGTTGAGAATCTTGAGTCAACGCACCAACGATGAAGTGTCTAAAGAGTTCGTCAAGCTCAAGTCAGAAGTGCGAGGCGAACCACCCATTACACAGTAGAACCAGGGCTAAACACACTCTGATAAGGGTGTGAGAACCATTCATCTGCCACCCAGTGAAGGCAGAAAAATCACATGGGAAAGAGATCTGCTGCTATGAGTGTATTCTCAACAAGATGGTGAACTCACTACCCACAGACATGTTGGAGGAACCATCTTTTCCAGTGACCACCCGAGAGAGATCACAAACGTCCATAGAAACCAGACCAGTGTGAGGCCGTGCAGGGTGCAGGGTGCAGGGTGCAGGGTGCAGGGTTGACAATGAACTGGAGCAATGTAAGCACAAATATTTGGGTTTATGGGAACACTAATACTAACTAATACTAACTAAATTTGGGGGTTTGTAGTTTGATGTATTTTGTAGTGAATTTGACTTACTAACAACCAAAGATGTAGAGTAGAGGGTTACTGAGGCTCGGGAAAGGCCTAGTTGTGCAGAGGTTGCTAAGAAATATTCCAAAAAAGAAGTTATCAGCATTGAAATTGATCTATAGCGGCCATGCAAGACTTGGAAAGGGAATGTCTGTGATACAGTATCGTGCATGATGCCCTGGACCTCACGTGTGGACCGCCATGAAGGTCAGAGTCAATAAGTGCAGAGCTACAAAATATTAATCCATACTGTGTGTTCTCATTTCAATGGAATACAAGTCCTCTGCTCTTCCAGAAACCTTGTTTTTAAAGTTTGTATAATAGTATTTTGACTTATTTCAAGATGGTGGTGTTCATTGTGTATGATAGAGTACTGGTGAGATGTACAACACACACGCCAGTACCGGTAACACTGTTGTACTGGAGGGAGGAGGAGGAGAAGGAGAAGAGGCCCGGTAGGTTGTGGTTTGAACTTGGCGCGTGTCGTGTCAGTGTCCCATTGTATGTGGTGGTGTGAAAGGAAGTGATTCAACCTCAAGATCAGTTCCCATTTGCTGTTAAGTGGTCCTAGAGTAAGCCTGCTGTTATGTGCTGCATTACTCCTTACTTCTCTCCGAGTGAGAAAATAATGGACATTTGAATTCATCATGTGGTTTTAAGTTGTGAGCACAAACTATTATTTTTCTATGTGATTTTGGCACATATTACCAAAAGGTGCACATTCATATTTCGCCTTGACCTCAGATTCAGATTCAACAAGCGTTCCATTGTACATATCATTTTACCATTAGGTTAGTCCTTGTCTGTAATTATGGACAATTGGGTGATTGTTACGCATTTTCGTAACTTTGATTCTAGCCAGCTGCATCGGACTTGTATTGGGAGAGTTAGTTGCTATGATTTGTGACGTTGATTGTTCCATTAGTCCGTTAGTGGTGCATTTATTTGTCCTTAGGGTGGTCAGGGAGAGGCAGGATGTGGGGGTGACTTGACCTGACCTGCCCCAGATAAGGTCAAGGGAACACCTGGCCACTCACCTCACCCTCCCTGGCATTTGTTTGTTGCTAGTTGGTGTCCTAACCAATGTGTGAATTTGTACCGCGTGTGCGTGTGTGCGTGTGTTGTTTCACCTGGACTATCATCAGCATGTTCTCCTAGCCAACAGGCACATATTGTACCTGTTAATATGTACACTAAGTCATTGGCATGATCACGCCTCTAGAGTGGGGCGGGTAAGAGGGGACCACAGGCGGCTTACTCAGTGGCGGCGCGTCCCAACCCAGCGTAGTGACCACAGAGTTGGATTATTTAGTTGAGTGAAAGTACAGAAAGGAAATAATAAACAGGAATTCCAGTATGCAAGAAGCCATTGGAAGTGGGAGGAAAAAAAAAATAAGTGTCAGACATATCTCGCTTTTTGTTGGGCATTCAGTGTTGATATTATGTACTAATTGTTTTGTGTGTGTGTAAGGGGGTTGGGTAGAGTAATTTTCTATCACACAGTTGTTATCTATGATTAATAAGGGTTACCTAGTGGGATTAATCACCAGCGGCTCATATCCTTAGTTTATAGGAATCTGATTAACATAGTGCAAAGTTGTGGGTTTACGAATTGACTCAACTACTTTTTGGAAGACAATAGAAATTATAGATATATTTTAAAGGTAGTGAAAAATGAAAAAGGTTTGGGGGGGAGGGTAGAAATTAATTCAAACAGGAGAGAAAAATTAATATCACTAGAAGAAGAAAAAAAAATTGGGTTATTGTATATTTCACAGTATTCCTCAGTTTGATGATGGGTCGCCTTGTAATGTGACCTTGGCCTTGAAGTATGACCTCGTGTGACCTCGGCCTTGAAGTGTGACCTCGTTCCTCAACACATCTAATCTCACACAGCTCGACCTCTTTGCAATTAACTTTTCTCTCAGTAGTTACCAAAATTGAGGCATAAATAAAAAACATCAACAAAATATAAAGTATAATCGAAGAATATATAAATGACATATGAATATTTAGAGTCTGTAAAATGTTAATTCACTTTAATATGGATTAGATTGCCTCTTAACTTCACTTTAAATACAAGAGGAAACTGTGTGGTTTGTTTATGATGTGGAAAGAAACGACTCATGACAATTAGAAGGGAGGAAAGGCGAGAGAATGTGAAAGAAGATGTTTGTAGAAATTCTTGTTCGGAATAAGTAGAAAGAAGTCAACAAAATAATATATAGAAATTTTTCAAGAATCACATCAAAAGGGGAAAAATAAACATGAATGGGTGTAATGTAATATAATAAAAATCAACGTTTCATTTCTTAGTAATATAAAAAAAGAGGAATACAAATAATTTGAGAGGAATTGTTACAAAGTACATAATGTTTATTTGGTATATATAGACTAATGACTTCTGTTGAGGCGATGTTGATGATGAAGATTAATGGGAAATGAGAGAAAGTAAAGAGAAGGTGAAAGATGGAAGACACAAGGGGATAGTGATCACACGGAATCAGAAAACAAAGATAATAGTTGTCACGTCACGAGGGAAGAAAAGAAGCGCGACAACTAATGAACCAAAATATAAACAGGAAACAATAATTATATAAAAAAAAATACATATATATAAAAGGGATCAAGGATGTTATATATAGTTCCATTTGTGTGTACATACATAGTTGTCTCATTTCCCACTGAGGGGAGAAGAACGGAAACATTCAAACGACTACGACTTCTTCAACTACAACTGTGACAATACTACTACTACTACTACTACTACTACTACTACTACTACTACTGCTACTACTGCTACTACTACTACTACTACTGTTACTGCTACTTCTACTATAACGACAATTCTACTGCTTCTGATAAATACCTCAGCTTATAATAATATCACCATTATGACTATGACTACTACACAACTAAACTAAGGCTTATATTTCTTTTTCTACTACTACTCTTACTACTACTACTACTACTACTACTACTACTACTACTACTTGACTACTACACAACTAAACTAAGGCTTATATTTCTTTTTCTACTACTACTCTTACTACTACTACTACTACTACTACTACTACTACTACTACTACTACTACTACTACTACTACTACTACTACTACTACTACTACTACTACTACTACTACTACTACTACTACTACTACTATTACTGCTACTACTACTACTACTACTGTTGCTTCAGTCCATCGTTGAGAGGCGTCTCCTAAGTCTTCTCCTCACCGCGGGAACACGCTTGGGATGTCAACCGTGTCTCAGTTTTGCTACTCCGGTCTTGTGCCACAGTGCCACAGTGCCACCTTCACCCTTGAATTAATTGAGTTTTGTAATTGTCTCCCACACCGCTCCTCCTTCCTACTGTCGAAGAAAATGTGCAAGTGACTGTGCCTCAGCCCGACCGCTTCAAAGACTGTCCCACACTCGTCTCCCTCCCTCCCCCCACACTCTTGATTAACGTACTAAAGACCTTGTTTCGTGTTGACATGCTGTTTCCAACTCTAAAAATGCCGCGTCGAGAGCTGGATTCGCTCCCTCGTGGAGTTGAATTCTCTTTCCACGTGGCTGGTAATAATCTCTAGACTCTTCATCATAACACCTATCTAAGCTATACCTACTATACTGCAGCGTACGTGGTGTGTTGGTCACTAGAGATGTGTGTGTAAAGTATAAACCAAAAAAAAAATTATATACATATATCACGAGACACTCTTATCAGGAAGTTTTTTGTGACGTCTCAGTTCAAAGTTTCTTGGGTCATTCCACTCATCTTGCTGTACATATGTCATTGATCATCGTGAGTGCGTTATAACATAGACCATTACTTGTTTAATCTGCCTTCCCAGCACCTCTCGGCTTTACTCCTCTGCCTCTCGCTCCGTATGAATAGTATATAATCCGTCTGTATCAGATTTTTTATTTTTATTTCCACACTGTCTTTGCTTGTCTACGTAACCAAGTCGCTCACCTCACCAACCGCTCTGTCTCTTTCCCTGGCAAGCTGTAGTAGCACCTCTCGACCCGCTATCTGGAGTCTCACCCCGCTCTGTCCTCGCCTTGCCTTAACCCTGTCCTGGCTAGTCGGTGGGTAACGTCTTGAGTTGAGGAGGACGGCGGTCTTGTCCCAAACCTCCGCCTTCCACACACACACACACACACACACACACACACACACACACACACACACACACACACACACACACACACACACACACACACACATACACATACATAGACACACATACAGCACACACACATCCTACACTAACCATACACACACACACCACCTCACCACACACACTCATATTTTTGACAACTTGTGTGCCTTTCAGTACCATACTAGACCCTCAGCGTCGGGTCTCCACCTCTTTAGTTGAATCACTGCAGATACAATTCATGGCCAAGGCGAAGGGGAGTGTGGGAGGGAGTGGCCACTACATAAGGCTGGCTCAAAGGGCTCTGGTCAGACCAATAAAGTAAGCCACACCCGGACCAGACGCAGCCCGAGTCCCGTTTTCTTTGGTTTCGTTTTTTACGTACGTGTGGCAGAAGTGTAAGGGTAAACAATTATATTTTTCTCCCGTGTGTTCTCAAAGGTGGAATATGGAAGTGGTTAGGAGGGCATGTGTGCGTGCGCGTGAGATATCGCTGGTAACTTTATTATCTCTCTCTCTCTCTCTCTCTCTCTCTCTCTCTCTCTCTCTCTCTCTCTCTCTCTCTCTCTCTCTCTCTGTCTCTCTCTCTCTTCTCTCTTCTCTCTTCTCTCTCCTCTCTCTCACTCCGCTGCGTCTGTTGGTTCAATATACAAAGGGAGTATCATACTTGCATGTTCAGAATATTCAAGCCAAAACAACAATAACAACTACTATTCATAATCTTAATAAGCCTTGAGTGTAAGTATAATCCCGCTTCCTCTTCGTCTTATCTGCTCGTGGGTTCTCTGCTGCACTCGCTCGCCAGGTGTCCGTCCCCTGTCGGCGCCTCGGTAATTAAGAAGTAACTCAAAATAACCAGACACCGTTTTTCTGTTTGACTACTCTCTCGTAACACAACGTAGAATGCTAACCTCTCAAGATTCTCGTCAGATTTTTCTTGTTAATGTGTGTGTGGGACTGAAGGCGATAAAAAAAAAAAAAATAATAATGGGTTAATGAGTTTTTAAGTGTTTTTGATGCGTGATTTGGCTGCCCGCCGCGCTGTGTTTTTCATTTGACAAACGTGTGCATCGGCTACTCGCCCTCTCGTCTTCACAGCCCGTGGTGAATGGTTACTGGCGTTTATATTATTATATCATATTAATTCCCAAAGTGACTCGTAGTGATGTAGTGGGTTTTGTTAATATTATTCCTCTCTGAAAATAAAGACCCTTTGAATATAACTTTGTAGCTTGTTTAACCTCTACTAACTAACACTTTCTGGTTGTTTTGTAATGATTGATACCAACTAACATTGTCTCCAGTACTTCCACTAACCACTACTAACGGTAAGATGACTTGCATGTACAGTAAGTAAGTAAGGAAGGTAAAGTATTGTTCTGGTAGTATGTAGTGTAGTGTGTAACAGTATTTACTAACATTATCATCATCACCATCATCACAGCAGTAGTTACATATAAAGAGAGAGAGAGAGAGAGAGAGAGAGAGAGAGAGAGAGAGAGAGAGAGAGAGAGAGAGAGAGAGAGAGAGAGAGAGAGAGAGAGAGAGAGAGAAAGCGAGCAGGTAATGAAGCCGATCAAGTTTTGGATGTGATTGAGAGCAGGCTTTGATGTGAGAGAGAATTATTAGCCCGGAAGAGAGAGTTCATTACCACAGACTGGAATCCTATCAGCCATCTGAGTCCTGATTGGTGACTCATGTGATGTATTTACCTGCTAACCCTGCAATGGTGACTGCAGAGACATTTCAGTACTTGTAGGAAACGCTAAGGATGAGATACATGTAAAAAAAAATCTAAAAAAAACCTATGACAAATAACGGGCAAGAGACAAGTCCATCTTAGCCTCCATAAAGCCTATTGGTGCCAACGGTTTGTGATGTAGAAAAAAGAAGAAAAAAAAAGCTCGCCTCTTGTCCGAGTCTTGTATTTGAAAGTTGGATGATAAACCCTTAGACTTTATTTGCTTCACTCAATCTGCTTCCTCTCTCACCTGCCTCAATGTTATCTGTACCACGTTTTGTTTCACTATGTAATGCTCCACTGGGTTTATGGTACCGTTAGGAATTATTTTGTTACTTTATATACAGTACCTTAGCGCGAATTGCTGTCTCTGTCACATTCTTATATCCGGTCATTGTTGTTATTTCCGTCATTAGGTAGAGATCCTCCGTCAGACAGTTCTTCAAAGTACAAATCAGGTTTTTTATCCATTTAATACCCTTGTCCTTACCTACCTTATTCTCTTTCACTCCAGTATTACGTATAAATAACTTGACTCACTCTGTTGATTTCGCTCAGTAAGCAAAGCACAGCATGAGGTTGTGAGGGAAATATTTACTCGCTACGCACCATCATTACCTCTAGCTAACCACGACTCACTATTTATGGAGGTAAAATGATTTGCTTTGTGTTTATAGATGTGGCCGTGTTTGGTAATGAATTTTATATCAGTTGAAATGATAGACAGATAAAGTTTCAGTCAATTACCGCCGGTGTCACGTGCACTCGTCCCTACTCCTCTTTTTTTTTTTTATCTCTCTCTCTCTCTCAAATCAAATCACAGGTACAGTTTGCAGTTGAAGTTTAATCGTCCAGTTGCATTCATCGTTTTATTTGTTCGTTTGCAGTGCTTGATAACGTTTGTTGTTCATGATTCGTATTATTATTGTTTGAAACGATATATATATATATATATATATATATATATATATATATATATATATATATATATATATATATATATATATATATATATATATATACTTTTTTAACTAGCTTGTTTGTGTTGTATTTATTTTATTGATCTACTTATTTAGTTTGATTTAATTTTTTTGATAGGAGTATTACATTAAGGTAATTTGAGTTGTCAGTGTGTGTGTGTTTGAATAGATGAACTACAGTGTTGTATTGTGTTTATAAAAGATGATACACAGCTTTAGAAGATAAATCACCATAACCACCACCACCACCACCATCATCACCACTTCCACCACCACCACCACCACCATCATCATCACTACCACCATCACCATCACCACCATCCACTCATACTTTAAATTAAACGGTGTATGAATCAACTTTAATTTCATCCCCTCATCTAACAAATTATTTAGATGGCTATAATTTGTGTATCATATTAGATCCATTTAAAATAGACACTTGTAATTAATTATTCTTTTACCTACATGGTCTGAATATTAAATATTTTGTGAAGAAAACCTCTAATGAAATGTTGACTCTATTAATTTTTTTTTGTTTTTTTATATACAGGGGGACAACTGACCACTATTTCCGTCCTTCCTGTTTTCGTGGCTCCAGGCTTTTCGGAGGCCTCGCTCCAGATAAGTTTAATGATGTTCTGTTATTTTATGGCGTAGTTACCCGAGGCAATGAGAAAATAAGTGAAGAAAAATACGTGGAAAATACTTTAGCCAAACGAAATGGTGGTCACATAAAATGGCGTTATTATTTCACAAAACATTCCAATTTGACGTCATTTTATAATACCAGAGTTTCATTTTTATTTGGATATTGATATTTTCCACGCATGTAAAAATTAATATATGTATGAATTCTAACTTAAGTATCCATTATTTATTTTTACGGAGCCATTTTGCCTGGAGTATGTATAATTTCCGAAGGTAGTTTAGGGCATAAACGAGGTAAGGAACCATAAATGAAATGTCCACAGAGGGATATGAGGGATAAGGTTTTTAAAGGTGCACTACCCCAACGATGCGGTCTTGGGGAAGGTACACTACAGAGAATGTTTTGTGTGATCCGATTAAGACTCAATTAATTAGTCAACTCCTCGTTCACCTTTATGTTGGTTTTGTTGTGTTGACTTAGCGTGAAGTGTTGGTAGTGTTGCGCCTGTGTGGTTAGTGTTGCCTCTCGTTGTGGAGTAATACAATATCGTGGACTGGTAGTTTTATTTAGAAATTAGGTAACATTTTTATATTATTGTGCCGAAGTGCAGCTTACACACACACACACACACACACACACACACACACACACACACATACACACACACACACACACACACACACACACACACACACACACACACACACACACACACACACACACACACACACACACACATACACATACATACATACATGGAGACACTATGATTGTACGTATATATATTTATTAACCGTGTACACCTGTGACGCAGGTAACTAATGACACAACACAGCCTGGAACAATAATATTTACACAAACAAATACACACAAAAGGGTTAGACGAAACATTTAGTAAGAATAGTTGATGTATAGTTGATAATTACCTTGTCACTTCTATTACCTTGGGTCGAACATCACTTTCCTGCCTCTACTACTTTCATCACCAGCCTCTCCCTCTCTCTCTCTCCCCTCTCACTCTCTCCCCTCTCTCCCTCTCCCACCACTACCTACACGAGGGAGTTAGTAAGTTATTGCCTCACCCAACTATATGTTATTTATAAAATCGTTTTGTTTTCTTTGGTATCAATTTATGTTATTGCTTTTTTCCGTTCCTCTTTCCCGGTTGTCCTTGTTAGTGAGTCATACAGGTTGTCCCTGACCTTCCACACCAGGTGACATTGGTATTTTTTTAAGGTTTTTCCAGTTTGTTTTTTCCAGACCTAACGTGTCCCCAGTTGTGTTGAAAAAATGAATGAATGAACAAACAGGTGAGGGAAGCGAGAGTCGACAGGTGTTGCGGAGTTGTAGATGCGGACTGAAGTATCGACCTGCGTGTGTGTGTGTGTGTGTGTGTGTGTGTGTCTGTGTGTCTGTGTCTTGATGGTGTTAGGGAAGGTGCAGAAAAACTTTAGTAAACAAAATTAAAGAAATGGAACTACCCATTAGTATATTATATATATATATATATATATATATATATATATATATATATATATATATATATATATATATATATATATATATATATTATATCTATATATTTACACACACACACACACCCGCACACATTAGTATACATGTAAACATTATTCAACATATTCCCTATATGGCGGAGACAGGTCATCAACAGAACTTTAGCTAAAGTTGTTATATATACAAAGTTTGGAAAATTAATAGGGTGAGCTCAAAGTGCCTTGCCCGCAATTTTCTTTCATGTGTTGATGCTTTCATGTACCTACGTAGAAGGGAGACCGTCCTTAATACTTATACATACACACCATGATGATACGGACCCAATACACACACACACACACACACACACACGTGGCCTGGGCTTACAATACTCGTTTGTGTGGCCCTTGGCGCGCTAATACTATTAAATAAACCTTCATTCCTTGGTGTATATATGCACCGGACATCAAGGAGGGCTTTGTGGGAGGTGCTTTGTAAATATTCTTGCACAGTATCAGTAGGAAGCTTAATACACTCCCACGATGTATTGCTAATGAGGGTATGCACGGGACGATAATCACCTAACCACCTGTGCTAATTATGTCGTCACTTGAACTTGTGTGTATATTAGCGCGCGTTAGGGAAGTGTAGATCAAGTGAATGTAATCTAAGTGTATGAGTATGAGAGAGAGAGAGAGAGAGAGAGAGAGAGAGAGAGAGAGAGAGAGAGAGAGAGAGAGAGAGAGAGAGAGAGAGAGAGAGAGAGAGAGTCACATTGTTCGCTAGTGTCATAAAGATTGGATATCCAGTATTCTCATAAGCAACGCAAAGATCGTAAAAATAGTAATATATTCCGAGGGGGCATACTGAGTGCTGGGGGAGGGGTAGGGGGGGCACTTGTTTATACTCTAAGGTCAAACATATAGTGACCTTAAAATGACCCACTAAAACACATGACCCATATGTGTATTGACCAGCGGCAGGTGAAGACTTCCTTACAACGTTCCTAACACTTATAGATTAGGTACAGTACAGGTGTAGGTAACAGGTGGTGTGTAGGGTAACCAGGTGTTCTTAATAAGCATCTCAACATCTCAACACAAGTGACGGTAAAATATGAATGTTTTACTACTACTACTACTACTACTACTACTACTACTACTACTACTACTACTACTACTACTACTACTACTACTACCACCACTACCACTACCATTCCCACTACCTGCACACGCCTCAAGGTGAAGGAGTGGTGGTGGTAACAGCTGGCATACGCTCAAGCTCCGATCGTATAAACTCATTTTTCTCCGATACTGAGAGATTTAATGCTAACTGTACGTAACCATTTAGCTCTGATTTCGATTGTCACTTTAGTTAGATTTAGCACCAAAAAACAGGGACTTAAATTATGGCACATGAATATACATAACGTCAGAACATGTTATACGCCTCACATCACCCACATAAAGTTTCATTCCTATTTCACTCTTTTTATTTTCCACGACCTCAACTCTGTCTCTCTGTCTATCTCTCTCTCTCAGCAGCTGCAATCACTGTCTTCATCTGAGGAAACAAATAAGAGTAAATATACCTCTGAGTCTTGTTTGTAATGGAATATAACTCCCTTGGTTAAACTTGATATATAAACAGTAACACAACTCCTGATTTTCCAGAGGCAGCACGTAACGCGTATCTATTTTCTCTCTTATTTTATATATACGTATTTGCTTGCACCGTGATTCTGCCTAAGGCCTATTTAAACCCCTTTGGATAACGCACACAATAGCCTTGGGACGTGTAGAGTGAGGGTCGCTAGTCTATATCTATGTTCGTCCCCCTCGTCATCCATTAGCTGGAATCCCAAGCGCCCTTCAGTGATTAGGGGGGCGGAGTAGTGTTGACGCAGGCTATTGGAGCGGAGGTGAATCATTGCTACCTGATATTCTTGCTTCATTATGCTCACTCTGTTTACTGTCCTTATATAGCTCCTTCCCTCGTCTTCCTTGGCCTAGTTTTGCTTATTTGCTATGTAGCGTCTGGTTGCTGTGATAAGGATGCACGAAGGATAACTTTCTTCTTCTTTTATTTATGTGTTTTATAACTTCCCTTGCGTATCTGTGCTCGAAGGTCGGTTGTCGTCTGTTATGTATATAAAGAACGTTAATTTGTTTTCCTCTTCTTATTTCTCATGTTACTCGTTCGTTACTCATATATCAGAGTCTCTCCTCCTTCCTCCCCATCTCACCTCGCTTTGCACCGTCATTTGTTTTTCATTCCCTCAGCAGATCGTCTTCCTTGCTACGTAGTAATTGTGTTTACCTTGTCTTCACCTTGCATTCGTATTCCTTCCTCCGCTCTTGGTATCTTTATTGCTGTCACTTTTATACGTGATATTTTTTTCTCTTATGCTCTTCATTGTCTCATTGATTTAAGATTTTACTCTTCATCACTCCGCATTTCACTCCGTTTTCGTGCTACTGAAATTACAGTCGTCAGGTGTGGAACAGGTGTGGAATAATTGGTGTTAATTTGACTGAACCTTGGCATGTATACACCATAAAGTGACGTAATATTCCTCCTCCTCCTCTTCCTCCTCCTCCAAACAACACAGCTGAATATAAACTATTTGTGCGAATTAATTTATTGTTGCCTCGCAGCCTTCCTTGACGCTGGAAACACTGTTGTAATCCCTCTATTACTACACACGCCTAAGGGAGAATTAACAAGCTTTACCCTCGAAGCATTTCCATTGCGTCGCCATTATCATGATTCTACGTCACCAGTTTGAGACAGGGAAGAAGAATGGTGAGGATGGTGAGGAGAGTGCTGGAGGATAGATGGGCGGTGTTGGAGCAGACGTGGAGAGTGATGTGTCGGCATTTTTCTTGGTGCACGTCGCTATAGGAGAGAGTTGCTGTCATCTTCTGGAGGAAAATAGCCTCGAGTCTTCCACATTTAAGGAATCCAGTACCATACACGCATTTCAGGAGCCTCGCGCGGATGCTGAGGAAGGGAAACAGTGTAAGGAAGGGAGAGGAGGATAAAATTTACGTCCATACGTCAAGAAAGGAAAGATATAGAGAAAAAAGTTTGTGAAGGAACGAGAGAGGAGAACCATGTTGAAGAAAATGAAACTTACGTGAGGGGAGAAGTAAATTATAGTTGAAAGGAGAAGAGAAACTGGAGATGGAGGAAAGAGAGAAATAAACCACGAGGAAGTATAAATCTCAAGCAAAGAGTGTGAGAATAAAAGGCTTAAGAAGAGATTGAGGAAGAGTGAACTGAGGAACGAAGTCTTGAGGAAAAGAGACTGTTGATGGGAGGGAAGGAAGCGAGGAGAAAGACTACTTGAGTAAAAGAGAGAGAGAGAAAGAGAGAGAGAGAGAGAGAGAGAGAGAGAGAGAGAGAGAGAGAGAGAGAGAGAGAGAGAGAGAGAGAGAGAGAGAGAGAGAGAGAGAGATAATAATGTGTATGTGTGTGTCACCAGAAATTGAGTTAATGTACCTGAAATCATATTATGTTTGTTGTGTCTGGTTTTAACTTTGAATACGTCGTGTATGTGTGTGTGTGTGTGTGTGTGTGTGTGTGTGTGTGTGTGTGTGTGTGTGTGTGTGTGTGTATGTGTGTATGTGTATGTGTATGCGTATGTGTGTGGGTGTGTGTATATATAATGCACCTCCACTCACCAGCAGATGTTGTGGTCCCTTTGAGTGTGTGTTAGGTTGGACTTTGAATGTTCTTTGCCCACCAGATGCTTGAATTGCAGGTGACAGCGGTCCCAGTCAGTCCTCACCTCCCGGATACATTTAGAGTGAGACAGGTACTCTGTGGGGAAAAAGGGAAGTAAGTGTGAAGGGGGAACGTAGTACTTATGTTATCCTTAAGCTTTGGTGGTAAAAGGAAATAGGTGAGAGAAGGGGATTATATAAAACAAAAATTGGGTCAGACAGGTAATCTTAACGGAAATAATAAGAAAACCAGGTAAAAATATAGTTTAAGGGTACAGGCTGGTATAAAAAAATGATGTAGGAATCTAAGTTAACAGGAGGAAATACAAAACTAATGATAGTGTTAGCATTCCATAACGTTGAGCTTGTTCTATAATGAAGCAAATTACTGCTGGCTGCGAAATCAGGGAACTTTAGCATAATTTTGATAACCGTTTTACGAAAGTTGAGCCAAAGAGAGAAACTCAATACCTTCTGTTTCTCTCTCTGCTCTTCCACCTGCTTCACCGCTAAGCAGAAAGATGAGAAGCAGACGGAAAAAAGAAACGAATACCTTCTTTTTCGCATTAATAAGGTAAAATGATATATCTTTCAATTCCACGTTAAGTCAAAATCCTTTCCTTCTTTTCAATTTCATTTCTTACATTTTCTCTTAATTCCCTTCACTGGTTTCTCCTTCCTCCTCCTCCTCCTCCTCCTCCTCCTCCTCCTCCTCCTCCTCCTCCTCCTCCTCCTCCTCCTCCTCCTCCTCCTCTTCTTCCTCTTCCTCTGCACTATTCACCTCTTTACGCCACTCCTAATCAGCTCATTCACGTTTCCTACCTGTACGTCTCGCCACACAGGTAAATTGGAACGCAGGTCAACCCAGCGCGGAACACACATTGACAGGCGGAGGATAAGTATGTCAAATGTCGTTCACTTATTCTTTTTATGTCTGAGTTGTTGGTGTATTGCCTTTCATGTGTTTGTGTGTGTGTTTGTGTGTGTTTGTGTGTTTTTGAGAAGGTGCATAGTTGGGATGAAAATGTTAAGCTTCTGTTGATGTAGCCTTCTCTAGTAAGCTGTCTTTGATCGAGAAGGCAGTGCATGAGAGAGAGAGAGAGAGAGAGAGAGAGAGAGAGAGAGAGAGAGAGAGAGAGAGAGAGAGAGAGAGAGAGAGAGAGTTATTTTTAGCTCCACATGTTATTTGTGTTATTTTTTCCGTAGATGCTGATGTGAATGCGAATGCGGATGTTCATTTCATCACAACGGATACAGATTACAAAAAAATATACGGATACGGATGCGGATACGAGCTACATCTCTATTATGGTTCAGTTCACGAAATAGACGAAGAGCAGCGGGAAATGGCAATATTCAGTCATCCGGAAAGGTATATGACATTTTAATTTTTTCCGGTACCCTCGATCAGGATATTGATGTTGTGTCAGACGAGATAGAAAATGGGAAAGTGGTTGAATAATTTCGTCCTTTATTTTCATTTTTGTTTTCATTTTCGTTTTCAGTTTGTCCTTTTTCCCTTTTTATTATTATTATTATTATTATTATTATTGGCACGGAGGACAATTCTGTGTTCTATATTCAGTGTAATTTTAACTTTTTTCATCCCGACGATAAATCTAATCTCTTTCAGAACAAATGGAAAAATTAATCATATGGCTTATATAAGAGTATATATAAGAGAGAGAGAGAGAGAGAGAGAGAGAGAGAGAGAGAGAGAGAGAGAGAGAGAGAGAGAGAGAGAGAGAGAGAGAGAGAGAGAGAGAGAGAGAGAGAGAGAGAGAAAAAAAACCTGATATTAGTACTCTATTTTTCATTTATTGTCATCTCTTAGTAACGGGAGAATGGTAGCGACACACACACACACACACACACACACACACACACACACACACACACACACACACACACACACACACACACACACACGGATGCACGCACACATAAACACACGTATACATTCAAAGCAGAATCTACACAATGAAACCACTTTGGTATATACAACGACGCAACACACACACACACACACACACACACACACACACACACACACACACACACACACACACACACACACACACACACACACACACACACACATGACTGCATCTGCTTAACAGGTTGAAAAGAGTTTTGAGTGTGTAAGAATCGTGGAAAAGGAGGATGGAAATTCCTGTCCAATTTAGACTTCCGCACCCAAGGGAGACAGCTGCATTTCTTTTGCTTATATTATTATTTTCTCTCTCTCTCTCTATCTATCTATCTATCTATCTATCTATCTATCTATCTATCTATTTATCTATCTATCTATATATATATCTGTCTATATATCTCTCTCTCCCCAAGGCTGTGAGTGGCAGTTTCTGAGGCTGGGTTGGACGAGGCTATTGTTCCCTGTTCAATACGCATAAATTATTCTACCGTTATGATTCATTACATTTCCAACGCACATGTCACTCATTCCTACCTTTCTCCTTTTCATTTTATAGTTTTAACCCTTTCTCTATCCTTCCCTATCCTTGTTACCTTCATTTTTATACAGTACCTTTCCCTTCCGTCCATCTGTCACTTATCCATATTTCAATTTATTTCCCTATCACTTTTATCCACTCTTACCATCCCTCCTTACGTTCTCTCTCCCTTCACTTCCATGTATCCACTTCCTCACCCACTCCTGCGCCTGCGTCATCTTCACTCCTACGCCCACACGCCTGCAGCTACGTTAGTTCTGCCACATTCTCGTCTCGTCCAAAGTTGTGAAGTTCTGAAGTTGCTTTGCCGCGGAATTATGGCGAACGAGAACTTTGTGTATTGAAAACTACTTGGTGCAGAGTAAATAGAGAGAGAGAGAGAGAGAGAGAGAGAGAGAGAGAGAGAGAGAGAGAGAGAGAGAGAGAGAGAGAGAGAGAGAGAGAGAGAGAGAGAGAGAGAGAGAGAGAGAGAGAGAGAGAATCTTGTGATATCGTCAAAGGAACAGATGCGATTTTCACGGATAAGACTCCGGTTTGTTGGCAGCTTCCTCACGAACTAGCGGCCTTATCCGGACCCGGCTTCTTCTATCCCTTGATCCTACTGGTGTATCTTCAGTCTCCTTTATTCTCCGTTCCCCTTTGACTTCCGCGTGAACCTGACCGGAATAGGAAATGATAACACGAAGTAGAAGTGAAATTATCTCGCAGTGGTAGTTCGTGTTTCTATGGAAGTTGTGTTTTGAAGGAAGTTAGCGCCAGTCAGACAGTTAGACAGCTGGACAGTCAGACAGTTAGACAGTTAGACAGTCAGAGGATGTTTCACTCCCTTCCTTTGCCTGCGTCAGCTGTTATTTTATGGGGAATGTAAACTTGTTATTTTCTAAGACAAGGCATTCAGACCACCGAGTGTGTTGTTTTAAGATATAAGTTTAATTTTCCTTGTGTTTTTTCTGTGTGTGTTTGTTTGTGTGTGTGTGTGTTTGTGTTTGTGCTTGTGTGTGTGTGTGTGTGTGTGTGTGTGTGTGTGTGTGTGTGTGTGTGTGTGTGTGTGTTTATGTTCGTTGTAAAAAGGCAAATCCTGTTGACGTAAGGAAAAAAAAAATGCTTATTATAATTTTTTTCATATACTTTAACATTACTTGATAATATTCAATTCTTTTAACAACTAAATTCCTGATAATTATTCTATAAAAAAATATTTAATGATGTTTTATACAATGTTTTATACAATGCTATTTTTTTTCCTCTTGTGACATTACATCACTTTTTTTCTCCCTTGTTATGTGTTTCCTGAGAGTCCAGCTGAGTTTAGAAAAAAATTTGCATCGTCCGGTATAAAAGATTTTCCTTCTCTCAGGCTATTCCATCCATTTTCTTGATTAGTTTTTGCTATTATCTTCCTCTTCATCTGTCCCTTCTCTCCTCTCCTCCCCCCTCCCTCCCTTCCTTCCTTGCTTCCTTCCTTCCTTCCTTCCTTCCTTCCTTCCTTCCTTCCTTCCTTCCTTCCTTCCTTCCTTCCTTCCTTCCTTCCTCTCTCTTTCCGTCACTGTCTGCATATTTATCCCATTTTATCCTTTCCTCTCTTATCAGTTCTCTCTCTCTCTCTCTCTCTCTCTCTCTCTCTCTCTCTCTCTCTCTCTCTCTCTCTCTCTCTCTCTCTCTCTCTCTCTCTCTCTCTCTCTCATGACATTAAGAGAGTAGCTTCCGATTTGGCACGAAAGGAGTGATAAAAGAGAGAGAGAGAGAGAGAGAGAGAGAGAGAGAGAGAGAGAGAGAGAGAGAGAGAGAGAGAGAGAGAGAGAGAGAGAGAGAGAGAGAGACCTTTGCTTCTTGTAAACTGCTGACGGAGAGATAGAATGGAATCAGAGAGGGCGTGGGACTCAACTTGTGTAATATATTGAAAGGACTTTGACATCAATGGAATAGAAGGCTTTTACGTATTTGAAATCTTTGTCAATAGTAGTAGTAGTAGTAGTAGTAGTTGTAGTAGTAGTAGTAGTAGTAGTAGTAGTAGTAGTAGTAGTAGTAGTAGTAGTAGTAGTAGTAGTAGTAGTAGTAGTAGTAGTAGCAGCAGCAGCAACAGTAGCATTAACAGTAATAATAGTCGCTGCAACAGTAAAATTAACGCAAATTGCAGAGTTGAAAAGTTTTAATTGTGCAAAGCTTTTAGAATTTCATGAGCTCGAGAAAAAAAATAATAAGGACCCTAAACTTTGTAAAGAAAACATCGGTAATGTCAATAGCAACAAGAAACGATACAGACAAACAAACAAAAACAAAGATTACAAACAACACGAATAAAATAACACTACAACAAATCACAACAGCAAGAAACACATACAAAACAAACACAAAAACACACACACACAGGTCACACACACACAAATACACTTGCCTTTGTTTCCGTAGATATACAAATACCAATAGCAAACAACAGCAACAGTAAAAAGTTAATAAAGAGTGATTGAACGAAATGGGGTCAGGAAATAGTGGAATATATTTATACACCAACACAATATAGAGGAAGAGGGAGTGGAGAGAGTGATAGACGGTGACATTTATTCATCTTTGTTTACCTTCCTGACTTCCTAAACAAGAAAGTGACATGTTTTAGGTGATATGTGGTGGTGGGCGTGTCTTATGAGAGAGAGAGAGAGAGAGAGAGAGAGAGAGAGAGAGAGAGAGAGAGAGAGAGAGAGAGAGAGAGAGAGAGAGAGAGAGAGAGAGAAGGTGAATAGGGCATAAAAGGACAACAAGATCGTGAAATGGAAAAAGTTTAAATTGTTGTTGAAGTAAAATTAGTTAGAAAAAGTCAGAAAAAGCATATCACTTTTCTGCAAGATTAAGAACAGTGACTTGGGATACGCTGAGAGAGAGAGAGAGAGAGAGAGAGAGAGAGAGAGAGAGAGAGAGAGAGAGAGAGAGAGAGAGAGAGAGAGAGAGAGAGAGAGAGAGAGAGAGAAGCTTAAATCGTGAAAATATATTATAAGAAAATAACATGTCAGATTCTATTTGTAAACGGAAATTGGCTATTTAGAAAAAAAAAGTTCTTTAATTGAGGAAAATAAAGAGGAAAATGGAATATATAAGTTAGAGAAAGAAGGGCATTAAATAGAACAAAGGAAAGGGGGAGTTATGAGTTCAAGTTAAAGGGCAGGTGAATGTACGTCAATAATAACAAACATAACTATTAATAAAAGAAAGAAAGGTGTGTGTATATAAGGAAACGAAACATAAATAACCAGATTAAAGTTTAAAGATAAATACACACAAGGAAGAAAAACGTTGGTACAGGAGAGGAAAGAGAGAAGGCATCAAAGAGAAAGGAAGGAAGGAAGGAAAAAAGGGAGGAAAAAAATTAGGAAGAAAGGAAGGAAAGAATGAATGAATGAAGAAAGGAAGGAAAGAAAAAATGAATGAATGAAGGAAGGAACACCAAAGAGAGAGAGAGAGAGAGAGAGAGAGAGAGAGAGAGAGAGAGAGAGAGAGAGAGAGAGAGAGAGAGAGAGAGAGAGAGAGAGAGAGAGAGAGAGAGACACAATAATGAAAGAGTAATTAATACCTAGCTCCTGACATAGCCCAAGGGAGAGAAAGAGGGAGGGAGGAGGAAGGGAGTAACCTGACCTCTTCTGAATATTGGGTCATCGCAGAGGAAGGCGAGGGTGGATCGTGCTCCCTGTAGGTGGAGGTCAAGACTCGCTCTCTCAACAGGGCTCATACACTTGGCTGTATAGCGATCCACACACATCATTCCACCTTTGAAAGCCCTGCAAGCATAAAAAAAAGAAATAGGGTTTAATAGAATAACACACACACACACACACACACCACACACACACACACACACACACACACACACACACACACACACACACACACATATACACTTATACGTTATGACAAAAGAAGAGAAGGAAGGGGAAAGGTGGAAGGCAAAAGAACAACACTAAAAAAAATATATATATAATGCAAATGGAAAGAGAAAATGGCGGGAATTTGAGAGAGAGAATGGAGGAAGAACAAAATAAAAGGGAATTAGCAAAGGAAAATAGCACAAAGGAGAAGGGGGAAGAGGGATAGGTGAAAAAAAAATAAATGCACAGAGAAACAAAATGCGAAAAAGAGTTAGTGAATAGAAGTAAAATATGTAAATTTTTTCCAGTCTTGTCAAAGGGAAGTATTGTAGAAATGGCTTTTATCTTTATAGACTCCACTCTGTCTAACTCTCTTTTTCTATCTATCTATCTATCTGTGTGTGTGTGTGTGTGTGTGTGTGTGTGTGTGTGTGTGTGTGTGTGTGTGTGTGTGTGTGTGTGTGTGTCTGTAACCTTCCATCCCTTTAGGTAAGTCTGTTAAGGATTTTCTCTCCCCTTTGATTACGGTCTCATCCCTCTCATTGTCCTTGTGATTTAATTATTCCGGAACGTTATCAATCTCGCTTCGTTTAGGTCCTCGAGAAGAACGTTATATTTTTTCCTTAGCTTATACATGTTTTTTTTCCCCTTCATTGTTTTCCATAGAGTTTGAGGCGAAAGTTCTTTATGTTCGGTTTCTCTGATGCAATTTGAGTGTCTTTTTTTTCATGTGCAGCAATTGTTTTCGGTTTAGAGTATATATTTTTTTGTTTATTTAACCTTTCCTGCTTGATTGGGTCAGCTTGAGTGTGTGAAATGTTAAGTTAATGAAAGGTAATGTTGCCTCGTCTTTGGAAAGGTCATAGTCTCATCCCCACTCTTAGTTTTCTAATATTTCAGAAGGTCATTTATTTTTTTTAAGTAGGATGAGTGTGTAAGCTTCCTGTGTATTTAATGTTGGATTATTTTAAAGCTGCTAGTCTATTTTATCTGCTTTTATATCCCTTTTTTTGGGGGGTTATTATGTTTTATGTCTTTTGGAATTACTCATTCTCTTTTTGATCTAATTATTTTTGTGTTTTCATTCTGTTTGAAGTTTCTGTTCATGAGACGAAAATTTTTTGCTGTATAAACCTGTGTTAATGAACTGCCTGTCTGTTTTGCTCTCTCTATATATCTCTGTCTCTCTCACACACACACACACACACACACACACACACACACACACACACACACACACACACACACACACACACACACACACACACACACACACACACACACACACACACACACCATACTTACCTACACATGGTATTCAACTGGCGTGGATTGTCCGGTAGTCCAGAGCGTGGCATATGAGGCATCAGCTTAGTGAGGCACGTGTCCAGCTCCGTCTTATTAGGGCATAGAGTCTCCCCTCCACACATACCTAAGGGTGCGAGGGTCCAGTGAGGGGAGGAGAGTATGGAAGCGCCTTAGGGAACAGTTATAATGAGGTTTCGAGTAGAAGAGGAGGATGTGTGGGACGGGAGAGGATTTACCTATCAAGTTTCAGCGTTTTTTGATGAACGGTAAAGTCAGAAGTGGTATCATGTAGGGGATGAGCTGGGATGCCTACTGATTGCCTTGTGTGGAGGGATGCTGAAGGAGGGACAAAGAGAGAGAGAGAGAGAGAGAGAGAGAGAGAGAGAGAGAGAGAGAGAGAGAGAGAGAGAGAGAGAGAGAGAGAGAGAGAGGTAGGGCTTTCGAAGGGGGATTTTCTGAGTGGTTGGAGTGAGTGGTGGAGGGGGAGAGAGCTGGGATACGGATGTGTTGGATGACATGTGAAGCATGTGGGATTGTGAGGAGAGGAAAGGAGGACGGAAAAAAGATGTGATGTTTGGAATAATACACAGATGATAAGTAGTTTTTAAAAAGGAGACATTTACGGAATTTATATTGTCGAGTGAATATGTTTCCAGGAAGTTAAGTCTGAGGGAAATGTAGACCAGGGAAATGTGATGGTATTTCAATGTTTATACTAATATAGAAAGTGCATGAATGGAGTAAGGGGTGAATGTTGAAATGAAACTGTGAAGGAAATGGATGCTTGTATGTATGTATGTATGTATGTATATATGTATGTATGTATGAATGAACTGGTATGTATATTCACTTCGTTAAATTACACTGCTTCAAAATAGTAGTAAATAAAAATAAAAGGGTTTCATGTTTACAGTAATAAAAAAATAAAAAATTAAAAAGTGAGATATATTTTAGTAGCGCGTCCATTAATCAGGGTACAGAAGGGAGTGGGCAGGTAGAGGTGTTAATTAAATTCCATCGTCGCATTAGCACAGGTGGGCAGGTATGACGCTCATCGTGGAATAATATACACACTTTTTCTTTTTATTTATATATGATAGACCTTTGCAGCCCGAGTTGGATCTGAAAAAAAGGTGCATTTACATCCCCTCTTAAGGTTGCTCCGAAAATGTCTACATGTTTCACTGACTTGTACCTTGAAAAAAGATTATATTATGTCTTTCTTTTTCTTCTTTAGACTCTTCCTCTTTCAAAACAATATTCTCCTCCTCCTCCTCCTCCTCTTCCTTCCTTTCTAAGACGAGGATTAAATACGAACCTCACTCATTAAAAAAATCTTTGGAGAACTAAAACTGAAGAGAAGGCGGAAGTTAATGAAATTTTTTACCTCTTGTACCTCCTCTATAGCGATCATTATTGTTACGATGTGGTTTTCAATGATGTTTTTAAAGGAGGAAGAGGAGGAGGAGAAAGAAGAAGGACCAATCAACCTTAGAAATAGTAAAGAATGTCAGATAATGATGAAATAACTAGCTTGTGAATACTTTGAGGAAATATTCGAGTCTTTGCAGGTGAGCTAGACAGGTGAGGCAATCAGTGACAGTGTGGAAAGGTAGAGACGAGACGCTAGATTTTCTGGAATGTGGCGCAAACGGAGACGGAGATAGGAAACACAATACTTGGGAAATGTTTTGAAATTTCTGTGTGTGTGGGAGTGTGTGTATATATGATTGTGTGTGTGTGTGTGTATGTGTTTACCCGAGACATTCGAGGGTGTGGAGTGAGAGGAGTAGAGTACTTTGCATCTAAATTGGAAACCCGTTGTAGAGTCCCATTAAGGGTAAATGTGAACACTCCTGGGACGTGTTTGGGAGGGAGAGAAAAAGAGGAGAGAAAAAAGACTAGAGGAAGGAGGGAATAAAACAACTGAATGGAGGGAGGGAAGGAGGAGTATGTTTCTAGCAATGAGGAGGAAGAGGAGGTGGAGTAGGTGGTTGGGAACATTAGAGAGAGAGAGAGAAAGAGAGAGAAGAAGAAAACAAAAAGAGAGAACGAGCATTCGTCTTGTAAGATAAGGCTGGATGTTTTTTGCTCTCTTACATGGTGAAAATGTCAGCCAATAGGAGAAAAGCTTGAAAATCGCCCACCAATCACAAGACCTCCTCTCAGAGCCTTGTCGTGAATCAGCCAATCGGGTCCCACTTTGTCAGATAGTCAGAATGATTTGTCAACGTTCGTGCGGATTTAAGCGGAGAAATGTGATACGTTTTGAAATGGTAAATAAATGTAGATTGAAGTGATGAATTTGCAAGATAGCGAGATATCGTATTTGTTATTCATTCACATATATATTATCTATTTTAAGTTTATGCATGATTGAAATTATATATAACAAGTTTCTTGGGTCTGTTGTGTGAAATTATGGATGTCATTTGAAATATCGAAGGTTATGTTAATTATTATTTTTAGTATAACGAGGTATTTTCTAGTACAAGGCATGAAGTAGAGATATTAAAGTGTAAAGTGTAAAGTGTAATATGATCGTAGCTTTAAGTAATGTTAACTTGACAGAGGGCGTTGAAAATCTGTATATCTAACCTAGGAGTTTTATAATGAAATAATGATGAAACACGGAATATTATAAGACTTAATCTATTCCACCGGCAATAAAAACAACAGTTGACATGAATGTTAATATTAATCAACACACGATATTGTTGTTGTGTTGTGTTGTAATAGAATATTGCAATAACTCATTTTCAAGGTAAGGTATCGTTTTGGTATCACTAAGTATGGGTCATTAAGGCTGTCGGATGTGACCTAATTGCCTGGGATAAAAGATAACAAATTAGTGTTTGTTTATTACTTTTTAAAAAATATTCAGTGGTTGTTCTTTTACTTTTTAAAAATAATTGGAGTTTTGACGGCCGAATATTTTTTTTCTTCTTTTTTTTCTTATATATAAAATACTCGTATATAAAAATGAATATACATGTGCCTGTAAACCTCTTTTCCCGTATGCTTTTTCTTTTCTTTCTTTCCCTTTATTTTTCATTCTTTATTTTTTCTTTCATATCTTTCTTTATTTATTTTTCGAATGAATTTCTTTATCATAAGTATTTACCTAAACTTGACTTGGAGGCGAGAGAGAGAGAGAGAGAGAGAGAGAGAGAGAGAGAGAGAGAGAGAGAGAGAGAGAGAGAGAGAGAGAGAGAGAGAGAGAGAGAGAGAGAGAGAGATTGAGAGAGAGAGAGAGAGAGAGAGAGAGAGAGAGAGAGAGAAATGCGATTCTGCCACAAGGTTTCAAGTTAAGCCTCTTCTCTTTACTTCCTTCCTTCGCCTTTCCTCTCCTTCCTCCTCCATTCAACCTTTCCTTTCCTATCTTATTCCGCCAGACTTTCTCTCCTTCCTTCTTCTCATCCTTCTCTTCTCTCTCTTATCCCTTTTATCATTCGTTCTATTGCATTTTCTTATTCTCAAAATCTATGTAAGAATCATTCTCTCTCTCTCTCTCTCTCTCTCTCTCTCTCTCTCTCTCTCTCTCTCTCTCTCTCTCTCTCTCTCTCTCTCTCTCTCTCTCTCTCTCTCTCTCTCTCTCTGATCTTGGTGGAAAAAAGAAATAAATCTCATAGAATTTGTTACTTCATTTCACGGAAACTCTCTCTCTCTCTCTTCCTTCCCTTTCCTTTCCTTTCCTTTCCTTCGTGAACTGTAACGAAGTGGAAAGTGTTTTTTGAGGGAGGGAAAAGGAGGCATAGAGAGGAAACAGCAGGAAGGTCCGAGGCATCCTTGAACTTTATGGAAATTTCTGCATTATCAACCTTCATCCCATCCATCTATTTATTTCTCGTCTTCTTTTTATTTATTTATTTATATTTTTTACTTTTTCTTCTACTGCCCTTCACTCATCGCCCTTTTTCCTCTCCTTCACTAGTATCCCTCTTCCTGTCTACTCTTCCTCCACACTTCCTTCCTTCGCTTCCATTTTTTTCCTCCTCCTTTGTTTTCCTTTTTACCTCTACTGGTTTTTGTTTCATGTCACCCTTTTTTTCCCTTTCCTTACTTCTCTTGTCTTTCCTCGCCTTTCATCGGAGTATTTGTGGAGTGGCAGGTTGGATAGGTGATAAGATACGTGGGGAAGGGAGTGATAGGGAGTGTTTGGGAGTAGTGAGAGGAGGAGAAGGTCGATAGGGCGGGAGGGAGTAAAGGGAGTAAGGGAGTGGGCGTGAGGAATTGAGACGTAGAAACAGAGCTATGAGGGAGTGAAGGAGTGGAGGCTGGGAGGGTAAGACCAATCTGTGTAGGAGTGGTGGAGTAATGGACGAGATGTGGTTTGTGTGGGAGTAATGGGAGTAAGAGTGGAAGGAGTGGTAAAAAATGGCTCTAGATGAAAAGTATTAGAGGGTGGTACATTGACTGCCATTTTGTTTTATACTGGGGAAGACTGGCGTGGGTGTGGGCGTGGGCGTGGGCGTGTGGGTGGGCAAGCAAGAACATGATACTCAAATGAAAATAAGTATGAGACAATCATAGATGTATAGAAAAATACCAAATATCTGATGAAGTGAATGCATTTGTGAACCAATTTGCATATTCATTGATACTCTCTATTCAATTGATGTTCATTCCGGATCTATGATGAATTGCTTTATATTTTTCTCTGCATGAGTATAGATGATAAAAAAATAATGTAAACCTTTGATGCAAGGCAAATTTGCTCTAATTAACGTGGGAACCCTAGTGTGTTAGTAACTCTGTTTGTGGAATTATCAGGCATCGAGAAGGGAATGAAATCTTTATATGAAACACATTTTTTACCCAGAAGTTAAATTCTTTTCTTTACTTCTCCGATGTCGTTCATTATGGTCTGACAAGTCTCCAATTTGCTGTGAAGGTTAATTGGGGTTCCGTCCTTATTAGAGTTATCGGTGGAGGTGGAGGTGGAGGTAGAGGTGAGTGGGCAGTGTTGATTTACTATTATAAATGTGAACCTAAGACGTGGGCGTGTGTCCTTATGTGGGCGTCGTTTTTCATCCAGTGGGTCATTCAGTAAATCATGATTCTACCACTTACTGCCTGGCTGGTGCGTGACTTAGTGGTGAAGTCAGTTCTTAAGTCACTATGCACTTGAGGGAACATTACCAAGTTGTTTTTTATCTACATCACAAAACGTTAGCGCCAATAGACTTTATGGAGGCTAAGATGGACTGCCTCTTGCCCGTTATTTGTCGTAGGTTTAGATTGTTTATAGTGACGCCTCGAATGTTTACGTTCTCTCTTGAATAAGTGTATCTATGGGAGTGTAAGAAATCGACTGCAGTGTGGAATGCCTTACAAAATGTCTATTCGGTGGTATGAATCCAATTATACGAATAGCAAACTGAAATGAATAATGAAAAAAATATAAGAGACATTTCCCTTCTTGCCACCGTTAATGTGTAATTCTTATGTTATCCCTCGCACCTCTCCTAACCTATCCACTTTAGGAAGGTCACCTGTAATGCCTCTAATAATTCCAAGCTACGGAATCCAATAGTCTCTCTCCAACACCTTTGATCTAGCTGTCTGTCCTCTTCACAAAACACACAACAGACTATATATACGAATTGACCATTTTTTACTCCCCCAGGTATTCCAGGTATTCACTTTAGAGGGATTTAAGGAGGATGGCTTGCACATTGTCCACCACAATAGGATTTCGTTAAGGTTACTAGGAATGATGTATTACGTACGTTGTAGTGGTAGTGGTGGTTTTAATGGGTTTTATAAGGCGAAATATGCTGTTTTTCCGAACATTTTTACGTGAGAGAAAGAAATACACAACATACCTGTTCGTGCCAGTGTCAGGTAACTCGCAATGCAAATAAAAAAGGTAAATGTTGAGAAGTGAAATACAAGAATGTCGTAAATGTGAAATGTTCCCCACGGCAAGACTTTTTTTTCTGTTTTATTTTTGGTGTGTGTGTGTGTGTGTGTGTGTGTGTGTGTGTGTGTGTGTGTGTGTGTGTGTGTGTGTGTGTGTGTGTGTGTGTGTGTGTGCGTGCCTGTGCCTGTGTGTTTCTCAGTGACGTTATATCCTTTTCTTCCTCGTGAAATTTTATTTTGAGCCATGTTTGAAATTTGTGCACATATTACGAAATAGAAGAGAGAGAGAGAGAGAGAGAGAGAGAGAGAGAGAGAGAGAGAGAGAGAGAGAGAGAGAGAGAGAGAGAGAGAGAGAGAGGAGAGAGAGAGAGAGATAATGAATATGTAAATTTGTTGACATATACATCACTCGCTCGCTCTCTCTCTCTCTCTCTCTCTCTCTCTCTCTCTCTCTCTCTCTCTCTCTCTCTCTCTCTCTCTCTCTCTCTCTCTCTCTCACACACACACTTCCAACGTCATCCTTACCCCAATAATCTGTCTGTCAGCAAAGTTATCGGGTTTCTTTAATTATTTTTTGTTCTCTTGTGTTCTACGATTCTGTATTTCCATCTCCGTTTTCACCCGAGACCAAAACGTAAGAGTATAAGATTTTTTTTTCACCGAAGTTGGTTTAAAAAAAAGAATGGAGAGAAAAAAAAAAATGGTGTGACAGGGAGTGACAGAATATTACAATGGAATGAATATATACATGAAATGATGTATTATGTATTGTATTAGATTGCTACATCCCAGTTTATTGCGTTAACTAGAATATATGATAATGTGAAAAATATCTTAGTAATGAGTATTGTGCTCTCTTTTTATTTATTCATTTATTTATTTTTTTTTCTCTCTCTCTCTCTCTCTCTCTCTCTCTCTCTCTCTCTCTCTCTCTCTCTCTCTCTCTCTCTCTCTCTCTCTCTCTCTCAGGGAAACTATTTTATTTGTGTTAGTGAACAAAGATACAAGAAACATATACAGGAATAGATAAAAAAAAAGAAAAAAAGTGTGAAACTACAGAATTGTTAAGATACATTAGCACAATATTCATGTAATCTCTCTCTCTCTCTCTCTCTCTCTCTCTCTCTCTCTCTCTCTCTCTCTCTCTCTCTCTCTCTCTCTCTCTCTCTCTCTCTCTCTCTCTCTCTCTCTCTCTCAGTTAAGATGCTATTTGTATGCTGTCAGTTCGTTCCTTTTATTCAGTGAGTCAGTTTCCTGATTGACACTTCTTTTATTTCATATATGCTTTATTATCTCTCTCTCTCTCTCTCTCTCTCTCTCTCTCTCTCTCTCTCTCTCTCTCTCTCTCTCTCTCTCTCTCTCTCTCTCTCTCACATTTTTTCTCACTCATGCATGCAGAATTGAAATTTTCTGAAGTCTGTGAAAGGTATGAAAAGTTGTTGTTTAGCCTCGTGTCAAAAGAGGAGGAGGAGGAGGAGGAGGAGGAGGAGGAGGAGGAGGAGGAGGAGGAGGAGGAGGAGGAGGAGGAGGAGGAGGGAGGAAGTAGGACAGCTATAGAAAAAGTGAAGCAAATAAAAGGATATGAGAGGAGGAAGATGAATGGGAGGAGGCATAGATGAATATGAAAGAAGGAAAGACTGATTGAAGGATTAAGAAAAAAAAGCATGGAGAGAGAGGGAGAGAGAGAGAGAGAAAGAGAGAAAGGAGGAAGGGATGAATAATAACACAGAAAGGAAGGTTAGGAAAGAAGGAAGAATGAGAGACAAAGGAGAAGAGACGAGGGAAGATGAATTTAGGAAGAAGGAAAATAGAAAAAACGGGTAAACTGAAGCATGATTAATTAGATAACACCTACTACTACTACTACTACTACTACTACTACTACTACTACTACTACTACTATTTTGTATTCTGAATGTATAAGTAAATGACAGCACTGATTACATGTACGTCGTTATTCACACACACACATACATACACATATATAAACATGAAAGAGTGAGAGTTTTTTCATTCTCTTTAATTAAATGCAATATAATTCCTTTTCGTCTTTCTTATATCACCTCCATGCTATTTCTACCTCCTCCTCCTCTTCTTCCTTCTCCTCTTCCTCCTCCTCCTCCTCCTCCTTCGTTACTCTGACAAGCTAATCTCATTCACTCACTCGCCTTACCCCCTTCACCGGCTTCTCTTCCTCCTCCTCCTCCTCCTCCTCCTCCTCCTCCTCCTCCTCCTCCTCCTCCTCCTCCTCCTCGTCCTCCTCCTCGTCCTTGGATCATCTTCTTTCATCGTATCTTTACAATTAGGTTATCACATTAAAGAAAAGTTTTTGCTGCGACTGAACCAAAGACATAAATAGAGGACTGAGAGAGAGAGAGAGATAAAAAAAAAAAAGATTATCTAAACACTATTCGTAAAAAAGAATATTCAAATTTTTTTCTGGTACACTTTATTGAGTATTAGTTTTAATACTAAGCAGCTCAAGCCTTTCAAGATATAATACGATTGTTTGTCTTGTGGGAAACTTTCTGAAAAGCAATACAACCTTCCCAGAAGTTGTATACCACAAAGTTCACCCTAATGTAGGTACACACACACATACATACATACATACACCCACTCTTTCCCGCACTAGAAGCCTTCGTAACACACACACACACACACACACACACACACACACACACACACACACACACACACACACACACACACACACACACACACACACACACACACACACACACACACACACACACACACACACACACATTTAATTTTTTTGAAAGGGAATTTTACCTGTACTGTAAATCCTTTTGACGTCCAGCGAAGCCAAAATAGATTACAAAATAACTGAAATAACACAGAATACATCGCTCTTTGCATCTTTCTAAATCCTCTTTAAACAAAACCGAGAGAGAGATATAGAAAAAAAAACAAAAAAAAACTAAAGGTGACAGTTTAAATCGTATTGATATCATTTTCCCGTGTAACATAAATCAAGTTTACTGAATCAAACTCATTCCTGAAACATTTATCCACACATTTAACGCTGTCATTTTAACCATTTGTCTTTGTCATCGCCGCTCTGCAAGTCGATCCAAACCTAATGTAATGTATTGAGTTACCTGATATTGCTGTGGTCTACCTGTGTGTTACCTGCGTGTTACCTGTGTGTTACCTGTGTGTTACCTTTGTGTTACTTGTGTGTTACCTTTGTGTTACTTGTGTGTTACTTGTGGGGCTTCAACAAAGGGAACAATGTGCTATTCTTGGTTGAGTGTGTTTGTTATACCCGCTGGACTAACTAAATTACCTTTTATCCTTTAATGAACTGTAGAAGTGACAAACGAGGAGAAGGAAGTCGGGGAGGAAGAGGAAGAGAAGGTGGAGAGAATAATAGTGTGGTGGACGAAAGAAAGGGAGGGAAGGAGAGAGAGAAAAAAACAAGTGGATGGTAATGTTATGTAGATAAGGTGGAAGTGTGTATATGTGTGTGTGTGTTTGTGGCGGAGAGAGAGATACACACACATACACACATACATACATACATACATAGAGACGTGTGAAAATTCGCGCGTACAGTAATATATGTAAAGTAAGGTTTGCATATTTGACAAAACTTGCGGCATTTGTACAGGTAGATGAGAATGGAAAACAAAAATAGCATAATACTCGTACATCGTGTTTGTTAGAATTGTGAGAGAGAGAGAGAGAGAGAGAGAGAGAGAGAGAGAGAGAGAGAGAGAGAGAGAGAGAGAGAGAGAGAGAGAGAGAGAGAGAGAGAGAGAGAGAGGCACGAACACCTTAATCTCTTCCGTTCCCTCGCTCCTTCTCTCTCTCTCTCTCTTTCTCTTCCTCTCATATACATAGGAATATTAAATTAACCGCAATGAAAGGTGACGTCTCAACCCTACGTTATATGGCCTCAAACCTACATTTTTTTAGGCCTAAGAGTAACAATTAATCAATGTACTATAATATAACCAAGGTCTCTCGTTTTGAAAATCTTTTAAGCAAACTCAACTTGGATTAATTAATTTATATTTTTTTACCATACAAGAAACCTTACATCTACTTTTTTTTAATTTTTTAATTTTTTTTTTTTTTTAACGGTACTGGCCAAGGGAAAACAAAAATACGTAAAAAAAAATAATAAAAATCCCTCAAATCCCCTATTTTTTCTGCCTCCTAACATCAGCTACTCACCAAAGAGGAAAGTCAAGACGGCAAGGTAGAACATCATGACCTTGTGATGATGGTGATTGTGATTGTGATGTCACCAAAAAACAGGTGTTGGTGCCATACAAAGCAGGTTTATGGTGTTGTATGTTGGCACCAGTCACGGCAGATCACCAAATAACAAAGAGGTCACCAAGCTATAGATTAGTACTGTCACCAATTAGCGGCAAGGTGAGGGTGTTGGTGAGGGCGAGGTCACGGTGAAGTTAGCAGGTCACCAGGTCACCAGGTAGTGTTATGATCATTAGCCTTGAACGCCAATTAGCTGGTTAGATGACCTCACCAAGTTACTACGTCCGTCACCAGGCAGGAGGAAGGTCACAGTGCCCTTTGCTAGCTCCATAATCCCAGTAAAGAAGAAATGGTGACGAAATGGTGAAAAAAATGTCATCAAATCACCATAATACAAAAATGAAGTCACTAATTCTCGTTGAAATCACCGAGAGATTGAATAAGTCACGGAGGAAAATTATCACCACGGAAAATAATCTTTAGCGTTACTATATCATGAAGTCCACGTGTAATTTCTGTTTCAGCTCACTACGCAGAGGGCGAGTGAGGTGCGAGGCGGAGCAATTTCCACACACACCCTCCCTGCCTGACGCTTCTGGCTACACTGAAGCTTCTGGTCCTAGACTCCTCTGACTCCTGTTTGCGCCGGGCTAGTAGTGGAGAGAAGGAGGAGAGGGATGCTAGGTAATATCATCCCTTTCTTCCTTCGTTCTCTCCTTCCCTCCTTCCCCTCCTTTCCTCCTTCCCTCCGCTCCTCTCTGTATCTTGACATTTGATAACTATTACATAAGTTTGCTAACCTACTTTATAATCCCACACATAAAATTTCTTCAAAGTCTGTTATTTCGTTTATTTTCTCTCCCTATCCTGTTCTCTTCCTATCTCCCTCTCTTTCTCTCTTTCTCTCTCCCTCTCTCCCTCTCTCCCTCTCCCTCCGCCTTGAGAAGACAAAATTAAATGTGTTCTATTTGTTTATCTTGTCTGGTACTTCTTACTAATGGAAAACTTTTGGAGTGAATTTATTCTTTTATTTCTATTTTATTTAATTTATTTATTTATTTATTTATTTATTATTGTATATGGTCTTATAGGCAACACCAGTAATAGAAAAAAAAAGAAGTAGATTGATGATTGATGCAAAAGTTCTATTTAAGGAAAGTTGGGGACCTTTTCTATATTTTTTCTCCTCGATTTCTTTCCTTATTTTCCTTTTTTTCCTTTTTTCCCCTTACTTTCAAAACTGTCTTGGACGTAATCAGTCTTTTATATCCATCAGTGGGTCGCCTCGAGGGTCTTAGTGTGTGTGTGTGTGTGTCTGTGTGTGTGTGTGTTTGTGTGTGTGTGTGTGCGCGCGGACAGAATTTTCCTTCACGCAAGATCAAGAGAGTGAGTGACCTAAGAGAGAGAGAGAGAGAGAGAGAGAGAGAGAGAGAGAGAGAGAGAGAGAGAGAGAGAGAGAGAGAGAGAGAGAGAGAGAGAGAGAGAGAGATAGAGATAAAAGAGAGAGAGCGTGTGTTCCATTGAGATAAAAAAAAAGTAAAAAGTTATATCCTAACGTCCTTTGAGAGAGAAACAAATACTATATATAAGAGAGAGAGAGAGAGAGAGAGAGAGAGAGAGAGAGAGAGAGAGAGAGAGAGAGAGAGAGAGAGAGAGAGAGAGAGAGAGAGAGAGAGAGAGAGAGAGAGAGAGAGACCTATCTATACAAAAAAAAAAAATAGCAGATCGTTGTGTGCGAGACGAAATTTTTAAAACGAATTTCCTTTCATGATAAAAAAAAAATAACAATACGAAAAGCGAGATAAGAGGTGACAAGAAAAAGGAAGAAAGGAAGGAAGGAAAGATAGAAGACAAAAGGACAAGAGTATAAACGAAAAAAACTTTACTACAATACTAAATAAAACATAGATAAGAAAACAGTGATACAAAATAAAGGTGAATATATATATAGAAAGAGGGAACGAATGCAAGGTGACAGGAGGCAGAGTGTGTGAGAGGAAAGAAAGTAAGATCGTACCCCTAGGAGCAGGTGACAGGTAGAGATAGAGGTAGAGGTAGAGATAGAGTCCTAAAAACCTCCCAAGGTACCTGTGTCCTATAGGATTTACGTGATAGCATTCTGTGAAGGAACTCGGGCAATAAGTTTTGTCGTTTATCTTTTCTTTTATTCTTTTCCTTATAGCTTGTTTTTTTATTTTGCTTAGAGTTCGTTGAATATAATGCAATTGAAATGGGTTTTTTTCTTTGTTTTTTTGCTATTTATATATATTTTTTTATGGAGAAAGAGGGAAAATAAAATAAACATAAATTAAACTAGATATCCCTTTGAGTCCACACCACGTTTTCTTTACACCGTCTCTCAGAAAACGTAAGGAGGTCCCACTGCTTCCCTTTGACTTTGATGCTACCGTCTCCTTAGTGAATTAAAGCCTCACATAATTCAATTCCCTTAAGATTAGGATTGAAGTAGCATATAAAAGAGTCATGTCACGTTGCTCTATCCTCTTAAACACGTTAGGATAGACAGAAAAGGTAAGGATTGAGGTTTTTTCTCCTCGCCTCTCTTTCTTCCTCTCTATTAAGCAAAGGAAAGAAGGATTACAACTTTTATTTCATTACTATTATTACAGACACAAAGCTAGATTAATGAGGAAGTGAGGGAAAAGAAGGAAACTCGTATATAAGGAAAGTGTGTGTGTGTGTGTGTGGTTGTGGGTGGGTGGGTGGGTGTGCGTGTGTGTGTGTGGGTGTGATATTATGATGACTCGCTACAAAAAACATTAATACACACAAAATATATATTCAAATCACTTAAGTAGATTAAAGTGAGTGAGGTTTATAGTGGAGGAAGGGGAAGAGGAATGGGTGGAGGTTGGAAGTGATGGGTTGGAATGGAAGGGAAGTGGCGAGGGTGGAGGGGCAGAGGTTTTGGGAAAGGGAGGAAAGGAAGGGGTGGGAAGGGAAGGGAAGGGAAGGGAGTGTATGTCAAGATGAGGAAGTTATTTCAGCCGCGTTCTCATTTACAGTGAGAGAGAGAGAGAGAGAGAGAGAGAGAGAGAGAGAGAGAGAGAGAGAGAGAGAGAGAGAGAGAGAGAGAGAGAGTGTGTTAATGACTGTCATACGTTTATATTACCTTTATTTAACTGTTCTTTATTCTTCTTTACTTTGTCTCACCTTCCCTTACTTTCCCTTACCTTCCCTTACCTTACCTCACCTTGCCTTACCTCATCACACTTTGTCTTACCGAACCACTTTCCCTTACTTACTTTCCCTTTACTTCATATTACATTACCAAATCACTCTTCCTCATTTTATCTCGATCTCAATTTACACTCTGCCTCCTCTCCTTCAATATACCTTTACGAACAAGAAAATAAAACCGAAACAACAACAACAACAACAATCTGATACACCTACACATGCCCCCATCCCAATAAACCCTAAAATAAGTACAAGGAATAGTTTTACATTCGCTGGAGTCGTGTGTGGCGAGCTCAGAGATCAAATAAAACATATATTAATACACCTGTACACTGTGAAACCCGTGGGAGGGGGTAAGGGTAGAGGCAGGTATGTGACTAAACGCTCAGGGCATCTATGTGTAGTGTCAGAGATTCCTGGTAGGTGGCGTAAGCTGGGCACGACTATAGGCATTAGCAACCCCGCGCTGGGCAGTGTTGTTCGGGCAGTGGTGAGGGGAGGACATCGCTGTGTTGTGCTTTGACCTTCGTGACTGAGTAGTGGAGACGGTTGTGTTGTGTATCTAGACATGAGAGGGTTGTAAGGCAAGGTTGTACTATGTCTCCCGCTCTGTTTGTGACGGCGTGGGTGTGCATTGCTATTACCTCATGGTCCTCGGCGCAATATTTATCAGGTGAGAGAGAATGTGCATTGATGGTGATGTTGATGTATTGATGATTAAGTATTGATGGTTGTTAGGTTATTGATGTTTAATCTTATAATTCCCGCTAGAAAGGTTTTAATTGTTGTAGTTAATCACAATATCTGTCTACCGTTGTTCTTTTCCGTTTGATATAAGACAGATTACTTCAAGGAAACTCAAATGCAAGGTGGAGAAAGAATAATAGATAAAATGTATGATAAATTAAATGAATGTAGTATAGATAGAAGAAAAAAACTAGATTATATAAGTGAAAAGAATTAACACCTTTGTAAACTTGACCACGACATTCACTGTGTGTGTGTGCGTGTGTGTGTTTGTGTTTGATGTTCCCCACCTGCACTCACTATTCTCTCCCCCCTTCCCTCAATTCTCCCCCCTCCCCCCCCACCTCACCCCCAATGAAGCACTGTTCGTAACACTGAATCCGAAACACACACACACACACACAGAACACCAGTTATAGCACATTCCTATAACTTTCTCTCTTCATCCTTGCTATACAAATTAAGGAGACAATTTAACCTACCTATTATTACCTTACCTAACCTTACCTTCCTTCCTTCCCTCCTTTCCCTTCAAATACATTACATTTACCTACGAAAAAAAACAACACAACACACACACTACAATAGTTTCATATAAAAGACAAGTTTGACCGAGTTGAGTGCCCTGCAAACCTCCCCTCCCTCCCCCTTCCTCCCTCCCCCTCCTCCCCTCTCCTCCCCCCTGGTCAAGCGGAACGGAAACAAAGAAAGGGAACAAAAAAAGAAAAAGAAAGAGAGCTGCACTTCTGCGGGATCATCACTTGACTTAGGTTGAAATTCCTCTCTGAAAGCGTAAGAGGGAGATAACCGCACTTTTCCTCCCTCTTACCTCCCTCCATTCCCTCCCCGGTACCTCTACCTCTCTCTCTCCCTCCCTCCTGCGGTTGTGGTGGTGGGAGGGGGGGGGGCGTGGCTGGTGAGGAGAGAAGAGAGAGTGAGAGGGGGAAGGTGCTTGAAACTGTTGGGTGTGACTAAACAAAAAAAGCGATTTGTCGGAATAACAGGTGGGTGGAGTGAAGGAAGGGAGAGAGAGTAAGGAGGGAGGGAGAGAGAGTAAGGTGGGAGGGAGGGAGGGAGGAAGGGAGGTTAATCGAAGTATACACTGTAGTAGAATAAAAAGGCAATTGTATTTTTATAAGAGAGTCACAGGTTGTCAAAACAGGGAGATACAAACGCACATACAAATAACAAGGATAGTCTAGGGTGTATTTAGGGTGAAGGGTGAATGAAGTTAGAGTGAGACGAGACTTGCGTGCTATAGTGAGGGTAATAAAAGTGATCTGTAGAGTCGGAGGTGTTTGTGGGTGTGTTGTAAAACCAAATAAGGGTGTGGGATGTGTAGGTTTGGCCGAGAGATACGAGGAGTGACTACAGAATGAAGAATGAAGTGCGTAGGATGCAGGCATGGAGGTCCTCTGCGTGTGTAGGATGCGTAGGATGTCTTCAAAGGATCAGATGTTGCTATAGCGTTAAAATACAATAGGATATGCTAGGCTGTATGTTGTATTAAATGTATACTGTATAGAGCGGCTTAGGAAATGTATGGATATGTTTAGCGGAGACCATTGGAGTGTGTTAGGGTTAAAAGGACATATATGAATAGGGATGTGTGGTGAGGACATATGGATGGTGTGGGTGTGTGGCTAATATATGCGGCTGTATGGTAATGTGGTACAGGGTATGGGCGCGACACACACGGGTCGTAGTGGTGGAGGTGGAGGTGGAGGTGGATGGGACAGATACAAGAGTGGAGGATATGCAAATTAGAGGAAGATTATATAGTTTGAGTAAGTGGGAAATGCGTGATCGAGGTGTGGATGGTGAGTGGAAGGAGGATTAAGTGGACATGTGGTTGTGGATGGGTAACTCAGAAGCCACATGGGTGATAAGGTGGGCTGGACATGGGTATCA